>CM053792.1:318652103-319047103 GCA_028749045.1 Cupressus sempervirens
GGAATCAACTATCGACAATAGCTTATGTCTGTGATGAAAAGGATTTAACTATAATGGCTCTAAAAGGACTTCCATTATCATGGGATACTTTTAGACAAGGAGTGCGCTCTCGATCTAGACTTCCTAAATTTGAAAAACTTAATGTTGATTGCATACAAGAAGAATGCATGCAAATATATTGAGGTTTGAATATCTCTTCCTCAAAAGAAGATATGCAAGTTCTTTCTACTATTGGATTTGATGAAAGCCAACTTTGAAGAAGCCCAAGATCACCTACATGTGAAAACCTGTCAAAGAGAAGCCAAGGAGAGAAGAGCATGGAGCAAGGGAAAAACCCTAAATGGACATGAGAGACCACATATGCAAACACAAGAGAAAAATGTATTTACAATATGCACAATGCCTTGTGAAAATACAATGAGAGAGAGGTCACTTATAAAGACCTCAAGGAAGCTTGTAGAACAACCTAGAAGGTGCTAGAAGATAAGGATGACAACTTAGCACATATCCACAAAACGTGGAACATGCTAGAAGGGAACAAACTCTTGTGTTGTGAACAACTAACCACTACATACATTAAATACAAAATATTAAATAAATGCATTTACCTAAGTAAGCTTAAGTAACAGAATAAATAATAAATAATTAATTAATTATTTACTCTAACACCCCCCCCTTAAGTGCAACTTAGGGAAATGCCTTAAGCACACAAAACTAAGATGAAATGTAGAATGGGTTCCGACAACGAGGCCATGTTAGGTACCCATGAACAATGCAAGAAAATGCAACCTTTGAGAGTGGGGAAAGAGAGAAAACCATGGTGGAAAAAACTCTCCCCCAAAAAGAGGTAAGAACCTAGTGAAGAACTGAAGAAGTCTGCAACTAGGGGAATGTCCCCTAAAACAGGAACAAGGAGTCATCATGAAGAAGCATCACTAAAGCATGAAGAAGTCGCAAATCTTACAAACTGCTGATATGAAGAACCTCCATGAAAGAAGAAGGCACGAACCAAGCATGTCTATATGGTAGATGATCCATCTCACCCAAATGCATAGGTAGCTAGCCACTGCAATTGCCTTATATATAGGATCAACCACTAAATACATAGTTCACACTATCAAACCATCGAATGATGGATGCATTAGAACAACATAACCCCCCCTTAATGCAAATGGGGTGTGATAACAAGCAACTAAGAAGGTGGGTTGAAGTCTTTTACGGATGAACCAAGAACGACGAGAGAGGGAAAGAGGTACAGACACCTATAAAGACACAGCCAAACTCACTCTACATGGGCTAATGTCATGGAAGGGAAACTCACTTGACAAAGGGAGAATGCCTAAAATAGCAAATAACTATCTCCCCCATGGTGCTTTATAAAAATAGTGCATGTACAACTGACTCAAAACAATGTTCATGACTCCTAAAATGCAAAAGTGGCACTTTATCTTAGTGCAATACATAAAAGTGCTTCAAAATGATAGCTACAATGATAAAAATTGAAAAAGAGCCGAAAAAAACAAAGTACAGCTAAAATCAAGAGAAACCATGCCAGGAAAATGATCGTCGGGCCTAAAACACTCAAGATATCCACCATATAGAAAAAATGTAAAAACTATGATAGAAAGAGCATGGACTAAAAATTAAGAAAAAGGACCAAATTTCTGAAAAGGTGACAGAACCATTTTTTAAAAAGCATAAAATTTTCAAAAAATGGGCATGGGACGCAAAAGATATGCATGTCAAAGTCAAAAATAGAACTTCAGACTTTGACTGAAAAAAAGGAAACAAAAAAAATCAAACACTGAAAATACCTACACCAATGTCTCCGTCTTGGAACCAAATTTCTGAGACTTCTTTCGGATCAGAAAAATATGTCCATATGCTCAAGTTATGGCTAAAAAACCACAAGTAGCTCCAAAATAGAATTAGGAGAGGTGCATGCAAGGTCTGATGAAATCAAAGATGATGTCATGCTGATGTCAAAAAATTGTGGGAAAAAAATTCAGCCGTCATAGTAAAAAATAGATGCCACGTGGCAAAAAGTTTGACGTGATAGGGTACACATGGCAAAGTGCCATGTGGCACCCCTGCCATGTGTCACATGGTGACAGGCGCTGACGCAGTAGAAAATGCCATGTGTCATTCACAAAGCATGCTGAGTCAACCAGAGGAGCAAGGGTGGTGCACCGGTGGAAAAATGTCAGCAGAGTAGAGAAGGCTGGGGCCGCCACCCAACCGCAGTGAGAGGTGGGTGGCCCGCGGACGGCAGCTCTGCTGGGGTGGTGCGACCGCTGCAAGCTGCATGTGGGTGAGGTCATGGTGGCGTGATAGTGGCCGCCCAACAATGCGCCCAAAAAATGAATTTTTTTAAATTTTTTAATGTGAAAAAATCTGTACGATCCATACGAAAATGGCCTGCAACAAAATTTTTTTTGCCTCTCGGAACTCTATCTCCAAAATAGGAAAGCTTTATATGAATTATGACTACAAATGGCCTTCTAGATCTAATGGTGATGTCCGTTTAGGCCCAATGTGCTCTGAAAATTTGTTGTTCCTCTAATTTGATGAAAAAATGCAGAAAAAAACTAGGGTTTGTGAATTCAAATCATGGTTTCAAAAATCTTCAACCAAGTAGCAGCAGGAAGGCTTTGATACCATGTTGGAGTTGATGAAAGCCAACTCTGAAGATGCCCAAGATCACCTGCATGCAAAAACCTGTCAAAGAGAAGCCAAGGAGAGAAGAGCATGGAGCAATGGAAAAATCATAAACAGACATGAGAGACCACATATGCAAACACAAGAGAAAAATGTATTTACAATATGTACAATGCCTTATGAAAATACAATGAGAGAGAGGTCGCTTATAAAGACCTCAAGGAAGCTTGTAGAGCAAGCTGGAAGGTGGTAGAAGATAAGGATGACAACTCAGTACATATCCACAAAAGCTGAAACATGCTAGAAGGGAACAAACTCTCGTGTTGTCAACAACTAACCACTACATGCATTAAATACAAAATATTAAATAAATGCATTTACCTAAGTAAGCTTAAGTAATAGAATAAATAATTAATAAATAATTAATTATTTACTCTAACATCTACTTAAGTAAATAAGAAAAGGAGGAAACAAAAATTCAAAGAAAAGAGTAAGTAGCTAGACTTTTTGAAAATGCAATGTTTTAGATGTGATAAATTTGGTCATCCAGTATCTAGAAGTCTTGACAGACTTAAGCAACAAGCCTCATTTGCAATTGTAAACAATTCTAATGGGAATTATGAAAGTAATGCTTTCTATTTAGCTCTTTCTTGTAAAGAATCAAACAGATCAAATACTTGGGTAATTGATAGTCGAGCTTCTTGACATATTATTGGCTTTAGAAATTAGCTTGACTCAATTGAAGAAGATTATGTTGATGAAGTAACTATTTGAGATGACACTAGCTATGCAATAAAAGGAATAGGTTCATGTAATATAAATCTGAAATATGGAATCTCTATTGGACTCACTAACATACTATACATACTTGGGATAAAAAGAAACTTAGTCTCGATATCAGCTCTTGAAGATGAAGGGTACAAAGTCACATTTATGGAGGGAAAAGTCTTAGCTTGGCGTAAGAAATCAAATGTTAAAAATGCTCACAATGGTTCTAGAAATGGATGTATTGACAAACTAAACACTTGCTCTCATTCAACACTTCTTCATGATACCTACAAAGAAAATGAGATCTAACAAATGAGACTAGGCCACCTTCATTTATGAGGGTTTCCTTCCTTAGAGAAAATGGTAACTATATTACTGAAACTTAATCCTAACTATTTAAGATAATCTATGTAAAAATTGTACCCAAGGAAAGAACATTAATACCACTTTTCATAACAATGAAAGCAAAACCAAAGAAGTACTATAAATTATTCACTCTAATTTATGTGGACCAATGATAGTTCCTTCTCTTGGGGGTTTCTTATACTAGATCATATTTGTAGATGATTTCTCTAGAAAAACATGGATTTACTTTCTAAAATGTAAAGAGGGAAGAAATTTTGACAAAATTTAAAGAGTTCAAAGCCCTTGTGGAAAAATTATCTTGAAACAAAATCAAAATCTTAAGAACTGATAATGACAAAGAATACATTTCTAAGATCTTTATAAATTATTGTAAGACAATCAGGATCAAAAGGGATTGTTCATTACCCTAAAATCTCAAACAAAATGTAGTAGGAAAGAGAGAATAAAACTATAGTTGAAGCGGCTAAAGTTATGCTTCATGATCAAATTCTTGAAAGCTTTCTTTGGGGAGAAGTCTCTAATATTGTCATTTCCATTCAAAACAAATGTCCCCATTCTCACCTTGGCAACAAACTCCTAACGAAATATTTTCCAAGAAGAAACCTAATCTTAAATACTTAAGAATATTTTGGTGCTAATATTCATTCACATTCCTAAGGAGGAAAGGACAAAGATAGACCCTCAGAAAAAAGGGGAATCACAAAAAAGATTAGGTGAATCACATTGATATCAAATATATTCGCTTCCATTCAAAACTATTAGCATTTGCCATTTACTGTTAGCATCCGTACTCCTCAAACTTCCAACCTCTAGCATTGTGACTTTGAGGGCTTTAAAATTTTATTCTTCAACCAAATAAAACCAACTCCTACTTGTGGATAACACCTTTTTGGTCTCTAACCACTTTTGTAACTTCTTGGACAAGTAAGTAACAAAATTGCAAAATTGTTAATGTGTAACTTTTGCATTATTGGCAATTTTTGCATTCTCCACTCTTCAAAATTTATGAAACTAAACATCATGAGTCAAAATAAACCATGGAAGTTATTTAGACCATTTTGTGGCCATTTCCACTCCTAACTACCCTCCTACACTAAACTAGCTCTCTAAGAAAACTTTTAGCAATAATGGACCTAATTGACAACATTTTTCCAATATAACGTTTTGACACCAAGTTGTCTATATTGTGTTACATTATTTCTCCACATGCATAAGGAACTCAAAACTAGGGACCTCCTTACTCCCAAGTATTTCCAAGACTCTTATTTTCTTGCAAACAACCTATCCTAGGTGCTCGTACACCAAATATGGTCTAAGATACACTAATACTGAATTGAATCTGATTGGATTCACAAATTTTGACTGGACAGGAAACTCTATCGATCGAAAGACTACATTAAGATGTTGTTTTACTTTGGAATCAACCATGATATCATGGTTCGGTATAAAAAAATCATTAGTAGCTTAGAGTTCTATAGAAGCCAAATACATAGCTACATCTATGGGAGCACATGAAGTCATATGGTAAGGAAGCTCCTAGTTGAGTTATTTGGAAATGACTTACCACCTACTATTATCTATTGTGATAACTAGAGCTACATCAAACTCTCTTTGAATCTAGTGTTTCATAACATATCAAAACTCATTGAGATATTATATCAGTATATTCTAGACATGGTTGAGAAGAATGTGATTTATTTGTTGTATATTAGTATAGAGAATCAAATTGTAGACACTCTTACCAAACCACTTGCTAAGATAAAGGTGGAACACTTTTCTAAGGAACTTGGTATGATTGTAAATTCTGAGAAAATATCTCTGAATAATTGATTATTGTACTTTACATATTATAAATAATATAAAGTCATGATACCTGCATGTCTATCATTAGGAAGTGACAACTTTTGAATGATTTTTCACATGTACTTGGACAAGTTATTGAAAGGTGAGAACCACTTGTATCATGATATACATTTTGAGTAAATGTCAAAATAAATCATGAAAAGGTTTTATCTTATAAATCAAAAACTAGGTGTTAGATAGCATTAAATTGACTATCTACAAGTTGCCTACTTAGATATATTATTTTGGTAGTTGGTGAATATTATGCCTTGATATTCTAATAGCCCATTAACACATTGAGTACTTGGCGAACATCATTCAGTTGATGTTCTAATAGGCCATTACTTAGAGTACTTGGTGAATACCATTGAATTGATATTCTGATAGGCCAATTCTCTAATTGATTCATTTAATATTAAAGTGTATTTGATGAATGTTATATGCTAACATTTTGATAGGTCAAATGCCCTCATATTATTATATATGTAGAAAATCTTCTTATCAAAGATATTTTTGTTGTTGAGTGAGTTCTAATGTTCATGTTGTATCCTTGTCCTTCTGAACTAAGGAGTGTTAATGATTTAGTTCATTCAGGGTCAATTCTATATTGAAAGAAAATATATATATATGAACATTATATTGTTGTTTTATATATATATATATATATATATATAATGATGATGACGATGATGACAAGTCATTAACAACGATTATCAAATATAAAACATTTGATTAATTATCGACTGACTTAGGAGGATATTGACCATCGGTGGGCTATGACTTGGAGAGACACGTTCCCAATGGGAAGTGAATCCTCCAAGGAGTCACTCCCATTGGAGACATTGTGAGAAATATATTAAATTTAAATTTAACACTCACAACCCTAAACCTAAAATTTTTCTCGGCACTTAAAAGTTGCTCGGCACATGAAGGTGTTGAGTGCCAGTTTTACTTAGCACTTGAAGGTACCGAGTCACAGATTGCTCGACACTTGATGGTGTCGAGTGGCAGGTTGCTCGACACATGAGGGTGCCGAGTGATAGGCAATAAGTGCCAAGTTGGCTCGACACAAGAAGAGCTCAGCTCCAATTGAGAAAGAGGATGTCGAGTGTTCTATTTCAAACTAAAAAAATTTAACTTAAAGAATATTTCAACATGAATGCTTTCACCATTAAAACCAGAGAGCCAAGCTTTAACCTTTTAACTAAGTTTCTCAAATACAATGAATAGAAGAGGAAGAACAATAGATTCAAGTATGCTTGCTGGCTTTTCTATTCAACTAAGATTTAAACTATTATGAAATCTAGGAGCATTCGGCTTCAACCCAAAAACCCTAAAATAATCCTAAACTGGTAAAATTTCAAACAACTTTAATACTTAAAAAAAAAACCTTTTAAACCTGCAACTCTAATGGCTGCATACAATGGTGCTTGGAGCAATGATTGCTTCCACAAGACAAAAACAAACAACAAAAAACTCACAGAATGAATAGGGGAGTCATGTGCAACTAGAGACACAGAACATACTTCCTTCTGTCTCTACAACAAGTGGATCTGCTGACCACTTTCTTCTTTTTCCTTTTCTCTGCTTTGCTGAACTAAAACTCTAAATAATCTGACTGGCTGAATGAATGAATAAACATTCCTTTTGTCACATACCATTTTCCCCCTCTTTTCAAAATTTGAAAAACTTCAGCTACCTATATTAATTTTTCTGTCTATTCTAGACGTTAGGGGGGTAGGTGAGCATTTGGCTCTAGGGACAAACGTCAACGCTGCATTAAATATTCCAATAGACGTGACCTCCCGATGTGTTTTTAGACTTTTCTCCACTGCCCAAAGATAGATGAACACATACAAATCAATACAGTCTTCAGTATCTGCAACGATTGATAGTTAAATCTCCAAGGTTTTCTCATGTTCTATTTATAGTTCATTGTTCTAGTTTAAACCCACTTATATCAGAAGAATAATTCATTTATTTTTGATGCATGATGCTCCTGCATCTGTTCTTGGGAAAATTTGTTATTGTCTATCTGGATGATATTTTAATTTTCAGCAAGACTTTGGAAGAACATTTACTGCATATTCGTAGTGTCATTGAAAGGCTAAGGGAAGAGAAACTGTTAATTAATCTAAAGAAGTGTGTCTTTGCAAAAAGGGAGTTAGTCTATTTGGGATTTGTTATATCACCTGAAGGTCTCAAAATGGATCCAGAGAAGGTAAAAGTCATCTTGGAATGGCCTACTCCAAGGTCTGCTACTGAGGTAAGATCATTTCATGGTCTCGTTAGTTTTTACAGGAAGTTTATTAAGAATTTCAGTGACATATGTGCACCTCTAACTGATACAATAAGAGGGGATAGAAAAGAGTTCAAATGGACTACAGCAGCTGTGAGAAGTTTTGAATTGCTAAAGAAGAAGGTGACTGAACAGCCTGTGTTGGCACTTCCAAATTTTAGAAAAGTATTCTAGGTGGATTGTGATGCTAGTGGTAGCGCTATTGGGGTTGTATTAAGCCAAGAAGGTAAGCCTATTGCATATTTTAGTGAAAAATTGAATGATGCAAAGAAGAAGTATTCTGTTTATGATCAAGAGTTCTATGCAATAGTTCAGGCCTTAAAGAAATGGAGGCATTATTTATTTCCAAAGGAATTTGTTTTGTATACTGATCATCAGGCATTATAGTACCTAAATAGCCAAGGTAAATTGAATCGGAGGCATATGAAGTGGGCAGAATTCTTGCAGAGTTATACATTTGTGTTGAAGCATAGAAGTGGAAAATCTAACAGGGTTGTAGATGCATTAAGTAGGAGACAATTGTTGCTTACAACAATGCAGGTTGAAGTAGTTGGGTTTGAAGAACTCAAGAATTTGTACCCCGAGGATCCTGATTTTGCTGAAGCATGGAAAGCTTGTAAAGAACCTGTTGCTGTAGATATAACCAAGTGGTTAGACTATTTGATTCAGGATGGCATGTTGTTCAAAGGTAGTCAATTGTGCATTCCAAGGAGTTCCATGAGGGAAAATCTGATTAAGGAGAAACACAATGGAGGGATGGCAGGACATTTTGGTCGGGATAAGACCATTGCCATTCTTAGAGAACATTATTTTTGGCCTCAAATTACACAGGATGTGAAGAAGTTTGTACAGAGTTGCCAGGTTTGTCAAGTTGCCAAGGGGTTTAGTCACAATACTGGCCTATATCAGCCATTGCCTATTCCATCAAGGCCCTGGGAGGACATAAGTATGGATTTTGTTCTTGGATTGCCAAGGACACAAAGGGGTAATGACTCAGTATTCGTGGTGGTTGATAGGTTCTCCAAAATGGCACATTTCATTCCATGCCACAAAACTCATGATGCTGTCCATATTGCAGACTTGTTTTTCAAAGAGGTGGTAAGACTACATGGTCTTCCAAGGAGTATAGTTTCTGACCGAGATACTAAATTTGTGGTTTATTTGTGGAGGACATTGTGGAAGAAGTTGAGAACAGACTTGAAATTTAGTTCCACGCATCACCCACAGACTGATGGCCAAACAGAAGTGGTAAATAGAAGTCTGGGCAATTTGCTGAGATGTTTAGTTGGAGATAAGCCCAAGGGATGGGATTTGATTCTACCATAGGCAGAGTTTGCTTATAATAACTCTGTAAATAGGAGTACTAGAAAATCACCATTTCAAATTGTATATGGAAATAGCCCAAGGACTGCGCCAAAATTGAGGAAGATAGAACAAGGGGAGAGAACAAGTGCTGAAGCTGAGGAATTTGCTGAACACATCAAGCATCTACATGAGGAGGTTCAAGCACACATTATCAAGATGAATCAAGAGTATAAAGCTAGGGCTGATGCAAGGAGAAGACATAAGGAATTTGAAGTAGGGGATCTAGTCATGGTGCACTTACGAAAAGAAAGATTTCCAGTTGGTACTTACAACAAGCTGAAAATGAAGAAATTTGGCCCCTGCAAAATTTTGAAGAAACATAACTCAGGAAATGCATATGAGGTGGAGCTGCTAGATGGTATTCACATTTCTCCCATTTTCAACATTGCAGATTTAACAGAGTATCATGATGATGGTGCAAATGAAGAGCTGGTTTTAGAGCCATGTCCAATTCCTGCTTCTAAGAAGGAGGAGATAGAAGACATTCTAGATCATCGTGTGGGTAGGAGTACCAGAAATAGGTAGTATGAAGAGTATTTGGTCAAATGGAAAGGACGACCGATCGAGGACTCAACTTGGATTTCAGCAACTGAGGTTTCCCATTTGGAATTTCCTCTACCATCCATAAAGTGACAGGGTCACTTTTCAATCTACCCTGGGTGTCTGATGCAGGAGCATCCAGAGGTATAAGGGCAATCCTGTGTCACCCAAAAAAATGTACTTAGACTTAGTTTTTGTTTCATGTCTTTACATTTTTGGATACCCATTTGGCTCAAATAAAGGTTACAACTCTCATAGTTCAACTATCAGTGCATTTGAAAATCTCAAAAAAATAGGAGCATGCAATTTGGCCATCATTTTGGTGACCTAGAAGGTGTGACTTGGCCAGATGAATGTAATTGATATTTAGAGCATTCCAGAAAAAGAATCAGGTCAAAAGGCCCCACGGTTTGAAAGTTATTGCAGTTTTTCGAGTTTTGGAGACCTAAGAATGCTTCAAAGTCAGGTTTGGGGCATTAAATGACCTCAAAAAGGGTCAAAAATGGGAGACGCGCGAAGTTTTCCATAGGGCTATAGAGCGCTTTGAGAGCTTTCTGAAAATGTAAACGGTTCGTCAATCGGAGCTACGGTTCAAAAGTTATACCTCTCGGAAGTTCGGCTACCGTTTCTGGATTCTTCTAGATTTGCACCGACTTCTAACGCGGCTTCTGGAACCTTCTATTTTGTCGGTGGATGTCTACTAGTACTTTCTAGAATGTACTCCTAGTCCTTAACCCTCCGGGGTTTATTTAAGGAGATTTTTGGCATTGTAAAAGGCAGTTCGGATTGGAGCTTGAGAGGAGGTGCTAAAAGGAGAAATATTATCCAGATTTATGCTATTGTAAGCCCGTAGGGCATGTTTTGGAGTTTATTTTCTCTGCACTGTTTGTACTAGCATATTTTCTCAGTTAATATAATTCCCCCTTTCTATTGTGTCTATTCTGTTGTTGGGTCGTGTCCCCATCAAGTGGTATCAGAGCAGGAGTTCTTGAGAGTTCTTGATTGTGTAGATAAATCACCGACTGTGAGGCAGTTTGCACAAGGTTCTTGTGTTGCATGAGATTTGTCTTCTAAAGACTTGATTATGGAGAAGAGAAAGAAGAAGATGACTTTTGTGATTGGATGGATTCTGAGGATTCCTCGACTTGAGAAATTTAGAGCAAGAAATCAACAATCATTGCTAGTTGATTTGCAGAAGCAAGTGAATGAATTAGAAGCTGAGTTGCGGAAACAAAGAGCATGTCACCAGAAAAGAGATGTTGATAATTCCTTGGATGTGGAAAAGAAAGATGATCCAGTGGAAGAGCAAGTGGATGAAGAAGAAATCATTTGCAAAACTAAAGTTAAAGAAGATGAACGAAAAGCGGAAGAGCATAAAGATGACAAGACTTACGAACCTGAAGTAGATCAAGATGATTTGAAGATCGCAGCAATGGAGGAGAAGTATAGTGCCTTAGTTGGAGATCAAGCAAGTGGAGTAGTTACGTACATTTTTGATGACATAAAAGAGGCAAGCAAAGATGAAGATGTCAAATAGGTAAATTCTTATGAATCATGGGATGTTGTCTTTGATATGAGTTTAAAAGATATTGATGATTTTTTGCATGAGGATCTTGTTAGTCATGTGTGGTATGCAAAGGAAGATTGGTATGGTGTTGCTGAATTTATTACAGGTGTGATTAATTCAACAAGATTGAATGAGGATGAGATTTATGCTTGGATAGAGTTCATTGCAAAGGATAAATTTTAGCATTGGATACTTGTTCCAGCTATGTGTTGGAGGAAGAGGAAAAAAATTATGTCAACAATGGCTACTTCATTTTGTGATTCCATACTCACAAAATTTTTCCTACTATGGGAGTCGGATGCGGGAGCATCATGCATCAGCAAAAAAATTTTTTAAAAAAAAAAAAAATGTGGAAGATTTGCATGTTGGTTTTCTTGTCCCTATTGAGGTGGAAGCTTGTGGTGAAGATGAAGATGGTTCTATATCTCTCTTTTGACATCAAAGTGTGGGACACACTTTTCTATCTACCAAGGGAGTCTGATGCAAGAGCATCTTGCATGGGAAAATTAAATTATTAGAAAAAAAAAAAAAAAAAAAAGAGGAAAAAAAAAAATTAAAAAAAAAAAAAAAATTATGGAGGAGAGAGAAAGTGACGAAAATGGAAGGAAAATAATTAAAAATAAAAAATAGAAAAAATGGAGAAAAGAGGAATCCCTATTTTCAAGGTGCATGGGTGGCATAAATAGAAAAATAATAAAAATAGTTGTCATTCCATTAATTGAGGTGTGTAGGTGGCATCATGCATTTAATATTTGTTGTGATCCACAAAAGAAATGTAATTTTCTAATTGGGCCACATAGTGGTGCTTAGTTGTATTTAGGTGAAAATTCTAGAAGGTTGTAGATATTGTAGAAGGTTGTGGAGATTCTAGAATGTTGTGGATAAATCATGCCTTGGGTGGTAAGTGCCTATTTAAAAAAGGCCTATTATCATTTGTAATGAAGTTGAAGAAATGGAAGCTCTTCTAATGGAAGTTGGAGAAATGGAAGCTCTTCTAATGGATGTTCGAGAAATAGAAATTCTTGAATTGTAAGCTCTTCAAATGTAATCTCTTCTAGTGGATTTCAAATATTAATGGATGCTTTATGAAGCATTTTTTTTGTCATCTCTCTATCTCCATCTTGTTGCATTTTTGGTTGTGAGTTGGTACGGGTGGTGTGGCCCGTCATCAATTTTTCTCAAGTTTTTGGTCTGTCAATATGATTCTCATAATCACATAAATTATAAGTCACTACACCATTAGATTTGTGAAAGAATTTAAAATAAGAATATACATACATAAGTAGTTAAGAGTCAATAATTCAGAAGTAAAGTCTGAAACATAACATCAGCAACAGGGTAATACATCGCCTTAACCTTAACGCATTACACCGGAACACCGTCAACAAGGCCACATGAATAAAAGACAAGAGTTTTATCGAGCAATCGAATAGGGATATGCAAAAAAGTTTCAGTCTCGTACATCAATCCTAAATGTGGAGGGAAGATGACTATAATTAATGGAAACATCAAATATTACAGGAACAACAACTATTGTTAATATTAGAACGTAGACATACTTCCATACCCGAAATGTTAGAGCTACTAAATTATAATATTGAGTTAAAAGGAATTGATCAGTTTCTTTTTTCGACACACTATCTTCCTTTCTTCAATCCCTAGCAAAGATCAAAACTATTAATGTATGACTACTGGAAGCTTATGGTCTAGGCTCAAGATTGGAATATTCACTCATTGTGCTCACTGATTTGAGCACAACCTTTGCAAAATTTGAGGTCTATTTAAATTTTAATTATGTATTTGTAAGGTTTTAAATCACACCCTCCACATGCTTGATCACTTTCTTGCTTGAATTCTTGACCATGCGGCTTGTACGACTTAGGATGTGTGCATGCCTCAAAGATGTCTGTGTTATAGACATTCCTCCTGCATATCTGTAGATACACAGATGGCCATTGGGATCTTACAACTATTGGTTTTGCAGTATAATACCTCTTCTCAGGAACCTTCAACATCTCGAACCTTTGAGTTTAAAACATCTTATATTTGCTTCATTTGGTCTTCTGGACACGCCATGTTTCTTCTTGGCTTTTGGGTGATCTTCTTCACTATCTTGGACTTTATGCATAGCTCTTTGGCTGTCTTTCACATTGAAGCTCTATCACCTTTTTTATTTATCATTTCTACCTCACGTTCATCACAAAGCTCACAAAGTTCCTTCTTTTTGGCTTCAGAGAGTTCACTCTTTTCATCTAATTTTATTTAAGCATATCATAGTATCTTGATCATACTCATAGTTTCTATAACTTGTAAAGAGCTCAACTGTCTGACACTAGCAAAGCCAGTAGAAATGAATTTTTTTATGTGTTTGGTTTTGCAATTTCTCAAAGATATATGCTTTTGGATTTTTGTAGAATGTAAGCAATACTGAGATATATTGCAACTAATAACTATGCTCAAACCCATGATTACAATTAACCAACAACTGAATGCAACAATTTGATTGCTTATTTGCTTAATGAAATTGCATTCAAATGGAAGGAACCTGAAACATGTATGACAATCAAACTCCTTAACTCCCACATCCAAGTCTTAGCAAAGAGCATATCACAGCTATGAAAGAATGGAATGTCGTGATGCCAAATTGCTCGAAAACCCCTCACGTGGCTGCCAGGTGTTGCCAAGCTAATGCAGAAGATAACACAGAACAATGACATTGTAATGACAACAGAAGATGCTAAAATGAGGCATGCAAATGCAAAATGCAGGCCCTCAATTATTGATCCAGCCTAATAAACCTTGATCACAGCCCTTACCAATGTTCAAAACTTCAAGAAAAATGATTGCTGCTCCAAGATACCAATTGCCAAACACAAATGAATGACGTCCTACTGTAAATTAATAGCAGGTATCAAAATGGCTAAATACAGAGATAATAGATGCTTAAAATTCAAGTACAATGCCGTCCAAATATTGATATGCTAAATACCAAACTTACAACCGTTCAGGTCACGGTAAAAATAGTATAGAAAGCACCCAAAATCAGATTGTATAAATAATTTCAATTCACTATAACTCAGCAATGAATTGAATGGGAAACTCAAACTCAGAATGGCAAACCATTTTGCTATAGAATAATAGCAAATTGATATGGGAATCAAGAGGGATCAGTCCTCAAGAATTTACACTTCAACCCCTCACTAGAAAATATCAAAAGAAATAGACAAAAATGATCTATTTGCTTCATGAAGACTTCTTTTTATAATGCAACTTGGCTTCGTGAATACACCTTTCATTAAAGTTGTTTAATCAAAACACCCTTTTAATGAGAAGCTTCCATCTAATTCTTTTAAATAAATAACTTTCAAGCACATGGCTTCATGAAGACACTTTTCACTTAAGAGGCTTTACATTCACAATTCCATTGTATAATGTGAAATAAGATAAAGTCCCTTCAATAGTTAAAAGCCTTATAAACAACTTATTATACAAAATCCCTCAATATGATCAAGCAACTGCTGATGAAGATGAACTACCAGTGCCTCCATTGCATTGTTAAAAATAGAAACCACCTCAAAATACACTTACTAAAAGTAGCAAGTTTTCCTTAGAGACCCTCAAAAAATGCTACCATCTCACAAGGGTCATCATGATGAACCAACTTAGCCTAGCCATAGGAGCTTGCTATAATATAGACAATACATAAATTTTATTGTTATCTGTAAGTCGGACCTCTTCTGAGTGAATTTGGGTATCTTTACTTGATCTCTATTGGGGGCAATCCTCCTAGTGGTCCATAATCATGAAGTAGTCCTTTGTTCCCTCTTTGTTCTGAGCCAAAGGTAAGAGTGTATCTTTGAGGAACTCTTTGCACCAATCAAGGACTTCAAAGCCTCTAGTGGTGTCTTTCATTTCTATGTTTGGGCCTAGTACAAACAAAGGAAAGCCATTGATGCTACCCAAGTCTAAGGCACATCCTTTGTTTGAGATTTCGATTCTAGTAGACATCTCTCACCCTATTTGTCTACATTAAGAGTAAGAGTTTATCACAATATGCTTTGTATTCTTTGCCTCTTACTTTCCAACCTTGAAGGGCCTTCTATTCTTTTGACTATGTGTGCAAAGCGAAAAGAGGAATGACACAAATGGTTGAGTCTTTAATTACCCACTGATAGAAGTTTCTTTATTGGTAGGGCCTTCTTCCATGCCAGTCATGACATTGACGACCATCCTAATGGAGTACGATGTTAAGCGTTTAGGAGCTTTTCATCTCAATCTACACCTTGAAAGAGCTAGCTTGCACATGATTAGAAGCATCACAAACAATTTGGGGATTTGGAACAAGAGCCTAATGTGAAGGTAGAGATTGATTCCTAAATTCTTATGTACATGTCTATTGTCAAACTTTACTCCCCCCCTTTTAAGCTTCTACTTTAGATTCAAATTAATCCAATTGTATCTTGGTGTGTGACTCTAGGTTGGCATAAGTGAATTTTTATTCTCATCATTTATCTTTAAGATTTCCTATGTGGGACTTCAGGAATTTCTTGCTTTGATTATTTCCCATGACCCTCCACTGTAAGACTCAAGAAAATCAAAGGCATTGAGGTCTTAGAGGTATTTGGATTGCGAGGGATGGTTGTTGAGTGTCTTCACTTGAATCGAAGAAAGCAAAAATCTTGAATTGGATCATCAAAAGTCCAGAAGTGTTGGAATATTAAATGCAATGGCCATTTGTCCCTAGAGCCAAATGCCCACCTACCACCTGATGGACTCTAGAATAGATAGATATTGTTGGTGTTTGAACATGTTACCCATTTCCAATTATCTTGATTAGAACAAAACGCATCTAGGGGCAGCTAACTCCCATTATTAACACATCCATTCTGACACCAGGACAACTATAAGGCTATACTCCTTCTGCACTTTAGGCTCTGCAAAACCTAGGTGGGTGAACCTCATTAGATCTGACTATGCGACCAGTGCAATAACCACTTTTAGGATCTAGAAAAGTAGATGAAACCCCTCATATCTCCTAGTGGTTTATGAAACAACATAGATTCTACAATAGCTAGGTGCAAACCGATATTATTCATAAACTGAGTGAGAGTTTAAAACTTTTATGTCCACTTCGGCATGAAGGGAAAAAGACTGATTTATATTGAGAAAAGAAAGCATGTTAAATATGCAGCAAAACTTTAATGATCCTACAAACGACTAGTGCCTTATACATTAGGGCAATCCTACACTCCAAAATTATGCATCCTTGAACATCAATCAACATATGGCATACGTTAAGACATTCATGTTCAATCTGTTCACCTTATGAATTAGACAACAATATCCAATATAACCCCATACTTTCTCACATCCTTTTTAATTGAATCTGCAACCTTGTCTGAAACCACAAGCAATTATATGACTCCTTGAGTTAAAGGAAAGTAAACTTCAAACATACAATCGGGCAATTGCAAATAGGTTCAAGATCTTTGTTCTTGAACATATAACATTACAAACTCAACAAGAAAGGAGACAGAATTATATTGAAATTAAAAACCTTTTACACATTGTATTTATCTCCTTGAAATAAGTACATTAGGAATGCATAAAACAAGATACAAGATCACACTAGTGTATCAGAACTATCTATGAAATCCTTCTGCTATTCATACAAGACATGCTGGGTATGTGGCTTTCACGGCCTGAGCAGAGCTCTAGGAACTGGAAAAATAGAAAACCAACCAACAAACCCCACGCCCCACCCCCAGCACCCCACCCCCGCCCCCCCCCCCCCCCCCCCCCTGCCCCCTTTTCTCTAGCCTTGGGATCTCACTTAAATACTATGAGATGCAACAAGCTTTAGGCATAGAGAACTAACAAGTGTCCCTTACAAAAGATATCACAAGTTTGTAACGGAAGAAAGAAGAAAAATGATTAACAGAACATCACGTAGATCAAAAATTCTCTTGTAAGCTCCTTTTCTGTTACCACTTTTTGCTGATTCGGCTCTACCACTGATTTTTTGTGTGCACAATTTCTAAGACTGCCCTATCAATGACAAAATCAACTCTGAAAAATACGCACCAACCTAGGCCTGTGGGTTTTGTCAAGATGACTACTGAATGAGAATCATCTTTACTTCCCACTCTTTACTGATCATGCCAGGCTTTAGAAATAACAGAATCATTACTTAGCATGCAATAGAGAAGCAAGAAAACAATGTGGTTATTAAAAAAAACAAAATAGGGATGCTTTGATCCCCAGCCACGTCTACTTCCTTAACAAACTTCTTGCCAAAATTTTCCATCTACTGACACAAAAAGGGGGGACATGCACAAAAAGTGAAAAAGACTATACCCCAGGGTATAAAATCTTCCTCACCCTCTTCCAAAACTATGCACAGGGTCTCCAATATTTCTGCTACCCTAGCATCAAACTAAGATGCTTTAAAAATTTGTTTAAAAGATGATGTTTCTGCTGAAAAGGTTGTTTAGCTTACAAAGTCTATTCCTTGTTCTTCTTACCACCTTGGTGACTTGACTATAACACCTGATTACTAGCTTTCCTCTATCAAAAAACCATACACAAGCATACGAAGCTAACCATTTTCCTTTTCTGAACCATCCTCTGAAAATAAATAAATCATTTTTCAAAGTACCAGTGTCCCAGAACCAACTACGCTTAACGAACAATCCTTCCGCTATCCATACCCTCAGACTTAGTGAAATCTTTAGAAACATCTTTTGAATAAATCACTATGACTGAAAAATGCAGAGACTTTGGTATACAAACTTACCTAAAGCCTTTTCTTTTATCTCTGTAACTTCTGCATTTTATCATTGAGCCAACTACTTGACACTCGTGCCAAATTTATCTCAATCCCAGCAGTAATTTTTTCCGTTCAGATATGACTCACGAATTTCTATTCACATAAGTTGATATTGGGAAAATCTCACTCGTTACACCCTATTCTTTACTTTCACACGTGAAGATTTTCATGTCTCATTAATATGCATAATGATACCACCTTCAATAGTAAAATATGCACCATCGATCTTGAAGATCTTATAAGTTGAAACTATGAGCATGACGGCTTCGAAATCCACTAGGCAAGCTGGTCTGGAATAACCCAATCAAAATTGGCCATGTGTGCAATTTATCTTTTAGTGGGCGCTTCTTGCTTCTAAGAAATGCAAATGCACAAGAACCACAGATCTGAATTGAATCAACGACCTGAGTCCACCCCACATGTCAGGCTTGTGCACTCTTGTACTTCTTATCTTGCGAGCATGTTGATATAGTGGGCCAGTGCCCTCTGTCGATCTAAAGAAGATCAATGGTTGATGAAAAAAATCCTAAATAACCATTGCACTCTTCCTTTATCACAAAACACATGACACTTCAAAATGGCATGATCTGGTTAATTGCGATACGGGTCCACAATCCTTTTACCCGCATTATAAAATCATACGGAGATAAAAAAATGCGGGCAAACGCTAGCCCTTGATGCTAGCTTAGATCAACGGTGATTCAGAATTTCAATAATAGGCGGCCCATCACAATGATCCTGACCAATGAGAAAATACCTTTTATTGCACGTGTTCGGACAAACTTGACCGCGACATTCAAAACTTCGGCGCCGATGACATCGTTACTTCCTTGCATTTTGGTCCCACTGTGCCATGGATCACAAAGTGGCACGCCCACAATATTTATCCGCCTCTCATCTTGAAAGTGTGGGTATTCCTCATTCGTCGATCTCACACAGATCGACGATGTTCATAACTTGTCCTATTCGCTCGTACGAAGATCTCCTTGTGTCTCCATAAGGGATAGATGTCACTTATACGCTTGCCCGCATTTTGTAACTTCCTCACATTTTGAAAATGTGGACCAGCGCCATCCGTCGATCTGAACAAGATCTTCAATCTCCGAGACTTGCATTGTAAGTTTGAAAAGCAACTTTTTGGGATTTAAAAACGTGTAAACCCTGATTACCTTAAACTTAAAACAGATTTAATCAAAACATTATTTCAAGTTTTCCTAAGGTTTAAAAAGGCATGCCCTGAGCAAGAAAATGAGAAGGGGCTAAAGGATTTCAAAGGATGTGGTGGATTTGTATAAAGTAATAGGTTCTTGACTAAATTCTACATATTAAATAGGGTAGAAACCAAATTTAGGATTTGTTCAAAATAAGACTTTTTCATATAACTCAGAATGACAAATTACCATCATGGAAGGCTTAGGAAAACAGAATGAAAAGTGTCAGAGACATTGAACATCTTAAGGATCTCAAATGGACAGCCGAGTGCACATTCAATTATGGGCATTCATAGTGCTTGACTTTCTCAAAATTTCAAATGGATGCTCAAAATGGGAATGCAATTTTGAATGCCAACAGTGGCTTTGTCTGGGGAAGCATGTCCCTTGTAGGCATGGTAAGATTCCAGATCTCTGGGAGAAGCAAACCACATACCTAAAACAACAAAACTTCTCTCGAACAACTTATTGAAAGCAAGGAAACAACTACTTCTACTATTTACAAATGATGACCCTGGGGCATTGAACTTCAACAAAATTGTTTACCTCGGTCATAAACATGATTCTCATCTGAACTTTCATGAGGTAAATTGAAATTTCTTCTCCTATCAGTTTCACCAATCATATTATCATTATATAACAGATCACTTGGCAAAACAAAATCATCACTCTTACTTTCATAATTCATATAAAAACTTGCTTCGTCCTCAACCATTTTCTCATTACGAAAGTTCTTATCAGCATGCTTAAACATATCGGACTAAAATTGAAAACTCTCTTTATTTAATGACTCATGCATGCTATCATTTTCGAATATGAAGGCTTCATATTCAACTTGGGGAAAAAGATCACACATACCTTCAAACTATGTATCCTTTTGCATAATTGGATAGGAATCAAATGAACAATCTGACTGATACTCACATATGTCATCAATATCAACATTTGAAACTAATCTGAGATCTTCAAATGATTCTTTGAGATCAGCAAGTGGATTAGTCATCACAGTAAAATATTCAACATAAAAATCATTGCAAGGTATAGGCAAATTTTCAATAACCGTCTCATCAAACACCTTGTTATCATAATCAGATGCAACATCATGATCATATTCACTGTTATATTTGGAAAAAGAACAGTCTGACCTCTTACAATAGTAAGACAAAGTATCATCATAAAACTTATTCTCTACTAAATCTGAACCGTCCATGTGCTCTTCAAAAAGAGGATTGATAATTCCATGCAAAGAGCTATCATAGACAATAGGACAAGTGATGTGATGATCAACATCAAACTCCTCACCATATAGTAGATTAGTGAAAACTTTAAAACCATTTCTAACATCACTTTCGTGGACACTTTCAGCATATGAAGAAGAAAAATCAGAATCATATGAAGACTCAACATCCACTCCATCAACGAAGCATGTAGCATACAAATCAAAGTTACTTTCATTGTCTCCATATAGGTGATTCAAATGTCTTGCAAGAAAATCATCATTTATCTTACCAATAGGTGTTGATGCATTAATCTTAGGATCAATCACATTCTGATCATCACTATATGCATCTTCAAGACATTTTTCTACACAATTAGGTAATATGTCCTTATAGATAACCTCTTTTTCTTCATATTGTGTAGACACATTTTCTTCATAACTTTTAATCTCAAACTGATTTACACAATTTTGAAATGGAAACTCACTTTCAGATTTAGAAAATAGTACTCATACCTTTACTAGCAAGAGAACACTCACTTCTGTCATTGCTCTCTTCTTCCCAATCAGCATCTGATTCACATGAAGATGCATATGTACTATCACAATCCTCTTCTTGACCTAAGAAAAAAGTGTCACCATTGTCTTCACATGATGCTTCTTCACAATATGTTGGATCAGCAATTTCATCTTTATCACTTGATGCATCACTTCTAGGTTCTTCATCCTCATACTGAGATAAATACCTTCCCTCTTCCTGATTCGTTATGTTTTCAACATAATGTGAATCATCAATGGAAAAATGAATGACTGGATTTATATCTTGCCTAGATAACTCATCAAATGAATCAATTCTATCATTCCTTGTTGTAATACCATAAACATGTGTATTCAATTCAGCACGAATGCAATCATTTCCCTTTTGCAATAAAGAGATATCATGTTCACATTTTTTTATTTCTAAATCCTCAACAAAACTATTTACAACAATAGGAGTGCTTATTTGCTGACCTGAAATTAAACATTCTATATGACATTGATTTGTTCTTTGCACCTCATCTTGCCAAAAACATTTCTAGAGAAGTGACTCCGAGTTAAGCCATATTTTATGTTATTCTCAATCTCTATTGCTATCATGAATGCTTGATACAAAGTTCTAGGTTCCTTATCTCTCAATAGATAGTTCATCTTTTTATCAAATGCACCGAGATAAACCACTAAACACATTTGATCATCCAGCTTGTAAATTTTAGGAATTTCATTTAAAATCTTTGCAAATCTGATATTAAATTCAGGAACTAACTCACCATTCCTGATTTAAATTTTCAAAACTTATCAAAATAGTCAGAGATGCTTACTCTTTCCCTGAACTGCATCATGAAGGCTGACATTAATTCATCACAAGATGAAACTGAACATGCTGGTAAGAACAAAAACTAGTCCCTAGCATCATCTTCTAAAGTCTGAACAAACAATTTCATCTGAATGTCTTCATGAGCAATTTCAAAATCACCAACCAAGTCACTAAACAACTAAACATGATGACTGGCTGAAATTTCATAGTTTCCACTAAACTTAGTTAAATACTTTCTAAGATCATAAGGCATAATATTTGGAAAACCATGAATACCATTAAAATTCAATGGCATATACCTCCTGGTAGAGATGGATCTAGGAACTTCACTAATAGGCTACATACTAGATGAGATGAAACTCGACATTCTTCAACTCAAGACTCATTCATCATTAAATACTTTCAGAATTCATAACTTGCAATAGATCTTCACAACCCTCTATCAAATGAATGCTTTAAATACACTTCACAACTTTAAAACAACAATTGAAACCAAATCTAGTGAAATGTATAAAACACAAAACTATTCTCCTCTTCTTAGTGCTCGAACTTCACTTGATAGAGAATACATATGTAGAACTCACTTTCATTGAAAAGAAATCATATGAAAAGCATAAAATACCTCAAGCGTTGCTACATGAAACCATTGATCTGCTGATTGGCTTGGTGCTAATCTAAAATCTTCACACCACTGATCATAACCCTACAGAGTCGCCACCTCCTTGAGGAGAAAAATGAAATCACAGCAGTGATTCGCATTTATCTTTTAAAAACTTTTAACAGCAAATCAAACAACACTCTAAAACTTACTGGTCAAAAACTTATATAGATCTCTCTTCTTGCTTGAAAATTCACACAACTTTCAGATCTGCTTATTTCAACTGAAAACTCTTTTAAAGCAATTATACAACCGATCTACACTGGTTTAGAGATCCTTTAGATAGAGTCACCACTCACTATTGTGAGAAAGATTTTAAACATGATTCATAACACTACAGATCTGGACTGAATTGTCAACTTTGTAAAGCTTTGCAAAACTTTAAAAAAACTTAAAAGAGAGAAAACATCTTTCACCAATTCTAACTCTGAATTACAATAGTATTCTGAAAATGACAACCGGTTGACATGACTGAAGATGAATGCTCTTAGCAATACAATCTGTATTCAACCTTGAAAAATACTATTGCAAATGGATAAAAACTTACTGGGGTGCATGATTTGAAGAAAACTGGAAAGAACATCAGAGAACTTACTGCTGAAACTTTTTAATGCACTTCTCCTGCTGTATTGAATCTCTTCTTTTCAAATTCTCAAGGTTTGTCTTAAATTTTATTCAATACATTCCCCAGTAGAGTCACCATTTTTTTGGTGACTCGGATGGGCCAAACCCAATAGAGAATAGGACTTAAATTTTCAAAGTATACACCAGAGATTCTTTTCCTTTTAACTATGAATTACTTCACACCATCCCCAACAGAGTCGCCATTTTGTTGGTGTTTGAAAATGTTACCCATTTCCAATTACCTTGATGAGAAAAAAATGCATCTAGGGGCAGCCAACTCCCATTATTAACACATCCATTTAGACACTAAGCCAACTATAAGGCTATACTCCTTCTGCACTTCAGGCTCTGCAAAACCTAGGCGGTGAACCTCTTTAGATCTGACTATGCGACCAGTGCAATAACCACTTTCAGGATCTAGAAAAGCAGATGAAACCCCTAATATCTCCTAGTGGTTTATGAAACAACATAGATTCTACAATAGCTAGGTGCAAACTGATATTATTCATAAACTGAGGGTTTAAAAAATTTATGTCCACCTCAACATGAAGGGAAAAAGATTGATTTATATTGAGAAAAGACAGCATGTTCAATATGCAGCAAAACTTTAATGATCCTACAAATGACCAGTGCCTTATCTATTAGGGCAATCCTACACTCCAGAATTATGCATCCTTGAACATCAATCAACATATGGCATACGTTAAGACATTCATGTTCAATCTATTCACCTTATGAATTAGACAACAATATCCAATATAACCCCATACTTTCTCACATCCTTTTTAATTGAATCTGCAACCTTGTCTAAAACCACAAGAAATTATATGACTCCTTGAGTTAAAGGAAAGCAAACTTCAAACATACAATCGGGCAATTGCAAATAAGTTCAAGATATTTTTTCTTGAACATATAACATTACAAACTCCACAAGAAAGGAGACATAATTATATTGAAATTCAAAACCTTCTGCACATTGTATTTATCTCCTTTAAATAAGTACATTAGGAATGCATAAAATAAGATACAAGATCACACTAGTGTATCAGAACTATCTATGAAATCCATCTACTGTTCATACAAGACATGCTGGGTATGTGGCTTTCATAGCCTAAGCAGAGCTCCAGGAACTGGAAAAATAGAAAACCGACCAACAAAACCCCCCCCCTTTTCTCTAGCCTTGGGATCTCACTTAAATACTGTGAGATGCTACAAGCTTCATGCATAGAGACCTGACAAGTGTCCTTTACAAAAGATATCACAAGTTTGTAACAGAAGAAAGAAGAAAAATGATTAACAGAACATCACGGAGATGAAAAATTCTCCTGTAAGCTCCTTTTCTGTTACAACTTTTTGCTGATTCGGCTCTACCACTTATTTGTTGTGTGTGCAATTGCTAAGACCACCCTATTAATGACAAAATCAACTCTTAAAAATATGCACCAACCTAGGCCCATGGTTTTTGTCAAGATGACTACTGAATGAGAATCATCTTTACTTCCCACTCTTTACTGATCATGCCAAGCTTCAGAAGTAATAGAATCATTACTTAGCATGCAGTACAGAAACAAAAAAATAATGTGGTTAATAAAAATAACAAAATAAGGATGCTTTGATCCCCAGCCACATCTGCTTCCTTAGCCAACTTCTTGCCAAAATTTTACATCTACTGACACAAAAAGGGGGGACACGCACAAAAAGTGAAAAAGACTATACCCCAGGGTATAAAATCTTCCTCACCCTCTTCCAAAACTATGCATAGGGTCTCCAATATTTCTGCTACGCTGGCATCAAACTAAGATGCTTTGAAAATTTGTTTAAAAGATGATATTTCTACTGAAAAGGTTGTTAGCTTACAAAGTCTATTCCTTGTTCTTCTTACCACCTTGGTGACTTGACTATGACACCTGATTACTAGCTTTCCTCTATCAAAAAACCATACACAGGAATATGAAGCTAACCATTTTCCTTTTCAGAACCATCCTCTGAAAATAAATAAATCATTTTTCAAAGTATCAGTGTCCCAGAACCAACTACTCTTAACGAACACTCCTTCCGCTATCCATACCCTCAGACTTAGTGAAATCTTTAGAAACATCTTTTGAATAAATCACCAGGATTGAAAAATGTAGAGACTTTGGTATACAAACTTACCTAAAGCCTTTTCTTTTATCTCTGTAACTTCTGCATTTTATCCTTGAGCCAACGACTTGACACTCATGCCAAATTTATCTCAATCCCAGCAATAATTTTTTCCGTTCAGAGATGACTCACGAATTTCTACTCACACAAGTTGATATTGGGAAAATCTCACTCGTTACACCCTGTTCTTTACTTTCACACGTGAAGGCTTTCATGTCTCATTAATATGCATAATGATACCACCTTCAATAGTAAAATATGCACCATCAATCTTGAAGATCTTATAAGTTGAAACTGTGAGCATGACGACTTCGAAATCCACTAGGCAAGCTGGTCTAGAATAACCCAATCAAAATTGGCCATGTGTGCAATTTATCTTTTAGTGGGAAGTTCTTGCTTCTAAGAAATACAAACGTGCAAGAACCGCAGATCTGAATTAAATCAACGACCTGAGTCCACCCCATATGTCAGGATTGTGCACTCCCGGACTTCTTATCTTGCGAGCATGTTGATATAGCAGGCCAGCACCCTCCGTTGATCTAAAGAAGATCAATGGTTGATAAAAAAATTCCTGAATAACCATTGCACTGTTCCTTTATCAAAAAACACGTGACACTTCAAAATGGCATGATTTGGTTAATTTCAATACAGGTCCACAATCCTTTTACCCGCATTATAAAATCATACGGAGATAAAACAATGCGGGCAAATGCTAGCCCTTAATGCTGGCTTAGATCGACGATGATTTAGAATTTCAATAATAGGTGGCCCATCACAATGATCCTGACCAATGAGAAAATACCTTTTATTGCATGTGTTCTAACAACCTTGACGGCGGCATTCAAAACTTCGGCGCCCATGACATCGTTACTTCCTTGCATTTTGGGCCCACTGTGCCATGCATCGCAAAGTGGCACACCTGCAATATTTATCTACTTCTCATCTTGAAAATGCGAGTATGCCTCATTCATCGATCTCACACAGATCGATGATGTTCATAAGTTGTCCTCTTCGCTCGTATGAACATCTCCTTCTGTCTTCATAAGGGACAGATGTCACTTATGCACTTGCCCGCATTTTGTAAGTTCCTCGCATTTTGAAAATACGGGCCAGCGCCCTCCATCGATCTGAACAAGATCTTCAAATACCGAGACTTGCATTGTAAGTTTGAAAAGAAACTTTTTGGGATTTAAAAACATGTAAACCCTGATTACCATAAACTTAAAGTAGATTTAATCAAAACATTATTTCAATTTTTCCTAAGGTTTAAAAAGGCATGCCCTAAGCAAGAAAATGAGAAGGGGCTAAAGGATTTCAAAGGATGTGGTGGATTTGTATAAAGTAATAGGTTCTTGACTGAATTCTACATATTAAATAGGGAAGAAAGTAGATTTAAGATTTGTTCAAAATAAGACTTTGTCATATAACTCCGAATGACAAATTACCATCATGGAAGGCTTAGGAAAACTGAATGAAAAGTCTCAGAGACATCAAACATCTTAAAGATCTCAAATGGACAGCCGAGTGCACATTCAATTATGGGCATTCATAGGGCTTGACTTTCTCAAAATTTCAAATGGATGCTCAAAATGGGAATGCAATTTTGAATGCCAATAGATATGATAACTACAGTGGGTGAGTTTTGAAATTAGGAAAGAGGGGGGAAAGTATGACAAAAGGAATGTTTTAGATTCATTCAAGTGATTTAGTAGATTAGAAATTTAGTAGAGAGTTGCAGAGTAGAGAAAGAAGAAAGAAGTTGATCAGTAGATCAATCGTTGCAGAGACAAAAGGAAGTTTGTGTTGTGTTTCCAATTGTACGAGTTTCCTCTATTCATTTGGTAAGTTCATTATTGTTGGATTTGTCCTATTGAAGTAGTGATTTCTCTAGGCACCATTGTATGCAACCATTAGAGCTGCATATTTAAAGTTCATTAAAGTTTGATGTTTTACCAGTTGAGGGTTATTTTAGGGTTTTTTGGTTGAAGCCAAATGCTCCTACATTTTTTAATATGTATAACCAAAGTTGAATAGAAAGCAAGCAAGCATACTTGTATCCATTGTTCTTCTTCTATTCATTGCATTTGAGAAGTTTGTTTAGAAGCTTCAAGCTTTGCCTCTTTGGTTTTAATGATGGAAACATTCACATTGAAATTTCTCTAAGTTGTAATTTTTCCAGTTCGAGCCGTGCTCACTTGGCATCCATTGTTGTCAAAAATTTCCCTTTGTGTGCCAAGCTTACTCGACTTTTTCATGTGCCGAGCCCACTCAACTTCTTCTTGTGCTAAGCTAACTCAGCACCTAATGCCTCTCACTTGGCACCTTCACATGCCAAAAAAATTGCAACTCAGCTCCTTAAGGTGCCGAACAAACTGGCACTCAGCAATAGTGAGTGCTAAGAAAAAAATTTTAATAGAGCTTTGAGGCCCCACATCCACAATGAGTTAGGGTAGTTGTTTTCTTGGGATATTTCACATGGTAGTAGATATAGGAAAGATATGGCGACAACCACCATCCTTTAATAGGAAAAATTATGATACATGGGCAAAGAAGATGAAAAATCATAATAGTTGCAAACGATTTGTGGGAGTTTTTTATAAATGGGTTCAATGATGTGACAAACCAAACTCAGTATGCTACCCTCACAAATGCACAAAAGACTCATTTGAAAGATTCAAGGAGGAAAGATACAAAGGCATTAAGTCCTATTGAAGTAACAATGACAGAGACAATATTCCCAAAGATTGTAGTAGCAAATTATGCAAATGAAGCATGGGATATCCTTAAGATTAACTTCAAAGGCACTGATAAAGTTCGTACAATAAAGCTACAAAATATAAGGAGGGAGTTTGAGAACCTTCAGATGAAGGAAAATGAATCAGTTGTAGATTTCAGTTCAAGGACCTCCAATGTGATTAATTAATTGGAATCAAATGGAGAAGACTATCAAGAGTAGAGGATAGTGGAAAAGATATTCAGGATTTTACCTCATAAATATGACCATTTGTTCATGACCATAGAAGAGGCAAAAGACCTCACTGTTTTGACAATGGATGAGTTGATGGGTACTCTTCAAACCCATGAGCATAGGATCAATAGATCTACATCTTCTTCTTCCCAAGAGAAAGCATTCAAAGCTCAATCAAATCCAATAGGAAGGGGGAGAGGAAGAAATGGCTCAAGAAAAAACTCTAGAGGTAGAGGCCGAGGTAATGGAGGACAAAGAAAAGCTGCAGCAAAAACATTAGGAATAGAAAATGGAGCAAGTAGCTCACAAAATACTTCAAAAGGAGGTAAGAAAAACTATAACTCAAATAGGAGTAATGTAGAATGCTACTACTATTATAAATATGGGCATTATGCAAGTGAATGCTAGAAGAAGCAAAATGATAAGTCGGGACAAGCAAATGTGGTTGATGTGAACATGGGAAGTTGAAACAATGCCACTGCCTTCATCATGTGTAATGTTGGTGAAGAAGGAAGCCCTGAGGTTTGGTACCTCGACAATGGATGTAGCAACCACAAGAGTGGTAATGAAACATTTTTTTCATTCATTGAAAAGAGTTTCAAATTTGAGATTAAAATGGGTAACAATGGAACCCTACCAATTGTTGGCAAAGGATCTATTATGGTCTGCACCAAGCCAAGTGAGAAGAAGGAAATACAAACTGTGTATTTTTACCCTGGTATGAAGCACAATTTGATGAGCATTGGTCAACTCATTCAAAATGGATACAAAGTGCTGAGGGAGAATGACACATGTGTCATTCATGAAAAGGATGGGAGCAAGAACTTACTTGCAGTAGTTCAAATGACAAAGAACTGAATGTTTCCCTTGAAGATAGAGACACGTTTCTCATCTCAAGTTGGTGTTGCACCTCCCACACAATCAGCTCTAAGGAGTGTGATTGAAGACCCTTCTGATGCAGGAGCATCTAGAGGTATAAGGGCAATTCTGTGTCACCCAAAAAAATGTACTTAGACTTAGTTTCTGTTTCATGTCTTTACATTTTTGGATACCCGTTTGGCTCAAATAAAGGTTCCAACTCTCATAGTTCAACTATCAGTGTGTTTGAAAATCCCAAAAAAAATAGGAGCATGTATTTGGGCCATCATTTTGGTAAACTAGAAGGTGTGAATTGGCCAGATGAATGTAATCATGATTTAGAGCATTCCAAAAAAAGAATCAGGTCAATAAGCCCCACGATTTGAAAGTTATTGCAGTTTTTCGGGTTTTGGAGACCTCCTAAGAATGCTTCAAAGTCAGGTTTGGGGAATTAAATGACGTCGAAAAGGGTCAAAAAATGGGGGATGAGAGATGCTGGTCCATAGGGCTATAGAGCGTTTCGAGAGCTTTTTGAAAATGTAAACTGTTCATCAATCGAAGCTACGGTTCAAAAGTTATGCCTCTCAAAAGTTCGGTTACTGTTTTTGGATTCTTCTAGACTTGCACCGACTTCTAACACAGCTTCCAGAACCTTCTATTTCGTTAGTGGATGCCTACTAGCACTTTCTAGAATGTACTCCTAGTCCTTAACCCTTCGGGGTCTATTTAAGGAGATTTCTGGCATTGTAAAAGGCAGTTCGGAGTGGAGTTTGAGAGGAGGTACCATAAGGAGAAATTATCTCCAGATTTATGCTATTGTAAGCCCTTAGGGCATGTTTTGAAGTTTATTTTCTCTGTACTATTTGTACTAGCTTATTTTCTCAGTTAATATAATTTTCCCTTTCTGTTGGTTCCATTCTATTCTTGGGTTGTGTCCCCATCAAGTGGTATTAGAGCTGATTTTCCCGAGTGTGTAGACAGAGCGCTGATTGTGAGGCTGTTTGCACCAGGACTGTGTGGTTCTAGGTTTGAGTTAGAAGATACCTCCATGAAGAGAGCATGGTAGAAGGGCCAAAGCTATTGATCCTGAGGAGGTTAGAGCTCTCTAGAGGCAGGTACAAGCATTGCAAGAGGGGCTTCGTAGAGGAGCAAATGTTGCCGCAGGTGACAATAGTGAGGATGACAATGAAGAGGAAGTAATGGGACCAAAAGAGGAAGTTGACGGGGAAGTTCTGAATCATGTAGAGTAAAGGCTTTTTAGGGCCATTACTAAGTTTGGGAAAAGACCTACAATTGAAGTGGGTATATTTTTAGGAAATCTGAAACCAGATGAGTTGATCGATTGGATCAATGAACTGGAAGAATACTTTGAGTATGAGGATATAAGGGACCCAGATAGGGTTAAGTTTGCAAAGGCCACACTAAAAGGCCATGCCAAAATCTGTTGGCAAGAGGTTCAACTGGAAAGACTTAGAAGAGGAAAGGAGAAGATCACAAGATGGGATCGCATGGTGGAAAAATTGAAGAAGCAGTTCATTCCTGTGGACTACGAGCTTGATCTGTTTAAGAAGATGCATGGGTTAAAGCAACCAAGAAGATCAGTCCAAGAATATACAGAGGAGTTTTACTGACTCTTGATTAGAGTGGGGCATGCAGAAGCAAATAAGGAGAAGGTTTCTCATTATATCAGTGGGTTGCGACCTAGCATCCAGGAGGAATTAAGTCTTGTAAGAATGACCAGCGTTGAAGAGGCATACCAGTTTGCCCTATGAGTTGAAGAGAAGCTGAGTAAAAGGTTTGAAGGAAGACAAAGAGGGTGCGGTCAAGGAGGAAGGGGAAGTGGTAGATCATCTGGAGGCTGCAATGAAACCCAAAAAAAAAATGAAGATGTGGGTACTAGCAGAAACCAAAGGAATGAGGGTTTCAACCGCTCCCATGATCAAGACTTTGGAAATCAAAGAGGAAGAGGTAGAGGATGTGGACAAGGAAGAGGAGGCTTCCGTGGTACCTATTTCCATTGCAATGAAGAAGGTCATCGTGCCTTTGAATGTCCTCAATGACAAGGAAGGATAGATAGGAGAGATGAGGGCCAAGCTAGGGTTGCTCATGTGGATGAGGATGCACAATCATCACATTCAGAGGATGTAGAAAGAGGAGAGACCTTGGTAAATTAAAGAGTCCTACTAAGTGGTGAGGTTGAACCAGGACAACGGAGGAGTTTGTTTCGTACCAAATGCAAGTGTGAGGATAAATGTTGTGACGTGATCATTGATGGTGGTAGCACTGATAACTTGGTATCAGAAGAGATGGTATCTAAGTTGAAGCTCAAGAGGGAGAAACATCCTTAGCCCTATCGGATTTCTTGGGTAAAAGATGATCATAAGGTCCTGGTAAGTGAACAATGTTTAGTAAAATTCAAAATTGGGAGTTACCATGATGAAGTTCTCTGTGATGTTATTTTGATGGATGTTTGCCATCTATTGTTGGGTAGACCATGGCAGTTTGATAGACATGCAGTGCATGATGGACATGAAAACACATACTCTCTCACAAAGGATGGAGTTTGCCATAAATTGAAGCCCATGAAAAAGGAAGATGAAAAGGTATGTAGCAGTGCTAGGATTTGTCTTGTTGGTGGAAGGAAGTTTTTAGATGGCATGAAACATCAACATATGTGCTATGCTTTGATTCCTAGGAAAGATAAAGAAGGTAGTAGTGAAATAACATTTGATGTTTCCAATTTACTAGGGGAATTTGGAGATATTATCTCTGATAATGTTCCAGATGGATTGCCACCAGTAAGGAAAATTAGTCATCAGATAGATCTGATTCCAGGAGCTAGTTTTCCTAACAAGGCTTCTCACAGGATGACTCCTACTGAAATAGAGGAGCTAAATAGACAAGTTCAGGAGCTGTTGAGGAAGGGCTTGATTCGAGAGAGCTTGAGTCCATGTGTAGTACCTGTAGTACTTGCACCAAAGAAGGATGGAGAGTGCAGGATGTGTACAGATTCTCGAGCTATAAATAGGATAACCATCAAGTACAGATTTCATTTACCAAGGATGGATGATCTTATGGACTGCTTGAGTGGAGCTCAGTACTTCACAAAGATAGATCTAAAGAGTGGCTATCATCAGATATGGATTCGAGAAGGAGATGAGTGGAAAATAGCCTTCAAGACCAAGGAGGGTCTTTATGAGTGGTTAGTCATGCCCTTTGGATTGACGAACGCCCCAAGCACCTTCATGTGGCTCATGAATGAGGTACTTAAGAAGTTCTTGGGAAAATTTGTTATTGTCTATTTGGATGATATTTTAATTTTCAGCAAGACTTTTGAAGAACATTTATTGCATATTTGTAGTGTCCTTGATAGGCTAAGGGAAGAGAAACTATTAATTAATTTGAAGAAGTGTAACTTTGCAAAAAGGGAGTTAGTCTATTTGGGGTTTTATATATCACCTGAAGGTCTCAAAATGGATCCAAAAAAGGTAAAAGCCATCTTGGAATGGCCTACTCCAAGGTCTACTACTGAGGTAAGATCATTTCATGGTTTGGTTAGTTTTTATAGAAAGTTTATTAAGAATTTTAGTGGCATATGTGCACCCCTAACTGATACAATAAGAGGGGATAGAAAAGAGTTCAAATGGACTGTAGCAGCTGTGAGAAGTTTTGAATTTCCGAAGAAGAAGGTGACAGAATAGCCTGTGTTGGCACTTCCAAATTTTAGAAAAGTGTTCCAGGTGGATTGTGATGCTAGTGGCAGTGCTATTGGGGCTGTATTAAGTCAAGAAGGTAGGCCTATTGCATATTTTAGTGAAAAATTGAATGATGCAAAGAAGAAGTATTCTATTTATGATCAAGAGTTCTATGCAATAGTTCAAGCCTTAAAGAAATGGAGGCACTATCTATTGCCAAAGGAATTTGTTTTGTATACTGATCATCAGGCATTACAGTACCTAAATAGCCAAGGTAAATAGAATCAGAGGCATATGAAGTGGGTAGAATTCTTGCAGAGTTATACATTTGTGTTGAAGCATAGAAGTGGAAAATCTAACAGGGTTGCAGATGCACTAAGTAGGAGACAGTCACTGCTTACAGTAATGCAAGTTGAAGTAGTTGGGTTTGATGAACTCAAGAATTTGTACCCTGAGGATCCTGATTTTGCTGAAGCATGGAAAGCTTGTAAAGAGCCTGTTGCTGTAGATAGAACCAAGTGGTTAGACTATTTGATTCAGGATGGCATGTTATTCAAAGGTAGTCAATTGTGCATTCCAAGGAGTTCCATGAGGGAAAATCTGATTAAGGAGAAACATAGTGGAGGGATGGCAGGATATTTTGGTCGAGATAAGACCATTGCCATTCTTAGAGAACATTATTTTTGGCCTCAAATTTCATAGGATGTGAAGAAGTTTGTATAGAGTTTCCAGGTTTGTCAAGTTGCCAAGGGGTTTAGTCACAATATTGGCCTATATCAGCCATTACCTATTCCATCAAGGCCATGGAAGGACATAAGTATGGATTTTGTTCTTGGATTGTCAAGGACACAAAGGGGTAATGACTCAATATTCGTGGTGGTTGATAGGTTCTCCAAAATGGCACATTTCATTCCATGCCACAAAACTCATGATGTTGTCCATATTGTAGACTTGTTTTTCAAAGAGGTGGTAAGACTACATGGTCTTCCAAGGAGTATAGTTTCTGACAGAGATACTAAATTTGTGGGGTATTTCTAGAGGACATTGTGGAAGAAGTTGAGAACAGACTTGAAATTCAGTTTCATGGATCACCCATAGATTGATGGCCAAATAGAAGTGGTAAATAGAAGTCTGGGAAATTTGCTGAGATGTTTAGTTGGAGATAAGCCCAAGGGATGGGATTTGATTCTACCACAGGCAGAGTTTGCTTATAATAACTCTGTAAATAGGAGTACTGGAAAATCACCATTTCAAATTGTATATGGGAATAGCCCAAGGACTGCACCAGAATTGAGGAAGCTAGAACAAGGGGAGAGGACAAGTGCTGAAGCTGAGGAATTTGCTGAACACATCAAGCGTCTACATGAGGAGGTTCAAGCACACATTATCAAGATGAATCAAGAGTATAAAGCTAGGGCTGATCAAAGGAGAAGACATAAGGAATTCCAAGTAGGGGATCTAGTCATGGTGCACTTACGAAAAGAAAGATTTCCAGTTGGTACTTACAACAAGTTGAAAATGAAGAAATTGGCCCTTGCAAAGTTTTGAACAAACATGACTCAGGAAATGCATATGAGGTGGAGCTGCCAGATGGTATTCACATTTCTCCCATTTTCAACATTGCAGATTTAACAAAGTATCATGATGATGGTGCAGATGAGGAGCTGGTTTTAGAGCCATGTCCAATTCCTGCTTCTAAGAAGGAGGAGATAGAAGACATTCTAGATCATCGTGTGGGTAGGAGTACCAGAAACAGGCAGTATGAAGAGTATTTGATCAAATGGAAAGGATGGCCGATTGAGGACTCAACTTGGATTTCAGCATCTAAGGTTTCACATTTGGGATTTCCTCTACCATCCATAAAGTGACAGGGTCACTTTTCAATATACCCTAGGTGTCTGATGTAGGATCATCCAGAGGTATAAGGGCAATCCTGTGTCACCCAAAAAATGTACTTAGACTTAGTTTCTATTTCATGTCTTTACACTTTTGGATACCCATTTGGCTCAAATAAAGGTTCCAACTCTCATAGTTCAACTATCAGTGCATTTGAAAATCTTGAAAAAAATAGGAGCATGTATTTGGGTCATCATTTCAGTAAACTAGAAGGTGTGAATTGGCCAGATGAATGTAATCATGATTTAGAGCATTCTAGAAAAAGAATAAGGTGAATAGGCCCCACGGTTTGAAAATTATTGTAGTTTTTCGAGTTTTGGAGACCTCCTAAGAATGCTTCAAAGTTAGGTTTGGGGCATTAAATGACCTCAAAAAGGGTCAAAAAATGGGGGACAAGAAAAGCTGGTCCATAGGGCTATAGAAAACTTTGAAATCTTTTTGAAAATGTAAACGGTTTGTCAATCGGAGCTATGGTTCAAAAGTTATACCTCCCGAAAGTTCGGTTACCGTTTCTGGATTCTTCTAGACTTGCACCAACTTCTAACGCAGCTTCCGAAACCTTCTATTTCGTCAGTGGATGCCTACTGGCAGTTTCTAGAATGTAGTCCTAGTCCTTAATCCTCCGAGGTCTAATTGGTGAGTTCAAAGAGGCCATGAAAAATGAATTTGAAATGACATACCTAGGTCTCTTGAAATACTTTGTAGGCATAGAAGTAAAACAAATGCATGATGGCATCTTCATCTCTCAAGAAAAGTATGTAGGGTAGATCTTGGAAAAATTTAAAATGCAAAATACTAAGGTAACCCCTACACCAATAGTAGTAGGTATGAAGATGAGCAAGGAGGACTCTAGCAAGAGAGTGGATCCAACACTATACAAGAGTATGGTTGGAAGTTTAATGTATTTGACTGCAAGTCGGCTAGACCTAATGCATGCAGTAAGTCTACTTTCTAAATTTATGGAAACACCAAAGGATTCCTATTGGAAAGCTAGAAAGAGGATCTTAAGGTATGTGAAAGGTACCAAGGGATTTGAAATTTTGTATATTGTATCAAATGAATTCAGATTGGTTGGTTACACTGATAGTGATTGGACTGGAATTATAAATGATAGGAAGAGCACTTCTGGATACATGTTTCATATGGGATTGGGTAAAATTTCATGGGCATCCAAGAAGCAACCTATTTTTGCTCAATCTATAGTAGAGGCTGAATAGATAGCAATAAATGTAGTAGCATGTTAAGCAATTTGGCTAAGGAGGATCTTGACAATTTGAATGAAAGGCAAGAGGATGGAACCACAATTTATTGTGACAACATCTCATCAATTGCATTGTCCAAGAATCTAGTCTTCCATGGCAGAAGCAAGCATATTGAGATCAAATATCACTTCATCAAAGAGTTGGTGGAGAATGGTGATATTAAGATGGAATTTTTCAAGTCTGAGCAATAGCTAACAGACATTTTTACTAAGCCATTAGGCATTGAAAGTTTTGTACACCTAAGAGAGTGTCTTGGTGTAGTTTATGTGGATCAGCAATGATCCTTGTTTTTTTGGCTTGGGACAAAGGGGGAGTGTTGGAATATTAAATGCAATGGCCATTTGTCCGTAGAGCCAAATGCCCACCTACCACCTGATGGACTCTAGAACAGATAGAAACAATAACTATGGTGGGTGAGTTTTGAAATCAAGAAAGAGAGGGAAAAGTATGACAAAAGGAAAGTTTTAGATTCATTCAAGTGATTCAGCAAATCAAAATTTTAGCACAGAGTTGTAGAGCAGAGAAAGAAGAAAGAAGTTGATCAATAGATTAGTCATTACAAAGATAGAAGGAAGTTTGTGTCATGTTTCCAATTGCATGAGTTTCCTCTGTTCATTCTATAAGTTCATTATTGTTGGATGTATTTTGTTGAAGTGGTGATTTCTCTAGGCACCATTTTATGTAACCATTAGAGCTACAAGTTTAAAGTTTATTGAAGTTTGAAGTTTTACCAATTTAGGGATATTTTAGGGTTTTTTGGTTCAAGCTGAATGTTCCCAGATTTTGTAATATTTATAATCAAAGTTGAATAGAAAGTAAGAAAGCATACTTGAATTCATTTTCTTCTTCTATTCATTGCATTTGAGAAGTTTTTTTAGAATCTTCAAGATTTGGCTCTCTAGTTTTAATGGTGGAAACATTCATGTTGAAATTTCTCTAAGTTATAATTTTTCTAGTTTGAGCCGAGCTCACTCAGCATCCATTGTTGCCGAGCATTGTCTTTTGTGGGCCAATCTTACTTGACTTCTTCATGTGCTGAGCCCACTTAGATTCTCCTTGTCCCAAACTAACTCAGCACCTACTGCCTATCACTCAGCACCTTCATGTGCCAAGAAAACTGCCACTCAGCTCCTTAAGGTGCCGAGCAAACTAGCACTCAGCCATAGTGAGTGGCGAGAAAATTTTTTAAAGTCGTGATTTATTTCTCACAAGAAATATGTTCTTTTTGTAGTTGTACTTATTTGTGTCCTTTGCCAAAAATAAAGCTCATGCAGTGAGTCTCTGACATGGGATGCAATATAGTCTCCAGATACAAAATAGTGAGAGAATACATGCTGGAGAAATTTAGAGCAGCATATCTAAGTAAAATGACTCCCTAAATTGCCCCATAAATGAAGAAATGACTCAATTTTATGTAGAACTAGAGATACACCTTTGTGACTATGCCCTTGTAGGAGTAGTTTAGAGCCTAGTTTTTTGATAGAGAGAATTTAGCTCCATTTTTTGTGATGGAAATTTTGGATATGTACACAAGGAGTTTGTATTAAGTTTCTCAAATGAGATCATGTGTTCTTAGGGGAAGAGATGCGAAGTCATGAGCATCTTTGAAAAGAGCTCATTTCAAGTGTAGAGTCATGCTAGATCTTCCATTTTTTGAAAACATGGACCTAGCTCATTCCATGAAGTATGAAGTTGTATTTTCATATTCTAAAGGTGCCTGGATGGATTTCAAACCAAAATAAGCTATCTATAAGGCACCTCAAAGCTAAAGTGAGATTATTTTCCCCTTGTTGGAAAATAAACCCTACAATTATCGTTCCAAACAATAGAGCACCCTAGATGGCACTTTTCCAAAAGTGTGAATATGTCCCTTTGAGCTGTGCACATAGAATTTCTCATTATAGTAATGATTGAAAGCATACTGAGTAAGAAAGAACCATTTTGGAGTTCCTCAAAGGTAGGAATTGCCATGTCAAAATTTGGCCATTTTCAGTGTGTTGGTATACCCTTGACATCAACTTTTTGAAGAAGCACATCGGATTGAGTGCTTAAGGCATTGCATGAAGCTTTTAATGCCTAGGGTTATTTTTAGAGGCCTTAAGTCAAACTATAATTTTAATAGTTCTAGATCTAATTTGTATTGGATTTTCCATGTTTTAGCTACACTTACAAATAGTGGAGTACCTTTCAAGTCATTTCTTAAACAAAGCATATTTGGAACATATCCCTTCATAGTGGGAGAATATATTCTTTCAAAAATGCTCATATATTTCTTCTCCAAGTAAATATGTCTAATTATAAAAGCATTTCAAAAAATTAGTGAATGAACTCCTTTATTTGGGAGTGCACTCCAAATGCTACTTCCCTTGAAAGGTTAAGTATATTGCACCTTTTGTTAGCAGCTCAAGTCCAAAGGCTTAATTTTCTTTCGAAAGTGACTAATTTTAATGGCCTTTTGAAAAGAATGAAAATGGACACCTCCAGTTTTAGAAAAGTGCCTTAAAGGTGATTTCTCCAATGGACTATGTTAAATTGCAATTTTTGGTAGCAACCCAGCTATAAAACAAAACATTTAGTTGGGGATGCTAACATTATCATTCCTAAAGGCACCCGAGAGAATAAAATGGTTAAAGTATAAGGGTTTTCTAGAAAATTGATAATGAATTTCTCCATTTCTAGAGGTACACCTAAAGTGTCCTAATTCCATTAAAGCCAAATTGTGAATTTTTTAAGATTTTCAAGAAAGCAATGGAAGTCACAGTTTGAAATAATTAAAATGGAGTGTTGTAGAAAAGAAAAGGTAAGGCTTCTTCCTTGACATGGCTAATGAGCATCACTTTTGGATAAGTCCATTCTTCTTTGCACTAAGGGTTAAAGATGAAAACCCATGGTACAACTTCCCATTAATGGTGCATTTGATATGAAATTGAACCGTTAACCAACTGAATGAAATAAATATTTGATCATTGCACCTTTAAAAGAGAAATTTTAGTTAAGGGGCCATTATTCATTCGTGTGATGTGGGAAATTCAATGCCCAACATTCAAATTCGGATTCAATAAGATTGAATTATTGGTATGTTCAGTTCTATATATTGCAATTGGCACAATTTTATGATTACTAAGAGTTTTTATGCTCTATGTGATGTTTTATAGCAAATGGTTGGAATGATTGGTGGAACTATTCACCTGCCTAGATTAGAGATCGAGCTTAAGAGCTAGATAGACATGTCTTTCAAATTTTATAATCTCAGAGACTTGCATAGGAGATTGAAAGCTCAACCCATTATCCCTATCACTCTAAAGCTTAAAGAGAGTGGGCTAATGTAGGTTGCTAGATTCCCCATGGCAACACATGAACTTGAATTTGTCAAGGAATGCATAGCTCGATATGATGCAAAATCTAAGTAAAATAGGATTCTTGATGACTCTGTATTTCTTACGCTTGATAGAGTTCTTATGCAAAGCACATTTGGCATTCTAAACAAAGAAAAATATTGTGATATTGACTTTGGCTCATCCATGTGCATGTTCAATTAGAAGAAAACTTAGAGGCAAGGAGACATTTTGACAACATGGTTTCAACCAATGAAGAACAAGAACAGTAAGCTCCAAAAGACTATGTCTAGAACCAATATGAATTGAGAAATAGTAGATATCTTAGCCTTATTATTGAGACTAAAAGGACATGAGGAGGTCCTTAATTTTATTGAGCACCATTTCTATCTAGTGTAAGTGATATGTGTTGATGGATAGTACATTGATTGGGCTCAGATTATTTGTGATGAGCTAAGTAGTAGGATGAATGCAGTGAATGATTTTAAATAATTTTATATGTTGTCATACCTAATATACATTCTAGAAACCCATTACCTATGGCTATAATTTCCATGTATTGAAGACTTTGATGAGGATACATAAGTTTATGATTTCTACCCCTACTTGATGTTGGAGAAGAGCTATGAGCAGTATGCGAAGGTGAATGATGTCTTTACTATGAGATTATGTAGAGAGCTACAAGGGAGTTAAGAAAGAAGATATTCACCTAAACTATTGAAGTGGTGACACAATTTGGTTGTTGTTTATTCAATTCCTTTCTTCTCTCTTATAATAGAATTGGAGGATTTGATGGATTCTCATGGAGGCTACCAAGGTATCTTGAAGATACAATTGTGTTAATCAAATTATGTAGACAAGTTCTAGAAGTTAATACCTTGTGCTTAGCTACTAAGAAAGTGAGAATTCCTTTCTCACTTGTTATAGAAACATATGCATGCACGTCCAGATTTGATGCAAAGAATTTGTTAAAGGCCTTTGAGGGAAAATATAAGATGAAAGATTTTGAAGTCATAATGCCACAATTTGTTCCAATGAGCTACATGAAGGATAATTTGCAATTAGGCTCCAATTATAAGCATGTGCCCAATATAGAAGATTATTGGGTAGGTTGCTACACTCAAATTCAAACTAGGGAGAAGTTTTTGTCACAACTCACTATGGAGCAAGTCAAACTATACAAACTAAATATCAATGTGGATGATATAGAGGATGATGGATCACATTTGTGGTCCTCTACCTACGAAAGAGAGATCAAAGACAAACCTATTTTGTCTACTCTACTAGACAGCCCAAAAATTGACAAAATGGAGATTCTAATGAATCAAATTATAAAATTGACTAATAATTGGGTAGAGTGGAGGAGAGCTAGAAGAAAGAGGATGGATGCTAATGGCTCATCTATAGACATGTCTGGTGGAGCTCAAACAACATCAATGGGCCCACTTCTACCACTACAGCTACTACTTCTACATCTATGGGACCATCTTTGTTAGTAGGACAAGGAGGTGATGACCCACCAGATGAAAAGAATTTGCAAGTCCCTCCTACTTGTGGAGGAGGCTCTTTGCCTAACATGGGTAAAGTTGGTGATTCCATAGTTCTAGTATTCAATATCAATGGAGATACAAATCAACCAGGTGATGGCCTTGATGGAGATGGTGGAGATTAAAAAGTGCAAATCATCCATAACTACACCAACAAGGAGGAATTGTTCAAGGTAATGCCCATGCTTATTTTTTAACTAAAGTTGTAGCATTTCCTTTCTCTAGCAAGAAGAATGAGACTCCCTCAATGGCTAGAAATTTGTTTAATCCTATAGATCTACATTCAATAGTCAATGTCCTCACAACCAACTATTGGTTGGAGGATAATATTGAGAGGAAGAAGAGAAGGATAGATCCCACCTATGAATTTGATAGCCTGAGCTATGCAATCTCCTAGAATAGGGTGAAGATATCTCCTAATTTTGGTTATGCCTCCACAAATTCTCTGATATGTAATGATGAAATGTAACCAACCAAAAATTATATGAGGGCCCATAAAGGTAACTCTCAAAGATGAACAAAATATCGGAAAACTTTTTGTGTGAATTGGTTATGTAGCTTTAACTACTTGATTTATTAGGAATTTTTGTTGTTCATTTCTTTTTTTGATTAGTCTCCTTTGTAATTGAAGGAAAATTTGTATTGATGTTGGTGATGTATTGTTGATTTGGGTATTAATATAGTGTTGACAATACAAGAAAACTATGTGTTGTTTTCCATATGTGATTTTTTTCTTTTCCTTGGCTGCATTGCATTTCATAGCTAGTTGTATGTTCATTCCAATGACTAAAATGTGATTGGCTTAGTAAGAAATCAATTAGGTTAGAAGCAAACTATGAGTTTCTATAATTTGATAAGGTGCACTTTGTATCACTATATCATTAATTCTTTGTCCATTTTCTTTTTTCTGTAGCATCTAATTGTTATAGTTTTGCATTGTGTACTTTGGGATTTGGAAGTGGGTGAATTGGATGATTACTAGCCAAAGAGCCACTTGGGTTCATGAATGCTCTATCCTATTTGTATACTCCTTGCATCTAGTAGTTATAGTAGTAGGAGTAGAGGTAGAATAGAAGTTGGAAGTAGTATAAAATAGCTTAAAGATAACTCATGAAAGCCATATCTATAGGTGTTGTGGGTTGTCCAAATCGTTCTCCCCACCTGGATTTCTTGTGTCTACAAGTAGTCTAGATATTGGAGTTATTTCTCTTTCATCAATGGCGTACTCCCAAACCACTGATATACTAAAGATAGTTCTTATTGAAAGTCTTTTCACTCAAGGGAGTTGTACCTTTCAATTCAAAGGGCAGTGATATACAACATACACTGACCCCTTTTTTGGTAACATCCTTTTGTTCCTCCACACATTGGGCATTTCAAGAGTCAAGGTCTAAACCAAATCAAGGAGGGACAAACTATCAACCAACAATTTTACTTGCCCTCTCGCTTTCTTTATCTCTTATTGCATATATCTCTTGGCTAGCCACATCCTTTGTCTTATTTCTTGCTGCTCCAAAAGTGATTGTTGAGGCTTGTACTAAGAGGCTTTAGGTTTTTATCTCCCCTTCCCATGTAGCTCTATTGATCACCTCATATCCTAATATTCCAAATTTCTCAGAGTTTTTAGGCACACTATAGTGTATCATAGGGTATCCCCTCCAACCTTTAAGAGAAATTTTGAGCAAGGCCTTGTACTAAAGGTTTTCCATCAAATGTCTACTCCAATGGATTCTTTCCTATTCTTGTGCTTATCACTTTCAAAAAGGTCAGGGAATTGGCTTCTTCAAGTTGTGTTTCTTGTATCGTACGAGGCTTCTATATTTGATTTTCTTGGGGAGATTTTGGTATTGACAACAATATTTTTAACAATGCCTCATGCTTTCCCTAGTTGAGATATTTGATGAGAACATCAAAGTGACTTCATCCTTGGCTTTCGTAGTTAGTGAGGCATGGCTACCATAGGATAGTTCCACTTTAGTTATGATCTCTTTCCCATAAGACTAAAATTGGGATGACGAGAACCTATTAGTGGATGATCTGTGGAACAATTATTAGTTATATATCTATAGATTGGAATGTACTTATCTATGTTCTAGCATGCTTGTCTTTAAATATTGTGCCCCTCTATAGGAATCAATTTACTCATTTTGTAGTTGGAGGCAAAGCGTGATACATAACTTCCTTTACTTGTTATCATGTTTCATGTTGGTTGTATATTGAATTTTGACATTCAAGGACAATGGAAAGCATTGGGGGGCATTTAAGACTTTCCATATTGAATCAATTTGTTTTTGCCTTTGTGTGATCTTCTTTAGATTGAAAGACCTTGACCTTTATGAAATACCCATTTGCAATCATATATTAGAGATGTTTTATTCTTATTTAATAAATGATTACATCCCACTATCTCTTCTTCATTGTTTTGAAGTCATCAATATCATGTGATACTTGTTTCTAGATGACATTCCACATAAACATCTAATTATGTTGACATGCCACAGTGTAATTTTTCTCCTTAGAATGAATTATGTTCCCCTCTAAGGAACACATTTTATTCTAATGGGGGGCTATTATATCTTATTTTCTATATTACAATTTTTTTTCAAAAATAGATTTTTTAATCAATTTTATTTTTTTTGTGAAAAATAGAATTTTAAACCTATTTTCTCTATCTCTATGGGGGCTAATTCACCTATCAAATCTCTTACTGTATGCATGACCATCTAGATTTTTTGCCTGTATTGGTATATCTTTTGCCCTATTGTATGACCATCTAACTTTTCTACTCATATTGACATATCTTTAGATCTATTGCATGCCTATCTATCTCTACAACTTGTACCAATGATATCAAATCTCTTTTCCTAATCTATGACTATCACACTCAACAACCCATATCAATGCTATCAAATCTCATCCTGTTGTATGACTACCTTGCCTTTACTACTCATACTTGTTTGATCAAAGTTTCCCTATCATACAACTATGTTTCTTTCTTATGCATATAATGGTAGTCAAAGTTTCTCTATCATAAGACTATCTAGCCCTTGTAACTTGTATTGGTGCAACCAAAATGGTTCTATTGTATGGCTATCTAGCATAACACAATTTGCTACCCATACTGGTGTACCATTAGTTATCACTTATCACTATCTTATCATTATCTTATCTAACATGCTTGTTTGTGGCTTGCATACTTTATGCAATCTTGTAACATTTTATAGCTTTTTCATTAGGGGAAACTCCACATAAACAAAAGACCCTTGGGTAAGTTTTCTCTACTTTGGTTATTATTTCAACCAATAATATGCTTTCTAAAGTGGGGGAAATGTGTAGTCTCATAAATTACACCCTATATACTTTGTTACACAATGCATCTACCTTAGTCAAAAATCAAAATTCCACATAAACCTCCATTTTTAATCCATCTACTTTGTCACTTTCTTGTCCGTACTCTTGACCACATGACCTATTTGGCTTATAATGCATAAGTTCCATGGAGATCTTTGTATCATAGACATTTTTCTTACAAATTTTCAAATGCTTAGGTAGCCATTTAGATGTTACACTTGTTCAATGTGGCATCAATCATGTTGTCCTACATTTTATCACCACAAAATGTATGTAATAGTATGAAAAAATTTCAAACTAGTTTTGTATTTCTCTAAGCTTATTTCATTATTTAATTGATTTGTATTGATCAATCAAACAACAACAACTGATATAATGAATCATTTTACTAAAGGCTTTTGTCAAATCTTTTTCATTTTTCTCTTTGTCAAGCCTATACTTGATTTTTTGGGCCTTCTTCATCTTTTTCTTCATTTTTGGGTGTGTGTTTGTTGGTTTTTAGTTCTCTAGTTTTTCTCAAGTTATTTCTTTCTAATTTCCCTTTTATTTGATCTATCTTAGGGCTCAATCCTAGTTGGAAATCAAAATATATGACCAATTTAGTGCCCAAAAAGTGGCCCTTTTTGATGCAGCTACAAGAATTAAAAATATAATGTTATATTTTAAATTTCAAATTCATTTTTTGAAAAATACATCTTAAATTCACTTTATGTTACACTTATAACTTACCCTATCATTTAAATTTTCACTTAAAGTAACTATAGTGCACTTCATGATATATTTTTTAGTTTAGTTTTGGTTTTTAATTTTTCAGTTAAGTGACTATATTAACTATATAGTTCAATTTAATTTTTGATATTTATATCAAATGCTCTAATAAATATTTCTTATAAAATTAAATTCACACTTTAAATAATTAATATGATAATGTAAATATTATTTATGTACCACTTAAGTGATATTTCATTAAAATTAAAATTGACATATGCTTAATTGATCACTTAAGTTGTGTGCAACATGTAAATGAGAAAATATGCAATATCACCAAAAAGGTGTATTTTTTATGCAAATGCATATGAGCTCAACTTAAATGTGTAATGACATCAAAAAGTTGAGTTACATATGTTTTATGCAATTGCACCAAAAAAGTGTGTTTTTAGCTTAAATGCATATGCACCTAAAAGGTGTGTTTTTGCCTTGGGTTGCATATGCAAGTAAAAAAACACATATAATTGTACCAAAAGGTGCATTTTTCACCAAATACATGCAAACACATCCCTAAAACCCATTTTTGGGCAAAATACATGTTTCTAAAACATGCAAATGCACCTAAAAGGCATGCTTTTACCTTAGGAGAGCCCATTACATGTTTTTAAAACATGTAATGGCCTCTAAAAGGTGCATTTGGGCCTATTATGCATTTTTAAAACATGCAATCACAAAAGAAAAGTTTTTTTTTGCTTTCAAATTCATGCATTTGCTCTTCCAAAACCCATTTTTGAAAAGTTTCATGACTTTGGGCTCCAAGAACCCATTTTTTGTGATTTCTTCTAGATTCGTCCATGGAATTACGTGAATTTTTTCAAAGGGGAATTTTTTCATTTCCATGCATTCTCCTATCAAAAATTTTGGATTTCTTGTGAAAAATGATACATTTTATGGCATAATGCAGCCATGTTTTTTACCAAAAATGTTCATTTTAAAGTGAAAAATATCACATTTTTCTTGGTGAAGGGACATATTGGTGTATTTATGCATGTTTAAAGCATTAAGAATCACATTTTTGCATTAGAGAGTGTAAAAAACTCATGCAATGCACTTGGGAAACCATGTTTTTACCCAAAAATGTCCCATAAACTTGCATTTAACAAAAAAGTTTGAAGCTTGAGGGATTTTATGCCACAATTTTCACATTGGGCATGGAAAATGCCTCATTAGATACTCATTTCAAATTCCTCTTCGTAAGGTTTAAAGAATCGATGTATATTTGAGAAATTTTTAACATTGGAGCTTCTTTCTCCTTCATTTAGGGCACACAATCATCATGTAAGTGGACATTTTCAATTTTGTTAATTAATTTGTGCTTATCTTTCTAATTTTGTGCATGTTTTAACTTGATGTTTAACACTTGTTGATTTTGATGCCATGGAAAGTGCACTTTTCCTTTAAAAATGATAAAATGGTTCATTTTCATGTTTTTGGTTTTTTCCCAAACTCCAAATTTGAATTTGCATGTTGAAGTAGCTTAATTGTTGACATGTTTCAGTCTTTTGCCAAAGGCAAATTTTTCTTTTGAGTTTGTTTTATGTTTTATGTGTTTTCCTTTCAGTTTTTCTTCATTTTGAAAAAGATGCAAGTTCTTTCCCAAGAACTTGAACATATTTCAATTCACTCCCTTTCATTTCATGCAAAAGAATCATTTCATTACATTTCCATATTACCATGTCACAACACTTCACATCTCATTCTTTAAATGCAATTACATGTATTTCCATCCATCATCTGCATGTGCATGTAATCTCATTTTCCATTTCATTTTCACTCATCTCACTTTCTTCATTTAATTGCATGACATGATTACATGAAAAGTCTTTTACATGTAATTGCATATCTAAAACCCAATTTTTACTAAAAGTCACTTTTTAAAAGTCAAAAAATATCATGTACATGTTTTCCCATGTACTTGAACTTCACTTTTCCTAAAAGATGTCTATAAAGTTGACTTTGCCTCAAGTTACATTACATTTCCATCTTTTCATATGCACTTATACTTCATGAGAAAAACACATTTCATCATATTTCCATATGCACTTACATGTAGTCTCATTTTTCATCCATATTTGCATGGCATCTCACTTTCCAATCCTCATTACATGTTGCATATACATGTTGAAAGCCCAAGTCACTTTTTAAAATCAAGAGTCTCCATTAACACACATTACCATGTGTTTAGCCTTCATGTCTTAAATCATATCCATCTATCTTAATCATACCCATAGCTTTCCATTCTCACTTCATGGTATTTCTTTCCATCTTCCACTTCCATCCTCTACATATGTATGATGTCTCTTTTTTAGATCATCTTATTAGTTCTGCAAAGTATCTAATCCATACTTGAATCTTTTTTTCTTATCAATAATCAACCTTTTATGGCAATATCTTTTGATAATGAGTTCACATGTTTGATTTTTTGTATTGTAGCACAAGCACAAGAGATGTCATCACCACCAAAATCTAAGGGAAAAATGAAATATTAGTTTGATAAAGAGCTGGTTGATACAACTCCATCTCATGTGATAACCATTCTTGACAATGTATTAGATACAAATATTGTACATGTGTACATGATTGATTTCCTACAAAGAGTAGAACCTCTTGTTGTTCTTGAAATGAAACATACCAAGTGGAGTCATCTTCACTTGGTGTCTATGTTTCCCATGGCTTCCATGGAGCTAGAGTTTATTTTTGGATGCATGAAGCATTTCAGCCCAAAGTCAAAGATGATCAAGGATGTTGATGGACACATTATTATAAGCCTTGATTTGGAGGTTATTGAGAAAATTTTCAAAGTCTCATATAATGTAGAATGCATAGGTTTGACCAAAGATTCATCTTTAGACATATGTAATGAAAATAGGTGAGATTATCAAAAGTTTGTGAATCTATATTAGTTGGATATGAAGAGAAACAACTTCTTGAGATGGCCAAATACGATTCACAGATATAATTTTAAGTAGAGTACAAAGATCTTATTATCTATCCAGTAGGATTTTTGGTCTTAAAGATTCCACCAATTTTGAACCATGGATGTATATATAAATCTTCTAGATAATGGTGAATAAAGAACATATCTTTGGGGAAGAACTAACTAGCACTACACTTTTTCAAAATTTTCTCATTGTAGGGACTTCAGTGAATTCTACATGAACTTCTACCTTGTTTATATTGTTCCTCCCACAAGATTTTATTCTAGAATCTCAATCAAAGGTTATCATCTTGAAATTCTAGTTTCGGATTACTATGATCAAATAAATCTAGCTTATAGTAAGTTACATTAAAGAAAAATTTATGATGCTTTCTTTTGGAATTTCAGGTTTTTGTTTAATAGACAACTATCCATCAAAAGGGTATCTAATGAAGCTTGGGAGAAAGTAAATCAGTATGGTTGTATCTCTATCTAGTTCCCAACCTTTTACTTGAGGGTTGGATACTTTTAAAGGTGGACCATATACCTTACCATGGTATGCTACTAACATAATCATTTTGATGGAATTAGCTATACAACTTATTGAAGTTCAATCCAACATGTTTTGCATAGGACAAGTTTTGGTATTTCTTCTAAAAACCCCTCATAATTGGTAATTATTTGATCAATTCTATACATTAAGAAAAAATATGGATGGAGAACTATAGTTGATTACTTACAAGATATTTAAAGTCAGGTTTGACTTTGATTACAGAGAACTAAATTCTCAAATCAAGAGGGCCTTTACACATGTTCATTCTATCAAGGATATTTGGATTAACATGCAGATAGAATTTGATATAATGAAGATGGATTACTATAGATTAACTTTGCAGTTGATCATTGATCTTAACATGTTTGAGATCCTATTAGATTTTCAAATCGAAGATGATGGCAATATTCTTGATACAGAATATCATCAGGCCTATTATAAGTAAAGATGCTCTTTTCCCATTTGATGGCAATAGAAGGAGGGTACATCTATCCTTGATAGATTTCAATCCATTTTAGTAAACACCAAAAAGTGGCTGAAAATTAAAGGCCTAAAAAGGGTTAATTTGAAATTGGGCTAGGATTGTAAAGTTTTGGTCGTCCTAGAAGAAAGTCATAGTTGGAAATTATAGGTAAAGATGGAGCTTCTTCTTTTGATGTGAAGAAGTATCTTAAATTCAAGCTGGACAGTAGAAAGGGACTTAAATCATCTTAGATCCCTAAACTAGTCTAGGAGTTAGAGGAGGAGTTAGAGGAACAATTAGACCAACAATTAGAAAAGGAATGAGATGAAGAAGATGAGGAAGAAAGAGGGGATATGATTATATCTTTCCATAGACCTACACAAACTCATTAACCATCCATGTAGGAGGAAACTCTTTTGGATGAGATAGATGATGATGTGGATTCATTTTCCATTGTTTTCACACCTTCCATCCTAGCTTTAGAAGTCAATACATTGGCTCTTCCTATATCTTTTGTAGCTCCTCCCATTTTAACAAATGAGCTATATGAACATTTGGGAAGTGTGTTCAATGATTTTCCATTTCTCATAGAAGGTCAAATTTTTCAACTTGATACATCTCTGATAGGTTTTGAGTTGATGAGTAGGAGATAATTTCTACAATAGGTCACATTGTGATACTATTAGGATTTAACTATATGGGTTTGAGTCAAAATCATTGAACCATGTTTCATGAGTAGTGATTCAACATGAATCCATCTCTCATGAGTACAAATGGAACACTTAGCACTCATTGGATCTAGGTGATGGTCGCAGGGGTGAAGCACTAGGACTTCTTAGGAGGTCACCCATCCCAGTACCACTCCAGCCTAAGTGCACTTAACTACAAAGTTTCCTCCATGGTTAAATCCAAAGCTTGCAAACCCATTCCCAAAACCTTCACCAAGGTATTGAGTTATTCATGAAAGAATCCTCTCATCATGCACCTATGAATTCAACTATGCAAACTGAATCTTTCTTAGCTACAACTGAGATTCAATAGTACCAAAGATGAAAATTTTAGCCTACCTACATAGTTAAGCATAATTACAATGAAGAGAATGAAAGTGGTTGTATCTCTTGATAACCTTCTCGTAAAGAAAACTATGTCCAAACACTTGAAAGGTAAGATTGTTTCAAAGATCTTAGTTTATTTTGAAAAACCCAAGTTTGTAGAGGTTGTTGAGCCATTGGTGGACAACCCTATTGATGAGCTTACCCAATCTAATTACAAGTTCACCAAGGTAGAGATTGAAAAATAGTCACAACTTAGTTTTTTGTAGGATGCTCCAGATGCACTTGCCAATGTATCAAAGAGAAATATTAAATTATAAGAAAGGAAAAATCAGCTCAAGCATGAGATTGTACACTTAAATGGAGTTATTCAGCAACAATCTTCTCAAAATGCTATTATTATGTCTCAAATATTTAAGGAAAGAATGCTAGTTGATGGTCCCAAGTCATGGATAGGAGAAGTCAATTTTGAAGGAATCTAAGCTATTACAGATATAGTTAAATTCCTTGGATGTATCAAAGATATGGATGAAATGGAGCAATATTTGATTTTCTCTTTGACTCAAGAAGCTAATGATTTCAAAGTAATTCTCAATGACTGGAATGTGATTACTGAATTTGATTTACATGCCATGGTTTCATATAACATTCTTCCATCCTATGAAATGTCTTTTAGATATCAAGAACTAATGGGCTACAAAGAAGAAATATTGAGAAAAATAATAAAAAAGTTGTAGAAAACTCTTGGATATTGCTAGACAATAGAAATGGGGATCAAATTTGACTTAGAGAAAATGGGATGTCAGATTCTTGATGAACACAGTAATCTAATTGTGGCTGAAAGAATAAATTTAGAATATACAATCAGGGACTCTATTGATTTAGATTTTGAAGATTTTTTGTCCTCACACAATGAAATTTTTTTCTTCATATAAATCTTTGGAAAAATCCTTGAAATATTGTATAGCAGAAAATTATAAGGCTGGGCAATCAGCATATGTAGATGTAGTAAGGATAGAGGGAATATCAAAGACAATGGAGATTTCTGATCATCCTTCAGTGTGTGATGTTATTATCAAACTAAAAGGCACTAAAGAAAACTATTTAAGATTGTTATTTTTTTTAATCAAAGAGGATGCATTGAATAAAAAGGTTTAATTACATGTAATGCGAGTTGCATATAACCCAATAATATCTCTTCTAGTTAGAATTGGTCAATGTTGGTTGAGTTACTCCAACTTTTTCATATATCCTTTTCTCAACTCCTTTTCCTATATAAAGGAGTTCCCTCTTATTTCAAAATCATCTTTTATTGTATACAAGAGAGATCTAGAGAAATTATGCCAATATAACTTTGATTTTTTGGCACTATTTTGATAGAAAAGTGAATACAAAGGAGCAATTGAAATTGAACTTTAACTGAGTGCAATTGTTACTTGTACAAATTGAAAGCTTTGTATGTGATTTGCATATATTATCTTTGGTTCTTGTAATCTTGTGTTCTTTATATTTGAGTATAAAATGATTTAAGAAGCAATTGGAGCCAAAGCTTTGACTAGGTGCAATAGTAGAGATATATAGATTAGAAGCTTTATTTGTAGCTTATATCTATTTCTTGATTCACAAAATTATTAGGACATCTTTAATTTTGGAAGTATTTGTGACCAATTAGTAAAGATTATTCATCTATATATTTTACCAGACTTAGAGCCAAATCAAAACACTTTTAGCTAGTCTTTGAGTTAGTGTTGGTTTATTATTATCACCACTTTTAGCTTTCAGATAGAAGTGTAGATAGAGATTTCACCTTAGCCATTACTTGCTCCATGAGTAAGTGCATTCCTTCTTGAAAGATAAGTGGAAGAAATATTAGTAACATCTTTTAAAAAAGTCTCTTAACTTATTACTTACCTTGAGTTGATCCAAGGAATAGTGAGAAGGGAAGTATTCCCTTTAAGGTAGAAGAGACTTTGTCTCACATGTTGTGGCTAGTTATCCTATTTTGTAACTAGATTTTACCCAAAACTGTCAATTGCAAAATATCCACTGAACAAGTCAGATACTTAATATCTAATTGTTGCTCAAACAAGTTGAATATATACTAATATCTTAATATGATGAATATTATAGTCATACATGATTCTACAACACTATCATGGACTATGCATTCATGGTCAGTCCAACTGATTATGATTGGGCATTTACCATAAGGAATCAACAAATGAGATCGGGTTCCTCCTATATCCAATTAAGTATTATCGTTTGTTGATTAAGTTGATGAAAGGTCGTCTCATGTATAGACATGACTTTACAGGCCCAAATGACACATAGAATCATGTCTCTGCATGAGGCATGCCCATTCCTTAATGTTTATATGCTCAGTTGAAAAGATCTCTTGGAAACATGTCAATACCACAAGTTAATACTATTGAGTGCATATTTTGCAACTGATATTTTTGGGTAAAATCTAGTTGCAAAATATGATGACCAGCCGCAACATGTGAGACATGGTCTCTCCTACCTTAAAGGGAAGGCTCCCCCTTCTCAATGTTCTTTGAATCAATGCAAGGTAAGCAAGAAGTTCAGAGATTTTGTAAGGGCTATGACAAATATTCATTCCTCTTAGCTTTTGGGAAAAAATACACTTACCTGTGGAGTGAGTAATGGCCAAGATGAAACCTCAAAGTACACTTCTATCTAAAGTTGGAAATGGTGATATCAATAAACTAACACTAACTCAAAGGCTAGTGAAAAGCATAATAGTTTTGCTCTACGTCCTATTTAACCTATTCTTCAAGAATAACCTCTACCATTTGGGCACAAAGACTTCTAGAAGTAGAGAATGTAACTATTTTTGTGAACTTGAGTTGGTAATACGAGCTACAATCAAAGCTCCTAGTCTATGTATTGCCACTGTTGCTCCAAATCAAAGGTTCGACTTTAATTGCTTCTTAAATAACTATGTTCTTTTATTGAACACAAAATAATAACATGAATCAAAGATAGTATGCACAAATTATAGTTAAAGCTTCTAAATTTCTCTATCACAATTCCTTCTAGTCAAAGCTTCGAACCCAATTGCTTCTTTTATTCACTTTTCTCCCAAATTTGTAGTACACAATCAAAGTTATGCTTACGAAAATGTGGGAAAGCTTTATTGCATACAAAAAAAAATGATTTTTACAATGAGGGGTCACTCCTTTATATAGGCACAGGTGTTGAGAAAAAGACAAAGAAAAAAGTCGAAGCAACTCAACCAACTTTGATCCGGTCTAAGTAATGAGAAAAACTATTTGGTTACATCCAACTGCACATGCAACTCGCACTACATGTAATTACACATTTTCATGTCATAAATTCTCTTCAATTACAAACATGAAAGAGGAAGAAGAATAAAGAAAAAAGAGAATTGAAACAATCCTAGGGATTTTCCTAAATTGCCTTGTGCTTGATCATGTAGTCCTAGATGATAATAGGATCAAGAGTTCTTGTATTTTGTGTCATTGATTGATAACCATGGTCTTGCATCTTTTGATAATCTCTAACTATCTTTTATGAATTACCTACTGCCATTTGAAATCTAGATTTGATCAAGATTTTCTCGTTCAAGTTGTCATGAATTCTCATTTGTAGATTGGCACATTCTACATCCTCTAACACTTTGAAAACCTTATTGATGATGTGCAGCTGTAAACTTAGAATGTAAGTGCAATATGTAGCAATGAATGAAATATGAGATTAAATGTGAATGTGGATGGATGATGAGCTTTTACAGGTAAGTGTACATAATAGATGAGATGTGAAGCATGGAAAGATGTGGAAAATGGAAAAACATATATTTTCTCATGACTATGTGAGTGCATATGGAGAGATGAAAATGAAAAATGGGAAAGGTACAATAAACTTTATAGTAATCTTTGGTGAAAAGATGAAGTCAAAGTACATGAAAATGATATTTTCAAGGTTTTCAAAAAGTGACTTTAAGTCAAAAATGGGGTTTTGAGATGCAGTTGCACATAAGACATTTCATGTAATCATGTCATGTGAGTGAATATAGAAAGTGAGGTGAGTGAAAATGGAAGTAGAAAATGAGATTACATGCATGTGTGGATGATGAATGAGACAGAAAACATATAATCACATTTGTCAGATGAGATGCAAAGTGTTATGACATGGAAGATGGAAGTGAAATGTGTTGATGCTTTCGCATGAAGTGAAACAAGAACAAGTTCTTTCTTCTTGGGAAATAACTTGTAACTTTTATAAAGTGAAGAGAACTAGAAAGTAAGCACACAAAACACAAAAAACTCAAAAGAAAGAAGTACCTTTGGCAAATGACTCAAATATCTCAATAAGCAAAGCACTTCAACATGCAAATTTGAATTTGGAGTTTGGGGAAAAACCAAAAATATGAAAATAAATAATTTCATCATTTTTAAAGGAAAAATGAAATTTTCATATATAAATTTCAACAAGTGACAATAATCAAGTAATAATGTGCATAAAATCAGCAAGATAAGAACAAATTAAATAACAAGAAAGAATAAGTCCACTTACATGAAGATTAGATGCCAAAAATGATAGAAAAAGATGCTCCAAAGTTGAAAATTTATTTCAAAACACTTGGACTCTTTCAAAATTTGAAAATTAAAAATGGAGAAGGCAGTAAATAAGGCATTTTAAATGGTAGATGCCAAAAACATGCTCTATCATTGCTCTAAAATCAAATGTTTTTTGGTTGCATGCACATTGGATGTTTTTCTCCAAAAACATGTTTCTCCAAAGCATGAGATAAAAATGTGTTGGCTCTTAAAGATCCAAACATGTACCAAGATGCAATGTAAAACACTTAAAAAGCCAAATCAATTCCTTTTTGAGCCAAAATGTGAGCTAAAAATGATGTATTTAATTTATTTTTTCCAAAAATGTGTCCTTCGAGAGAATTTAGAAAAAGGTATTTTAGCAAGATAAATTGATTTCCATTACTTGAACACCCACGTCCAAGCAAAAGCAACCCTAGTAGAGAAGATCTTGTGAAAAGCCATGAAGTAAATCTCCCACAATTTTCAAAATCAGGTTCTTGTAGGCATTTCCACATATTCTTCCAAAAATGGGTTTCTTAAGGGCAAGAACATGCACTTTTAGTGCAAAGTGCACCTTTTAGTGTCCATAGCATGTTTTAAAATATGCATAAGGTGAAAATCACACCTTTTGGTGTCCATTGCATGTTTAAAAATCCCTCCATAGTGCAAAACACACCTTTTGGGAGGCATGGCATGTTTTAAAATATGCAAGTGATTTGAAAACTCACATTGTTCGGTTGATCGCATATTTAAAGTAAAAGCTGATGGTTTTGGTGCAATAGCATATTTAAGTTATAAAAGTAGAGCTTTTGATGTCATTGCACATTTTAAGTAAATTATATGCAATGACATAAAAAAGGTTAACTTTTGATGAATTAAATATGCATAGACATGGAAAAAGGTCCACTTTTGCTGACTTAAATATGCAAAGACATGGAAAAAGTCCACTTTTGTTGAATTTATATTTCTAAGTTGAAAATGATATGAAATGTCATGTAAATGGTCCACTTTTGATGGATTTTACATCTAATGACATATAAAATATCCACTTATGTTGATTTTTAAGTGATTTGATAAACACATATCAATTTAAATTCATTAAAATATTACTTAAGTGAGACATAAATTATAAATTTACACATCATATTAATAATATAACATGTAAATACCATTTAAAAAGTAATATTTACTAGAGCATTTGATTAAATACTAAAAATTAATTTGAACTATATAGTTAATATAGTCACTTAAGTGAAAAATCAAAAAGTAACTCAACTCAAAATTATAACATAAAGTGCACTATAGTTATTTTAAGTGAAAATTTAAATGAAAAAGTAACTTAAAAACATAACATAAAGTGAATTTAAGTTATATTTTTCAAAACGTGAATGTTAAATTAGAAATATAACATGATATTTTTAATTTATGTTGTTGCATCAAAAGGGTCCACTTTTGGGGCACTAAAATTGCCATATCTCTTGACTGAGAACTTCAATTGAACTCTAGGTTAGATCAAATCAAAGGGGATTTTGCTCACCTTCATTGACTCTACCTCACCTTCATTCCATTAAGCTCCATATTTGTGTCTTTGAAGGGGATTTTTCTCATCTCATCTCATTTTCTTCCAGCATATCATAGTGCCTTGATCATACTCTATTTCATTATTTTTATCCATTATAAATTGTCTATTATCTATGTATCGGTCTTGACTATCTATGGAGGCAGAAAATTTTTTCTTTCTAGTTGTGTGTAGGTTTTGAAAGAGGAAGGACAAAGAGATCTTAGTATTCTTCTACCTCTTATTTGTGAGCTTTCTTCTCTCATTTCTCTTGTAATATTCATTTTATAGCTTAGTTGTACTTTCTATTCCTAGCTATTAGTTCAGACAAACTTTTTGTTTAGTTAGTTTCTGTCTTGTACAAGTGAATCACATTGTAGCCATCAAAAGCAGCTACCACTAAATTGATTAATCTTACTACTAAGTGATTTAGATTGGAGGAGTTCACTATAAAACTCGAGCAATAGTTTTAAGCCGACAAAAAAATGGGCACTGGGCATAGTTTTTTGATGAATAGTCCCTTCCTTATATTAAAATAAATTCAATAAAGTTACATATTCACAAAAAAGGGGCTAGTAAAGGGGCTGCTACTGACAGATGAGCTCCCCCTGAACCATCTACTCATCGCACTTCTAGGTGGGGATCTAATGATAAGGATCCTCCTCCCTCAGTTGGCACTATAGCCTGAGGCATTTTGTTTTATGAAGGTTTTTTTTATATGAATAATTGATATCTGTCCTTAGGCCATATGAACTCACACTGGACATAACTAAAGAAGATATTTATTAATGTATTTCAGGTGTTATATACATTAAATTGTGACAATTGCATTCAAGGCATCACAAGCCTTTATATTAATTCATTGCATCCTAATTGGAATCTCTCTAAAGTCTTTGGGCTATGGGCAATGGTTCCCAATACTACTTTAAACAATGCATCTAGTTTAAGAGGTCCATCATCTAGAATGGAGAAATTGAGTCTGTGAATGACGAGACACATGCTATCTTTTTTTAACTTACTATCAAGATACTGAGAGTATTTATATTTTTCTTGCTTATTAGTGTCATTCATTTTTAAGGAAACATATATGTTGGAACATTTAATGCAGTTGTTGTTTGCCCCTAAAGCCAAACACCCACCTACCACCCCTGAATGTTCAAACAATTTATTACGAGCAGGTGAGTTTTCAAATTCAGAAATGAGGGGGAAAACATTTTTCAAGTAAGACAAAAGGAATGTTTTGATTCATTCCTTCTAGAGATAAGAAGAGAAGAAGTTGAAGTTGCAGAGCAGAGAGAAGTTGCAGAGAAAATGATCAGCAGATCCAGTTTGTTGTAGGGACAGAGGAAATTTATTTTGTGACTGTAGTTGCACGTGTTTCTTTGTGTCATTTTGTAAGTTCATAGTTTATTTGTTTGTTTTGACCTATTGAAGTAGTGATTGCTCCAGGCATTATTGTAAGCGGCCATTAGAGATGCAAGTTTAAAGTTTTAAAGTATTGAAGTTGTTCAAGTTTTACAAATTTAGGGTCATTTTAGAGTTTTTTGGTTGAAGCTGAATGCTCCCAAATTTTGTAATAGTTTAAATTAAAGTTGAATAGAAAGCTAGTAGGCATACGTAAATCCATTGTTTTTTAGCATTTGTGAAGTTTATTGTTGAATATTTAAAGCTTCGGGTTCTCTGGTTTTAATAGTGGAAAAGTTCACGTTGGAAGTCTATCACTTGGTTTGCTCTTTATTTGAGTTTTTAACTTAATAGTCATTGCTGAGCTCACTCGGCATTTTCTTCTTTCGAGCTCCTCTCTCCAGTAGCTACTGAGTTCACTCGATAATCACAACCTACATTGGCTACCGAGTTCACTTGATAATCACACCTTGCATTGGCTACCAAGTTCACTCAAAACTTCATCTACTGAGCTCACTCAGTATCTAGTGTCTACCGAGTTGTTCTTCATTTGTCGAGTTCACTCGGCACTCTCTTGCTACTTGGTTTATTAAAGCACCAAGCAATTTTCTAGCACTCGATAATAGTTTGTGCCAAGTAAAATTTAATGGTTGTGAAATTATTATTTGGGTTGGAAATATATTTTTACATGGTATCAGAGCTTTGAGGCCCCACATCTATAGTGAGTTAAGACATTTATTTTTTTGGGATATTTATCATGGTAGGAGATGCAGGAAAGATATGGAAGAAGCCACCACCCTTCAATGGACAAAATTATGATACGTGGGCAAAGAAGATGAAAACCATTATGGTTGCAAATGATTTGTGGGAGTTTTTAGTTAATGGGTTCAATGATGTGATAGACCCAACTTAGTATGTTGCCCTCACAAATTCACAAAAGACTCATTTGAAAGAGTTAAGGAGAAAGGATGCAAAGGCATTAAGTTTGATTTAAGCAGCAATGACAGAGATAGTATTCTCAAAGATTGCAGTACAAAATTATGTAAAGAAAACATGAGATATCCTTGAAACAAACTTCAAGGGGACTGGTAAAGTCCGTAGAGTAAAGCTACATAATATAAGGAGGGAGTTTGAGAACCTTCAAATGAAGGAAAATGAATCAGTTGCAGACTTCAGTTCAAGGACCTCCAATGTGATTAACCAATTGAAGTCAAATGGAGAAGACTATCAAGAGCAGAGGATAGTGGAAAAGATATTCAGGAGTTTACCTCATAAATATGATAATTTGGTCATGACCATAGAAGAGGCAAAAGACCTCACTGTTTTGACAATGGATGAGTTGATGGGTACTCTTCAAACCCATGAGCATAGGATCAACAGATCTACATCTTATTCTTCCCAAGAGCAAGCATTCAAGGCTTAGTTGAATCCAAGAGGAAGGGGGAGAGGAAGAAATGGATCAGGAAGAAACTCTAGAGGTAGAGGCCGAGGTAATGGAGGACAAAAAAATGCTGCAGCAAAAAGCTTAGGAAGAGTAGATGGAGCAAGTAGCTCATAAAATACTTCAAGAGGAGGTAAGAAAAATTACAACTCAAATAGGAGTAATGTAGAATGCTACTACTTTCATAAATATGGTCATTATGCAAATGAATGCTTGACGAAGCAAAATGATCATTCAGGAAAAGAAAATGTGGCTGATGTAAACATGGGAAGTGGAAACAATGACACTACTTTCATCATGTGTAATGTTGGTGAAGAAGGAAGCCCTAAGGTTTGGTACCTCGACAGTGGATGTAGCAACCACATGAGTGGTAATGAAACCTTATTTTCATTCATTGACAAGAGTTTCAAATCAAAAATTAAGATGGGTAACAATGGAACCCTACCAGTTGTTGGCAAAAGATCTATTATGGTCCGCACCAAGAAAGGTGAGAAGAAGAAAATACAAAATGTGTATTTCCCCCCTAGCATGAAGCACAATTTGATGAGCATTGGTCAGCTCATTCAAAATGGATACAAAGTGCTGATGGAGAATGACAGGTGTGTCATCCATGGAAATAATGGGAGCAAGAACTTATTTGCAGTAGTTCAAATGATAAAGAACATAATGTTTCCCTTGAGGATTGAGACATGTTTCTCATCTCAAGTTGGTGCTGCACCTCCCACACAATCAACTCTAAGGAGTGTGATTGGAGACCCCTCACGACTATGGCACCTCAAGTATGGTCATCTTGACTATGCTAGTTCAAATTTGTTGTCAAATAAAAGAATGGTAGAAAGTTTTCCATATATAGAAAATTCATCGGACAAATGTGAGGCTTGTATTTTGGGTAAGCAACATAGGCTTCCCTTCAATTCTAGAATTTCTAGGACGGCTAGATATCCATTATAGTTAGTGGATACTGACCTAGTTGGTCCTATGCAAGTTACTTTCATTAGGGGGAATACTTATTTCATGACATTTATTGATGATTTCAGTCATAGGACATGGGTGTATTTCTTAAAGAATAAATCTGAAGCATTTGTTAAATTTGTAGAATTTAAAGCCCAGGCTATAAGAGAATATGGACACTTCATCAAGGTCATAAGATCAGATAGAGGAGAGGAGTATAGCTCCAATTCTTTTGTAAAATTTTGAAGAAAATATGGCATAAAGAAAGAGCACACAACAAGATATACACCACAATAGAATGGAGTGGCTGAAAGAAAGAACATGACAATTGTTGAAATGGCAAGGAGCATGATGAAAGAGAAAGGTCTCCCAATTGAATTTTGGGGAGAGGTTGTGGCAATAGTAGTTTATCTAATTAATATGTGTCCTACAAAGGCAATATGTGATAGAATTCCAATAGAAGCATGGTCACGAGTAAGATGGACAGTTGAACACCTAAGGGTGTTTGGATGTGTTGCTTATGCACATGTGCCTAAAGAGAAAATGTAGAAATTAGATGACAAAGGTGTGAAGTGATCATCACAAAGTATAGCTCAAAATCAAAGGCATACAGATTGTATGACCCATTGAACAAGAAAATGATGCTTTCAAGATATGTGAAATTTCTTTAAAATCGGTCTTGGTATGGTTCAATTGATGAGTCACCTAGCAAATCAAGTAAAGTGCCAATTATAAGTGAAGAGGATGCTGATGAACAAGAAGAAGAAGGAGTGGATAGAATAAAAGGCAAGCAACTTCAGTCATTACCGAGTGTCAATGCCAAGCAACAATAGTGAAGATTTTGATCCCACACTCTCCTTCCTATTACCAAAAAAGACAAAGAGTCTTAAGGAGATATACTAAGATGAAAGGTATGAAGATTATGATGAGAGTGTTAAGTTTGTATTATTTTCTCATAGTGATCCAATTTATTTTGAAGAAGCTATTAAGGACAAAAAATGGTGTAAGGCCATGGATGAGGAGATAGATACTATAGAAAGGAATGAGACATGGGAGCTAACTGATTTGCCTCCCAAGAAGCAAGTGATTGGAGTGAAATGGGTCTACAAGACCAAATGCAATGCTGAAGGCAAGATTGATAGGCATAAGGCAAGGCTGGTAGTCAAGCGCTACAAACAATAGTATGGAAGAGATTATGATGAGACATATGCCCTAGTTGCAAGAATGGAAACCGTGTGTGTTGTTATAGCAATTGCAGCTCAACACACGTGGAATGTATTTCAAATGGATGTGAAGTCTGCCTTTCTAAATGGTGTATTGAAAGAAGAAGTATATGTGAGTAGCCACTTGGTTATGAAGTTGCAGGTGAAGAGAATAAAGTATATAGATTGAAGATAACTCTTTATGGGCTCAAGCAAGCTCCAAGGGCATGGTCCAGTAGGATTGACTCATATTTGTTGAGCAATGGCTTTAGCAAAAGCAATGGTGAGCCCACTCTCTACATCAAGGTAGAAAATGGTAATGTGTTGATTGTTGTCTTGCATGTAGATGATTTGATTTTTGCTAGTAATGACAAGGCTCTAATTGGTGAGTTCAAACAGGCCATGAAAAGTGAATTTGAAATGATAGACCTAGGTTTCCTAAAATACTTCCTAAGCATAGAAGTAAAACAAATGCATAATGGCATCTTCATCTCTCAAAAAAAATATGCAGGAAATATCTTGGAGAGATTTAAAATGCAGAACAGTAAGGCAGCCCCACACCAACAACAGTAGGTCTGAAGTTGAGCAAAGAAGACAATAGAAAAAGAGTGGATCCAACACTATACAAGAGTATGGTTGGAAGTTTAATGTATTTGACTACAACTCGGCTAGACCTAATGCATGCAGTAAGTTTGATTTTCAGATTTATGGAAACACCAAAAGATTCCCATTGGCAAGCAGAAAAAAGGATCCTAAGGTATGTGAAAGGTACCAAGGGATTTGGAATTTTGTATACTACATCAAATGAATTCAATTTGGTAGGTTATATTGGTAGTGATTGGGCTAGAAGTATAGATGATAGGAAGAGCACTTTCGGATACATGTTTCATATGGGATCGGGTGCAATTTCATGGGCATCCAAGAAGCAACCTATTATTGCTCAATCTATAGCAGAGGGTGAATACATAGTAGCAAATGTAGCAGCATGTCAAGCAATTTGGCTAAGGAGGATCTTGACAGATTTGAATGAAAGGAAAGAGGATGGACCCACAATTTATTGTGACAACAACTCATTTATTGCATTATCCAAGAATCCAGTCTTCCATGGGAGAAGCAAACATATAGAGATCATATATCACTCCATCAGATAGTTGGTGGAGAATGAGGATATTAAGATGTAATTCTGCAGGTCTGAGCAGCAGCTAGCAGAAATTTTCACAAAGCCATTAGGCATTGGAACTTTTGTAAACCTAAGAGGGAGTTTTGGTGTAGTTGATTTGGATCAGTAGTGATCCTTTTTTGTTTGGCTCAGGACAATGGGGGAGTGTTGGAATATCTAATGCGGTTGTTGTTTACCCCTAGAGCCAAATGCCCACCTACCAGCCCTGAATGTTCAAAAAATTTATTACAGGAAGGTGAAGTTTTCAAATTCAAAAATGAGGGGGAAAACATTTTGCGAGTAAGACAAAAGGAATGTTTTGATTCATTCATTCTAGAGACAGGCAGAGAAGAAGTTGAAGTTGTAAAGCAGAGAGGAGTTGCAGAGAGAGTGATCAGCAGATCCAGTTTGTCGCAGGGACAGAGGAAATTTATTTTGTGACTACAGTTGCGCGTGTTTCTTTGTGTCATTTTGTAAGTTCATAGTTTATTTGTTTGTTTTGACCTATTGAAGCAGTGATTGCTCCAGGCATTATTGTAAGCAGCCATTAGAGCTGCAAGTTTAAAGTTTTAAAGTATTGAAGTTGTTCAAGTTTTACCAGTTTAGGGTTTTTTTAGAGTTTTCTAGTTGAAGCCGAATGCTCCCAAATTTTGTAATAGTTTAAATTAAAGGTTAATAGAAAGCTAGCAGGCATATGTGAATCTATTGTTTCTTAGCATTTGTGAAGTTTATTGTTGAATATTTTAAGCTTTGGGTTCTCTGGATGTAATGGTGGAAAAGTTCACGTTGGAAGTCTGTCACTCGGTTTGCTCTTTATTTGAGTTTTTAACTTCACAGTCATTGCCGAGCTCACTCGGCATTTTCTTCTTCTGGGCTCCTATCTCCAGTGGCTACCAAGTTCGCTCAGTAATCACACCGTGCATTGGCTACCGAGTTCACTCGAAACTTCATCTACCGAGCTCACAAGGTATCCAGTGTCTACTGAGTTGCTCTTCATTTGCTGAGTTCACTCGGCACTCTCTGCCACTCGGTTTATTAAAGTGTCGAGCAATTTTTTGGATAAAAGTACTATTTGGCACCATAATATCTAATATTGGAGTTTTTGGCACGACTCATTTACAACCATATAAGATTGGTTTACAGGAAATTTCATGCTAGAGACTTAGTTTTTCGAACTATATAAAAATACTTCAAAACTGCTCCTTATTTTTGAAACCTCAAGGACTGGCAGGAGAACCTGGATTTAATACCACTGCAATATCCTGCTATGATTATTTTCTCAATTTCGCCGCAAAATTAAAACAATAAATTACATGCAACTAAATTCTTTCATCCAACAGATTAGAGTGAAAACTACATAAAAATCAGATACCTTGTGTTGCAGCGTACTGTTATGACAGGAACAATCATATTATAGATTAGTGTACGCTCATATATGACATAATGATGGATTAAAACCAATTCTATTTTGAAGCCACGTAAGTATACTTTCATTTAGTTCAAGTTTTGTTTAATTTCATGAAGAAATGAGGAAGCTATGACCACTTTTGTAAAAGTAGTCTGTTCGGCAATGTTTTTTTCCACAATCTGCAGTTAGTAAAAATTATGGTACAGCCATGTATGGTCAAGTAAGACCCTAAAAATCGACGTGGAGATGCATTGTGATTTAGCGAACAAATTTTCTTTTTGCCAGAAAAATTGGTAAGGTCATTTGAGGACACAAACTTATCAATTACTGAAAGTGCTGTTTGTTAAAAGAAAGTTCCTGTCACTGTTAAAACAAGTAGGTTGCAGAAAATTCCTATATGCATTAATTAATGGATTTGAATCAGTTAGTTTGAATAAATTTGAAATGGATTTGGTTAAATGTTTCCAAAACAATCATAAGAAAGGGTTGTATGAGATATTGTTTTAGCCAAACATTAAGTGTGTGATGAGAAATGGATAATGAACTTCATCGGGATTATCTCAAGATTACAACCTAAGAATGGGTTGATGGATGAGTTTGGGATTCAACACAACTCTTCCAAGAATCTCCAGAATAGGCATTTTCAGCTGTAGCAATACAACTCTTCTAGGCATCTCTAGTTGCAGCAACACAACTCTTCCAATTTTTTTAGTAGATGTTGGGACTCCTGCTACACATAAATCTTGTTTTACATATTTTTTATAGATATATCTTATAATTAAAGTAAATTATGACATGTCACTTAAATAAATAATTATTTTTTAAGTTTGATACATTATGAAGCTTAGACCAATTTATTTGAGAAATTAAGTTGTGAGAATTAAAGTAGAATATCATCAAGTAAGAAATATTAAGTTATTTCTTCAACAGTAGATAAATCCTCTAATAAAATAAAAATTTTGTAAGGTTTGACTCAAGGTGAGAGAGAGAAAGACCATACATGTAGTGTTCATCATGAAAATAACACTGCCCAATATAGTCATCAAATTCAATGTGTGTTGATGTAGAAATTTGACACAAGTGAGAAGCATCAGTTGTCACATAATAATTATATATATAGTCGTTAGTGAATGTCCAAATGTTAAGGAGTAATAAAGTCTTTCCATACTGAGCTGCCTAAAGAGAATTAGCATGATTCTTGTGAGAAGCTTGAAAACATAATAGGGATTGAAGAATTGGATGCACTTGAGGCAATGCAACTTTTATTTTGTAACAATGCATCAATACAGGATTGCATTCACAAGTTAAATGTATTAATTTAAACTTTTCTTTTAACATGTAACTAATTCTCTTCTCAATGGTACAACCCTTTGAGTTCATAATGAACCTTCAATTTTTTTCTAATTAATAGCATGGAGATTTTAAAAGTAGGGCTTAAAGTTGATCTGCAAATGAAACTAGCTTCCTACAATTTTTTCTTTTTGCATTTCACAGTGTGTTGTCAGCCTTTATTCAAGTGGTCAGAAAAGAAATGGATCAATTGAATTCAAATTTAAACTCTCCTCTTCTACTTGAGTTTAGTTATTTTGAAAGTAAAGTAACTCTTACATTAGATTATCCTGAAAGACCAGTGACAACATTAATCAGGAAGCAGTAGTGGTGCAATGAAGATCTCAATTGTCTATTTCTATAGCTTCTTTGTTTCTTTGGAGCTCAATTATCTAAATGAAATCTTTAACAAGTTGGTCCAATAGCAAGCTTTAAACAAGATTTCAATCCTATAGATATATTTGGAAAGAAGGAAATCAATCTATAGCCTTACAACTGAACATTACTATAGCTTGGTTTTGAAAGTCTATAGATAGAAGTTGCAACTACAATAGTGTGTGGGCTTTCCTTCTTGGTGTAAAATACAGAAAATGATGTCATGTAAGATAGATTTTAAGATTTTTGAAAACTAAAATCATAGGTCTACAGTTAACTTCAACAACATTTGGAGCTTCTTTTCCTCTTGTATGTTCTATAATTGGAAGTTTTGAAGGAGCACATATTTTCTAATTTATAAAATGCCTCAAAGATATTTGGTCTCTCTTGTTTTGTCTAGCATTATAGGTAGAGAGTATATGTGTTTTCAAAACATGAAGGAAAACACAATTGGTTGTCAGTGCAAATGTCATGATCCATAACCTTTCCTAGTTTTCTCAGTTCCCATCATAGATTGGGAGCTTTCTAACAGGGTATAGGAATCCACATTAGCATAATGGAGGGATTTAATTAGAATTAAGTAATTCCATTGTAGGAATTCCTACAATACATGCTATATAGATTAGGCTAACGATTAGATCAATTGTCTCAAACCCAAGTGCAACTATATTTGACTGGAATTTTCATGCATCGGAAAATTCCAACATTGTAAATTTCATTGATATGAATATTTAGAGCTCATTTGTGGTAGAAGTTACATTAGACTATTCTTATTGTTCTCTATCAGGGCCTTCACCAAGAGTTGGATTATTTGGAAATTGAGACTATCCATAAAAAAATTATACATCCTCACAAAATTTATAAGATGAATAGCTCTTATGGTGATCTTATTCTCTTGGCATCTCATAAATGGCCAATGTGTATACCAAACATTGTTACAAGGCTAAAAGATGTTTTTATCAAAAGGAAAGCAATAAGTATTAGATTGATGTGCAACTTCATTGGGGTTATTATGATTTTCATGACATAGAGAGAAATACAAGAGCTAGGTTCTTGGATTACACAATAGATAATATGTCAATCTATCCATCACCTACTGGTATGTGCCTCTAGAAATTATTGTTAAAATAACATCCACATCTTTAAATATTAGAGAAAATTATACAAGAGAATCCTGATGAATAATTTAGATTGAATTTTCTTTCTCATTTTGTGAAATTTAAGGTCAAGATAAATTTAAGTTTTAAAATATTATAGAGCTAAAGCTGTGTCAAATTTATTTCAAGTGAAATGATTGCTGTTGAAATTTCTTGTAATCCACCCTTTGCATTTGATAATTTCATTCCTCTAGTTCAAAGACTCTTCTAGCCCAATCTATGAATAAAATAATGCAGGTAAATCAGTACTATCATATAATGTGGTGAATTGTACACAATATCATTTCTTCTATATTTTGAGATCCTCATGTATATGTTCTAAAAAAATTGTAGTTGAATCTTGTACTTTATGCATTGAGAGAGTGCATAAGAAAAAGTCTAGATCTTTATTCTTTTGATCCCACAGAATCATGCTTATCTTCCCAAAATTATGAATAGAACTTTCTAACATAAATAAAAAATTGGATATTGTAGGCTATCCAAAACTAGGGTGTGGGCAGGCCAAAATCAGCTTGGTTAGCTAGCAAAATGGAAGAAAGATGAAGAAGTAGTTGCATTGGCAATGTCATTTCATGTTGAGAAGTCATGAAAATAAATAATTATTATGCATAATGGAATATGTATCTTTGATAATATAATTAATGTAAAAGGTCTATTCATCAAAAAAAAAATTCCAACATTGTCCTCAAAGGCAATGAGCTTTAGTTGACATTCCAAGATGCATGCAATACACAGCAAATATTATTGAAGGTCTTATAAGCTTGAAAGTGAATGCATATGGTAGGTGCAATGGCCTATTTTTCAACTCATACCAATAATATTTTGTGTTTTTCATGGAATAGAGGTGTATATTTCATCTAAGAGAAGTGTAAATAGGGCTAGGGTAGAATATTAGAAAGGGAAAACTAATGTTGGAATAACTACACTACAAGGATCGTCATAAATTCCAATGAGCTTTCCATTTTGTTGTGGCTTAGTGCTTCTTGGTTGCATGGTAAGGTGATGAACGGTCATATTTTTCTATATTCTTTGAAATGGTCAATAGATTAAATAATTTGGCAGTAGCTAAGGTGACCAAAGGTCATAACTTTCTATATTGTTTGAAATGGTTGTTAGATTAAACAAGAGCTACACTAGTATAGTTGGAGTCCTATCTATCGTAAATAAAAGAATATATTGCAATAATATAGGTGCAATTCCTTTAGATTTTTCTCATTATAAAAATCTCTAGACATTGAAAATTTTACTACATTATGTTGAAAGAAAGTTTTCTTAGCTTTATAGTCCTTGCCTATGCAGAATTAACAAATATGTTCCAAGTAGTGACCATCAAGTGAAGCTTGTAGCCCAATGTGTACAATGATACACTATTTTGAGTGTCAAGTGCCTTTATTGGCCATCTCTTAGTATTCAACTTGTAACTCATAATAAGCATGATTGTTGCCTTGGTATAATTTATGGCCTGTGGTAATAGCCTTTCTTGTCACATCCCTCCCTTCGTGTTATATGGAATATGCCTTCAGTTTAATCTATCACCTCCATATTTTCACTTACTAATTCCTTTACTTTGATTCCTATGATAGATGAGAATTCTAACCTTAACAAACATGGCCAACAACTAAATTGTAACCCACGTCAACTTTAAATAGATCAAAATTAAGCTAGTAGCTAATTTAGGCCTTCTTCGCAATTCAAACTAGGTACATTTAAATTGCAACTTTCTAATGATATTATGATACGAGTATTGGTGGTAGGAATGTTTCTTCTATTTCAATTAGACATTCAGAAGTGTTGTATGCACCTAATCAATATGTGGTAAGAATTTAGTGGTGGTATATATATTTAAAAAGTAGCCAATAGGAATCTCTCTCTCTCTCTCTCTCTCTCTCTCTCTCTCTCTCTCTCTCTCTCTCTCACTCTCTCTCTCTCTCTCACACACACACACACACACACACACACACACACACACACACAATGTAAGGGTTAGTCAGGACTCAAAAGTGGGTAAAGTGGGATTTTTAACATTTTAAATTTTACTATGTAAGTTTTAGTTTTATGAATGCTTAGGATTGAATCCAATAGGAAAAGTTGTTTGTTCTATATTCATCGTGTATCTGCATGTATAATATTTAAAACATTTGGCCACATTGTCTATGTATAAAATCCATAATACTCATTCATAACAAAAATTGCAGCATTTTGTCATATATGGACCATTATTGTTGACTTAGGAATAATGCACTATTAGACCTCTAATACCTAAGATAGTTCTAAAAAAAAAAAATCTCCTACATTTACAATTGAGTAGGATTGTTGAAATTGTGTGCATGCAAAGTAGCAATTTTCAAAAAAGAAATGTAATTATCAGTTTATGAGCTGATAATACACACAAAAATAATAGATACATGGACCATTATTGTTGACTTAGGAATAATGCACTATTAGAGCTCTAATACCCAGGATAATTCTATAAGAAAAAAGCTCCTACATTTACAATTGAGTAGGGTTGTTGAAATTGTGTACGAGCAAAGTAACAATTTTCAAAAAAGAAATGTAATTATAAGTTTATGAGATGACAATACACACAAAAATAATAGATAACTGATGAACATATAACCTATTATGAGAGTTTTAGTCAGAAATATGAAACTGATAAAAATTGAGAGTTTTACTAAAAAATTAAGGAACAGATCAAAGCAATAATAGAATGGCATAGGATACTTGGACATCAATTGATCACATCCATGGTTGAATGAAGTTTTCAATTTTTGAACTCCTCGTTTGTAGTACTACCAATAACATGAACTATATGCAATAATAAATGAGACAAATTATTTACCTCCACTACTACACATTAGGAAACTAAATTAGCGAGTTAGATTTCTAAGAAATATATTAGGAAATGATAGTGCCATTACTGGGGACAACTTGTAGCATTGATATTCAAATCATTTGTACAACCAATTGAAGGTAATAACCAATATATTTTTGTTTTAAAAAAATGATATAATTTTCAAGCCAAACAAAATAGTAAGAAAGAAAAGAAGAAATGTTTACCTAGTAAGAAAGCTTCCTTATATGGCTCCATGTTTTTGGATAAAAGGTAGTTCTAGCCTTCCAAAAGGAATTTTTGAATGTGATTGCAAGTGTTGACACAAACATAACATAGAAAATCAAATTTAGAAAATAATACTAAGATTATGATGGATTGTGGAAATACATTCCAAAAAGATTCAAAACCATTTTGCCTTTCCTTGATATGTTGTTCTTGTTTAAAATCAAATATTTGTTGTTTTGTCTTACTTTTTCAAGACTTCTACATTCAATATTATATGAAAAGGTTTAGATTGGGGTTGGCATAGATGATTAAAATTTAGATAAATAAGTGAGGTGAGAAATATTATAAAAACCATAAAAAAATAAAAATTAGATAACTAGGCAGATTAAGAAGAGAAGTGAAAAAATTAGAAAACTTGCAACAATAAGAAGGGCATCGAAAACTTAGACAACATCTTTTAAAGAAATAACTATATGCCATGATTAAGGAGAAGCAAATAGGTTGAGGTATTTGCATCCTTTTCCCATATATTATAAGTAATGAAGAATTTATATAAAGAATGATGGATCTCTCTAAGTACATGTTAAAGTAAATATTGAAATGAAAATAGTTAGCAATCGACTTAATTAATTGTGCCCTATAACTTCTATGATGCACTTTTTATAGTGTTCTTTAATTGATCCATTGTTCAAATTACTTTTTAAAGATTTAAATCTCTAGTTTGAAAGAGCCTCATTGTAATTAACTCTAAACTATCCTAGCAAGGTTCAATTTTTAAAACTTACTAAATGTTTTTGGGTATCCCTACACCTCAAAAGAGCATACTAAATGTTCATGGGTATCTCTACTCCTCAAAAAAAAATTCAAACTAGAATTAGAAGAATCATAGATTATGGAATTGGTCAATGTACAATCCATAATACCTATTATCTATCCACAAAATTCTCTTGTGAGAAACTTATCAATTTCTAGAGTTAAACCATCTAAACTGGGTGGCCCTTCTTTCATGCCACCATTCTTAATGAATGTTTGCAAAAGACCAAGATTACCATTTGAATTTAGGGCTTATAATTTATAGAGAATAATAATACACTAAAAAGAGATATACATGCATAAAAAAAAAAGATGGATAATGAAGAACCAAATCAAACATCTAATATTCCAAAAATTCATTGAAATCACTAAACAGATCTGGCTTAGTCAACCAAACAAAGCTTTGACTGCCAAGGCATCAACATAAGCAAGGTAAATTATATTCACTTACCTATTGAATACAATTGAAGGTGTTGCAGGCAAAGATGTAAGGGTATTGAAACAAGTGGAGGTGGGCATAGGAAGTTCATGTTTTCATAATTTCCTCCAGTCCTACTTAAGAAACCAAGCCTTTTCCGCAATATGTTAGACAAAAATGTAGTAAAGGGGATAAAGGACAATGATTCGATGCATATGTCATCTTCAGCTATTGCCTAATTGCATACATGTAGACTAGCATGCAAAATGGAAGCAAATTATATGTGAAGGTTTGGAAAATACCACTTGTCAAATTCTATGAACACTTATTGTATTTTTCTTGTGGACACCTATCTTGGTTTTTCATTAATTTTGTAGAAGGAAAATGAAAAATACCTCTGAAAAAATTGACAATAACCAATAGGAAAAAGGTAATAAAAAATAAAAATCTTATTTTAATAGAAATATTTCAATGGACCATAGGATAAGAAAATATTGCACAATTCCCCAAAACTAGATTAATTCAATTTAGAGAAATGAAAACTATAGTCTCTGGAGCTAATAATTTGGGTGTAGCTAAGATGATCAAAGGTCATATTTTTCTATATTCTTTCAAATGGTTGATAGATTAAATAATTTGAAGGTAGCTAAAAATTCACATTCCTATAGCTTACACCATGTCTATATCTTAAGCTATATGTGTGTGTGTATATACATATCTATATATATATATATATATATATATATATATATATATATATATATATATATATATATATATATATATTATCATATTCATAATTTGGAAAAGAAATATCTAATTAAATTGGTTAAAAAAAGTTGATTCTAGTTTGTACTCTACGTGTTTTCACAAAAAAATTGTTCCAAGTGTCATAAAATATGAAATTTATTGATTTCCATATGCTTGCAATAACATTTCTTGAGTACTTTGACAAGCAAGAAATGAGGAGTTGAAACTACCTTAGAAGGATCGACCTTAGGGAAGTACTTGAAGATGGATAGAACTTTTTCATTGTCCAAAAATGTTTCTCTTGACATCCAATTCATGGCATTGCTCCATGGTCCACATTAGAGAGCTCTAAATGCAATAGAGCTAGTCGAGTTATCCCCTACCGTCATGTTGAATCATGACATTTCTCAAAGCCATTGCCCTAACTACACAATAACTTCCCCTCTGTTCCCTCTCTCTCTTCATTTTGATTATTACCTTTGATGGAAAAAATTCAAGTGGTTGCTCATATAAATTTGCATGCTATAATACTATACTTTTGGCCCTCCTCTTTCATGTTTTCCTTTATTGCATTTTTTTTCTTTTCGGTCTTTTTGGTGGCTCTTGTTGCTTTTCATTTCGGTGTTTTTTTTCCTCATGTGTTATTAGCTTTTGTTTTATAATCTTTATTTTATATATATTTTTATTAATTAATGTTATTATATTTGTATTTTTTTAATATTTTATGTTTGTTTAGATTTTTTAATATATATATTGATTATGCATTTTTTAATTAATTGTTTCTTGATATTTCTTATATATATTAGAACTAGATATTTGTATATTTAATAAATGTATATATATTATCTACACATTTATATGATTGAAATTATTTTGTTCTTGCTTATATATATATATATATATATATATATATATATACAGACATACATATATATACTATTTTATATTATATATATTTTTTAACAAAAACATTATATATAATAGTGTACATATATATAACATAAAATTATCTATTGTAAGTTACTCAGATAACAAGATTTCTTTGTAACTTGTTATGTTCTGCATTTTGTTTTAATTGAGTGTCAAGTCAATGCATATGAGAGTATTTCAGCACATGTGTTTTGTTATATTCTACAGTCTTAGAAGTTGAGCCTCAACCATATAAATTATAAGTAATAGTTGCTCAAACAGATTTAAAATGTTGTTCCAAATTTACACATCAGAGGATTTAACATGTGCTCTCCAAAGTTAATCTTTGGATGACCATTGGGACTATCTGAGTCTACATTGGATAATGCATAATGTATCCCTCTTCTAATGCAAGATGCAAGAAAATGGACACAACTTCTTATGCATTAGGGTGACAATTATTATTGTTCCTAAGTTTCATATGCATTAATATTACTATAGGGTAACATGAGAATATTGTTATCATTCATTTAGTCATTTTTTATGAGTGACAAATTGTTACTGATCAATTATTTAGTCATTTATTTTACCATTTATTTAGTCACTTATAATTTATAAAATATTATTAGAGTTTGATTCCTTTTAGTCATGTAACTAAATTTTTTAGTCTTATAAATAAAGTTTTTAGTCGCATGGTCATTTATTTTTCAAAATTCTACTAGTGCTACCAATGTCCTAAATATCTACTCTCAAGCAATGCAAAATGTAGTAGATAAAAACTTGGGAATTTCTCCAAAGAATTTCCTACAGCAAATCACTACAGTGATGAAACTATAGTAGTGGTATTGTAGCACTGATAATATAGCAATGGTACTATAGAAAAGTTATTGTAGCAATATCCAACTTATTCCTTCACAAATTTGGCCCCAGGCCACAAATTTGGCACAACGAAAAGACTAATTTGCCTTCTCCAATAGCCACAACCCTTCAGAAGATATATCACCACCTCAGTTATGCAAATCAATGGGAGTGTTTGTTCCCAATGATCAATGTAGCAACTGTAGAAGCCCTTTTCTCCACAAGTTATCTAGAAGAGTAGATGGAAATACATTTGATGCTCAACAATGAAGCTTGACTCCCTATTTATTCTTTTCCTCCAATAGGTGGACCTCTTTCTTAAAGAAATAAAATAGTATTAAATTCCTCCTTCTAGAATATTCTTATAATTATTTATTTAACTTTAGTCTCTTTTAATTAAATTAATTAAATATAAAATCACCTTTTAATTTTAATTCATTCAATGAATTTAGAAGAAATTAATTTAATAAATTTCTCCTTATATCTCCACTTAGCCGTCACAAAATGTATAGCGTAAGAACTCCACTAAGACGATAAAAGGATGGGGATATTAAAAAAATGGGCTTGAGAATAATTCAAATTTTTTGAGATGGAAACTACTAACAAAGAAAATCTTAAGAGTAAATGGTTTACATGAATTTATTGAGACTTTTGAACCACCACTCAAAGAAAATGATAAACTAGAATGATGGGAAAGTGACAATAACAATGCTTTGAATCTAATTGTGGATGGTGTTAAAACTCACTTACTTCTAATTATATCAAAGCTTGACATTGCACATGAAATGTACAAATCTCTTGAAAATATGTTTGAGATCAATAATACTATTCTAATCATCACCCTAAGAGGCCAACTCTCAATTATTAAGATGAATAAATAAGAGAAAATCTTGTCCTATTTTATGACAATAACTAAGTTGAGGAATCAACTATCGACAATAGATTATGTATATGATGAAAAGGATTTAACTATAATGGCTCTAAAAGGACTTCCATTATCATGGGATACTTTTAGACAAGGAGTGCACTCTCGATCTAGACTTCCTAAAGTTGAAAAAATTAGTGTTGATTGCATAAAAGAAGAATGCATGCAAATATATTGAGGTTTGAATATCTCTTCCTCAAAAGAAGATATGCAAGTTCTTTCTATTTTTGGATTTGATGAAAGCCAACTTCGAAGACACCCAAGATCACCTACATGTGAAAACCTGTCAAAGAGAATCCAAGGAGAGAAGAACATGGAGCAAGGAAAAAACTCTAAATGGACATGAGAGACCACATATGCAAACACAAGATAAAAATGTATTTACAATATGCACAATGCCTTGTGAAAATACAATGAGAGAGAGGTCACCTGTAAAGACCTCAAGGAAGCTTGTAGAACAACCTAGAAGGTGATAGAAGATAACGATGACAACTTAGCACATATCCACAAAAGGTGGAACATGCTAGAAGGGAACAAACTCCCATGTTGTCAACAACTAACCACTACATGCATTAAATACAAAATATTAAATAAATGCATTTACCTAAGTAAGCTTAAGTAATAGAATAAATAATTAATAAATAATTAATTATTTACTCTAACACCCCCCCTTAAGTGCAACTTAGGGAAATGCCTTAAGCACACAAGACTAAGATGAATTGCAAAATGGGTCCCGACAACGAGGCCATGTTAGGTACCCATGAACAATGCAAGAAAATGCAACCTCTGAAAGTGGGGAAAGAGAGAAAACCATGTGGAAAAAACCCTCCCCCAAAAAGAGGTAAGAACCTAGTGAAGAACTGAAGAAGTCTCCAACTAGGGGAATGTCCCCTAAAACAGGAACAAGGAGTGATCATGAAGAAGCATCACTAAAGCATGAAGAAGTCACAAATCTTCCAAATTGCTGATCTGAAGAGCCTCCATGAAAGAAGAAGGCATGAATCGAGCATTTCTATATGGTAGATGATCCATCTCACCGAAATGCATAGGTAGCCAACCACTGCAATTGCCTTATATATAGGATCAACCACTAAATACATACTTCACACTATCGAACCATCGAAAAATGGATGCATTAGAACAACAACATAACCCCCCCTTAATGTAGATGGGGTGTGATGACAACCAACTGAGAAGGTGGGCTGAAGTCTTCTATAGATGAACCAAGAACAACGAGAGAGGGAAAGAGGTACAGACACCTATAAAGACACAGTCAAACTCACTCTGCATGGGCTAATGTCATGGAAGGGACACTCACTTGACAAAGGGAGAATGCCTAAAATAGAAAACAACTATCCCCCCCATGGTGCTTTATAAAAATAATGCATGTACAACTGACTCAAAACAACGTTCATGACTCCTGAAATGCAAAAGTGGCACTTTATCTCAGTGCAATACATAAAAGTGCTTCAAAATGATAGCTACAATGATCAAAATTGAAAAAGAGCTGCAAAAAAATAATGTACAACTAAAATCAAGAGAAACCATGCCAGGAAAATGATCCTTGGGCCTAAAACACTCAAGATATCCACCATACAGAAAAAATGCAAAATCCATGATAGAAAGAGCATGGACTAAAAATTAAGAAAAAGAACCACATTTCTGAAAAGGTGACTGAACCATCTTTTAAAAAATATAAAGTTTTCAAAAAATGAGCATGGGACGCAAAAGATATGGATGCCAAAGTCAAAAATAGAACTTCAAACTCTGACATAAAAAAAGGAAACAAAAAAAATCAAAAGCTGAAAATACCTACACCAATGCCTTCATCTTGGAACTAGCTTTCTGACAATTCTTTCGGATCAGAAAAATACGTCCATATGCTCAACTTATGGCTAAAAAATTAGAAGTAGCTCAAAAATAGAATTAGGAGAGGTGCATGCAAGGTCTGATGACATCAAAGATGATGTCATGCTGATGTCAGAAAATTGTGGTAAAAAAATTCAGCCATCACAGTAAAAAATAGATGCCATGTGGCAAAAAGGTTGACGTGGCAGGGTACACATAGCAAAGTGCCATGTGGCACCCCTTCCATGTGTCACATGGTGACAGGTGCTGATGCAGTAGAAAATGCCATGTGTCATTGACAGAGCATGCTAAGTCAACCAGAGGAGCAAGGGCAGTGCACTGGTGGAAAAATATCGGCAAAGTGGAGAAGGCTTGGGGCGCCACCTAGCTGCGGTGAGAGGTGGGTGGCCCGCCGACAGCAGCTCTGCTGGGGTGACGCAGCCACTGCAAGCTGCATGTGGGTGAGGTCGTGGTGGCGTGATGGTGGCTGCCCAGTAGTGCAACCAAAAAATGAATTTTTTTAATTTTTTAGTGCGAAAAAATTTGTACGATCCGTATGAAAATGGCCTGCAACAAAATTTTTTTTGCCTCCCGAAACTCTATCTCCAAAATAGAAAAGTTTTATATGAATCCTGACTACAAATGGCCTTCTAGATCCAATGGTGATGTCTGTTTATGCCCAATGTGCTCCAAAAATTTTTTTTTCCCCTAATTTGATGAAAAAATGCAGAAATAAACTAGGGTTTGTGACTTCAAATCACGGTTTCAAAAATCTTCAACCAAGTAGCAACAGGAAGGCTTTGATACCATGTTGGAGTTGATGAAAGCCAACTCTGAAGATGCCCAAGATCACCTACATGCAAAAACCTGTCAAAGAGAAGCCAAAGAGAGAAGAGCATGGAGCAAGGGAAAAACCCTAAACGGACATGAGAGACCACATATGCAAACACAAGAGAAAAATGTATTTACAATATGCACAATGCCTTATGAAAATACAATGAGAGAGAGGTCACTTATAAAGACCTCAAGGAAGCTTGTAGAACAAGCTGGAAGGTGGTAGAAGATAAGGATGACAACTCAACATATATCCACAAAAGCTGGAACATGCTAGAAGGGAACAAACTCTCGTGTTGTCAACAACTAACCACTACATGCATTAAATACAAAATATTAAATAAATGCATTTATCTACGTAAGCTTAAGTAATAGAATAAATAATTAATAAATAATTAATTATTTACTCTAACATCTACTTAAGTAAATAAGAAAAGGAAGAAAAAAAATTCAAAGGAAAGAGTAAGTAGCTAGACTTTTCGAAAATGCAATGTTTTAGATGTGATAAATTTGGTCATCCAATATCTAGATGTCTTGACAGACTTAATCAACAAGCCTCATTTGCAATTGTAAACAATTCTAATGGGAATTATAATTGTAAACAAGACTAAACTCTTGCTCTCATTCAACACTTCTTCATGATACCTACAAAGAAAATGAAATCTAACAAATGAGACTAGGCCACCTTCATTTATGAGGGTTTCCTTCCTTAGAGAAAATGGTAACTAGATTACTAAAACTTAATCCTAACTACATAAGAACTTGTAAAAATTGTACCCAAGGAAAGAACATTAATACCGCTTTTCATAAAAATGAAAGAAAAACCAAAGAAGTACTATAAATTATTCACTCTAATTTATGTTGACCAATGATAGTTCCTTCTCTTGGGGGTTTCTTATACTAGATCATATTTGTAGATGATTTCTCTAGAAAAACATGGATTTTCTTTCTAAAATGTAAAGAGGGAAGAAATTTTGACAAAATTTAAAGAGTTCAAAGCCCTTGTGGAAAAATTATCTCAAAACAAAATCAAAATCTTAAGAATCGATAATGACAAAGAATACATTTCTAAGATCTTTATAAATTATTGTAAAACAATCAGGATCAAAAGGGATTGTTCATTACCCTAAAATCTCCAACAAAATGTAGTAGGAAAGAGAGAATAAAACTATAGTTGAAGCAGCTAAAGTTATGCTTCATGATCAAATTCTTGAAAGCTTTCTTTGGGGAAAAGTCTCTAATATTGTCATTTCCATTCAAAACAAATGTCCCCATTCTCACCTTGACCACAAACTCCTAACGAAATATTTTCAAAGAAGAAACCTAATCTTAAATACTTAAGAATATTTTGGTGCTAATCTTCATTCACATTCCTAAGGAGAAAAGGAAAAAGCTAGACCCTCAGAAAAAAGGGGAATCTTCATGGGATATAGTGAAATATCTAAAGGTTGTCATATTTGCATACCTAGTTCTAGAGAAATAATGAATTAAGTAGAGATGTAATATTTGATGAAGTCATAGACTTTAAAAATTCCATGAATGAACATTCAGAAGAGATACCAAGAGAACTAGACCCTGATATTGAGAGGAAGGTTCTAATGGGAGAAGACAATTCTAATGGACCTATGGATCTTACTCACACTTCTAAGGAAAAGAAAATACCTCTATGGGATAGAAATCTAGTTGAAGAAAATAACACCATCTCCATCTAATTCCACTAGAGAGAGAAAGAATCTAAGTTAAATATCTAAGTCTAAACCTTGTGATGTAAAAGAAGTCTAGAAACATCAAAATTGGAAGGATGTTATGACAAAAGAATATAATTCTATTATTAAGAATGATGTTTGGGACATTGTTCCTACACCTAAAACCAAATCAATTGTCTCCTCCAAATGGTTATTTAAGATCAAGCATGTTGCAAATGGAAGCATTGACAAATAAAAAGCTAGGTTTGTTGCAAGAGGTTTCTCTCAAAAGGAAGGAATATACTATGACAAAATTTTTTCCCTAGTAGCCAGATATAGTTCTATTAGGACTATTATAACTATTGTTGCATCTAAGGGATGGAAAATTCATCATATGGATTTCAAGACTACATTTTTAAATGGTGTTACAAAAGAGGAAGTTTATCATGAAAACACAAAGGATTTGTAGTGAACAACAAATAGTCACATGTATGTAAATTAAAGAAGGCTCTACATGGACTAAAAATAGCTCGCTAACATTGGTAGTACACACTAGACATAGTCAAAATATTTAGCATGATTAATAGCAAGCCAATAAAGACCTTTATGGAAGCAAATCTATTCAAATTAAAAGAGGCAACTAAAGATTTTGAGAATGTTGATCCAAATATCTATCAAAAAATCATTGGATATCTAATGTATTTTCTAAATACAAGGCCCAACATTTGTTATTCAATAAATGTTTTGAGTCAGTTCATGTGTGAACCCAAACAAAAACATTTAGTAGTAGCAAAACACATTCTAAGATATCTTCATGGTACAGTTGAATATTGATAGGAACTAGTCTTTGGTAGTGTAGGTAGATGATGCCCACTCCTTGAAAATCTTAACATACACAAAGGCTAACCCTAATCACTTAGAGATAACTTGCAAATAGACCAACCTACCCATTTAGGCTTGCTTATTAGTTTGCAACTTCTCGGTAGGCAGTCCTAATGACTTATCTATTCTTTCAAGGGTTGGAGGCTCTTCTTAGGGTGTTTCAAATAGGATTGCATCCATCTTCAAAGTTTCATCCAATCACTCCTATACAATCTCTTCAAAACAAGAAAATACTCCTTTTAGGCCTAATAGCCCTCAATTAGCCCCCCTAATGAGCTAATACTAGATTTGTGATAAACTTTCCATAACAAGGCTCCGAACTAGTCCTAGTTCAGGATACCCTTTTCAAAGATCTTCAAGATTCCTCAGGTCTTGATTTCTCAACATACATCAGATGTTGTAACTTAAATTTCAAGGGCTAACTATCATTCATGCAAGAAACCATCATTCATGCAAGAAACCATCATTCCTTCTTTTAATTTCTAGCCGATAATAGCTCAGTCTCACCTAGGGCTTCCAAGGAAAGTACATTTCCTTGTGTTTCATGCTCCATCCTTTTTATGATACAAATAATAGAGTTTCTACTATAATTTCTCAAGGTTTCAAAGTTTTTCAACCATAGGGAATGTTGGTAGACACCATTTTGTGAAGTCTTCCCTAGTATTGGCCAACAAATAGGCAGATCATAGAAACATTTATTACAACCACCCACAGATTGAGGGAACCTTCAAACCAAAACAAAAATCAAGTGATAAAAGTACAAAAATTAAATCCAAACAAAAAATATTAGGTGAATCACATTGATATCAAATATATTATCTTCCATTCAAAACTATTAGCATTTGCCATTTACTGTTAGCATCCGTACTCCTCAAACTTCCAACCTCTAGCATTGTGACTTTGAGGGCTTTCTTATTTCATTATTAAACCAAATAAAACCAACTCCTACTTTTGGATAACACCTTTTTGTTCTCTAACCACTTTTGTAACTTCTTGGACAAGTAAGTTACAAAATTGCAAAATTGTTAATGTGTAACTTTTGCATTATTGGCAATTTTTGCATTCTCCACTCTTCAAACTTTATGAAACTAAACATCATGAGTCAAAATAAACCATGGAAGTTATTTAGACCATGTTGTGGCCATTTCCACTCCTAACTACCCTCCTACACTAAACTAGCTCTCTAAGACAACTTTTAGAAATAATGGAGCTAATTGACAACATTTTTCCAATATAACGTTTTGACACCAAGTTGTCTATATTGTGTTAAATTATTTCTCCACATGCATAAGGAACTAAAAACTAGGGACATCCTTACTCCCAAGTATTTCCAAGACTCTTATTTTCTTGCAAACAACCTATCCTAGGTTCTCGTACACCAAATATGGTCTAAGATACACTAATACTAAATTGAATCTGATTTGATTCAAAAATTTTGACTGGGAAGGAAACTCTATCGATCGAAAGACTACATTAAGATTTTGTTCTACTTTGGAATCAACCATGATATCATGGTTCAGTATAAAAAAATCATTAGTAGCTTAGAGTTTTGTAGAAGTCAAATACATAGCTACATCTATGGGAGCACATGAAGTCATATGGTAAGGAACCTCCTAGTTGAGTTATTTGGAAACTGCTTACCACCTACTATTATCTATTGTGATAACTAGATCTTCATCAAACTCTCTTTGAATCTAGTGTTTCATAACATATCAAAACACATTGAGATACTATATCAGTATATTCTAGACATGGTTTAGAAGAATGTGATTTAGTTGTTGTATATTAGTATAGAGGATCAAATTGTAGATACTCTTACCAAACCACTTGCTAAGATAAAGGTGGAACACTTTTGTAAGGAACTTGGTATGATTGTAAATTCTAAGAAAATATCTTTGAATAATTGATTATTGTACTTTACATATTATAAATAATATAAAGTTATGAAACCCGCATGTCTATCATTACGAAGTGACAACTTTCGAATGATTTTTCACATGTACTTGGACAAGTTATTGAAAGGTGAGAACCACTTGTATCATGATATACATTTTGAGTAAATGTCAAAATAAATCATGAAAAGGCCTTATCTTATAAATCAAAAACTAGGTGTTAGATAGCATTAAATTGACTATCTACAAGTTTCCTACTTAGATATATTGTTTTGGTAGTTGGTGAATATTATGCCTCGATATTCTAATAGCCCATTAGCACATTGAGTACTTGGCGAACATCATTTAGTTGATGTTCTAATAGGCCATTACTTAGAGTACTTGGTGAATACCATTGAATTGATATTCTGATAGGCCAATGCTCTAATTGATTCATTTAATATTAAAGTGTATTTGATAAATGTTATATGCTAACATTTTAATAGGTCAAATGCCCTCATATTATTATATATGTAGAAAATATTCTGATCAAAGATATTTTTGTTGTTGAGTGAGTTCTAATGTTCATGTTGTATCCTTGTCCTTCTGAACTAAGGAGTGTTAATGATTTAGTTCATTCAGGATCAATTCTATATTGAAAGAAAATATATATTTGAACATTATATTGTTGTTTTATATATGTATATATATATATATAATGATGATGACGATGACAAGTCATTAACAACAATTATCAAATATAAAACATTTGATTAATTATCGACTCACTTAGGAGGATATTGACCATCGGTGGGCTATGACTTGGAGAGTCACGTTCCCCATGGGAAGTGACTCCTCCAACGAGTCACTCCCATTGGGGACGTTGTGAGAAATATATTAAATTTAAATTTAAAACTCACAAACCTAAACCTAAAATTTTGCTTGGCACTTAAAAGTTGCTCAGCACATGAAGGTGTTGAGTGCCAGTTTTACTCAGCACTTGAAGGTACCGAGTCACAGATTGCTCGACACTTGATGGTGCCGAGTGGTAGGTTGCTCGACAGATGAGGGTGCCGAGTGATAGGCAATAGGTGCCAAGTTGGCTCAACACAAGAAGAGCTCAGCTCCAATTGAGAAAGAGGATGCCGAGTGTTCTATTTCAAACTAAATAAATATAACTTAAAGAATATTTCAACATGAATGCTTTCACCATTAAAACCAGAAAGCCAAGCTTTAACCTTTCAACTAAGTTTCTCAAATACAATGAATAGAAGAGGAAGAACAATAGATTCAAGTATGCTTGCTGGGTTTTCTATTCAACTAAGATTTAAACTATTATGAAATCTAGGAGCATTTGGCTTCAACCTGAAAGCCCTAAAATAACCCTAAACTGGTAAAACTTCAGACAACTTTAATACTTTAAAAAAAAACTCTTTAAACCTGCAACTCTAATGGCTACATACAATGGTGCTTGGAGCAATCACTGCTTCAACAAGACAAAAACAAACAACAAAAAACTGATAGAATGAATAGGGGAGTCATGTGCAACTAGAGACACAGAACATACTTCCTTCTATCTCTACAACAAGTGGATCTGCTGACCACTTTCTTCTTTTTCCTTTTCTCTGCTCTGCTGAACTGAAACTCTAAATAATCCGACTGAATGAATGAATGAATAAATATTCCTTTTGTCACATACCATTTTCCCCCTCTTTTCAGAATTTGAAAAACTTCACCTACCTATATTAATTTTTTTGTTTGTTCTGGACGTTAGGGGGGTAGGTGAACATTTGGCTCTAGGGGCAAACGTCAACGTTGCATTAAATATTCCAATAGACGTGACCCCCGATGTGTTGTTAGACTTTTCTCCGCAGCTCAAGATAGATGAACACATACAAATCAATATAGTCTTCAGTATTGACAGCGATTGATAGTTAAATCTCCAAGGTTTTCTCTCGTTCTATTTATAGTTAATTGTTCCAGTTTAAACCCACTTATATCAAAAGAATAATTCATTTATTTTTCTCAAGTTTTTGGTCTGTCAATATGATTCTCATAATCACATAAATTATAAGTCACTACACCATTAGATTTGTGAAAGAATTTAAAATAAGAATATGCATACATAAGTAGTTAAGAGTCAATAACTCAGAAGTAAAGTCTGAAACATAACTGTTGTCACTTAGGTTTGCACCCTTGTCCAAGGCCTATGCGCGAGGACAACCTAGTGAAACATAGAAACAACCTCCAAGCTGTGGGACTTGAACTGCGAGGTTGAGTCTCCAGAGAAGGCCGGCTTCCTCTTACTGTCAGGGTGCACCTATCTATTCTCATAAGGGAAAGGGAGAAAGAGAGCATTAAAGAAAATCTACCTAGTCTAATCTAAGGTGGTGATGCACCAAAACACAAGTGTTCAGACTCATTTCTGCCCACATATGCACTACGAAACTAGGGTAACATTCAAGGTCATACATTTATTTAGACTTATATCGACCAATAGCCACATATAGATCAGGAGACCAATTGAATAACACTAGGAATAAAAGATTTCACTTGTATATTATTCAATAGGCCAAAGATAGATACAGTATGCAGACCACTGATCTCAACAATACATCAATGAGAGGAAAAATGCTACACATACATGTTGATGGCTGAAAGAGATGATATAGGATGTTTTATTTAGCTCAGAGACAAAGGGATTTTACACTGCAAGTCTGAAAGAAGCAGAAAAGAAAATCAGGAAGAGTCGACCTTAAGAACAGATCACCAAATTGCCTTTATAGATTAGGCATAACTGAAGATTTCTGCATTACATTCACTTCTCACCTACTGGCATTAACTTTCCATCCTGAGAATCTAATCAAAGATCTAATCTGAAGATGGCCTGCATACCAAGAAATCTGATATCCCTCTGAGAAAGAGCCTGGAGAAGATAGGAACGGTTCCACAACATTCTCTGACATGGTAGATGGATCGCTCAGATGGATGGAGTGTCTTCCTACGCTTGGCATTCATTCCGAGTTGGTAGCAATTAATCCCACTATCAGATTGTGGCCAAAACCGGATTTCTCATCACTCATGATTTGTGTACCCATCAGAATCGATCAGCCAAAAATGCTCGATGAGCCAACTTGGCCATGCAGGCCAATCACACCTTCGATCTCGCCATCCTGGCAGTCTCTTATGTTTGACTGGGTGCTTACCACCTTTTTCATGCGACTGGGCACTATGTCGCTATCGAAAAAGTCTTCGAAGATCTCAATAGTGCCATAGCACCTAAGGGTTTCAACCTGACTACGCCACCTTTCATCATCTTGCTGTAACCTTATGTTAACCATCACGTCGACTGTGATGATTGCAATGACCGCCAACCGTCGACCATTTTACTTACTGCACTTCCAAATCCGGTCCCATGAGGACACGCGGCGCACGAGCACTAACTCACTATCATAAAACTCGCACGGCTTCTCCATGGCGAGATAGCACCCGCCGCTGATCTCTGTAGATCTGACGGTCACAAAACATGACCTCCCATGACCCTCCTTCTCTATTGATTTTCGAGGTCCGCTGATACGTGGTGTCTCTTTGTTGTTCTATTGGTTACTTAAATCTGACTGCACCGGCGGCATGAAATGTGGCCCCGCCAGGACACGTGGCCCACGGGCGCTATGTTGCCGACGTTAACTCTCGGGTAGTTCTCGATAGCGAGACAACGCTAGTCGTAGATCCCCGTGGATCCGACGATCGTTTAGACTCGCCATTCATTCTGAGACTACTGGGCCCGTTGGTATGTTGTGCACTGACTCATACACATGGCACCTCCCTACTTGGTTTGACAAAACACTAGCTGGCAACTCAAAACCTGATCCGCAGAGCGACCACGTGTCAGCTAGGCGCCATGTCACTATGCAAAAATTGAGACCAAATTCCCATAGCGCCATAGTGCCCACTAACAGTGTGCCCTGAGATTTACATGTGTCCCCATCCAATTCGCCATGTCGACTATGCTTGCATGGTACCCACTGGGACCTATCCGTTTGATCATTCCCTGCCACGGTGAACTTTCCATTTGGGCGCTATGTCATCATCAAAAAATGCATGGGTTTTCTGTTGGCGCCATGGTGCCTCACCATTTTTTGAAACCTTCGGGCCGTGAAACTTATTTGCCCGCCGCCATGAAACTTCTGACCTGTCGTACTCTGCGATCTACGACCGAACCCATCCCACTCGGTGCCATGTCTGCAACTACACTGCACTCTGGATGACACTTGGCAATCCTTGGTGAGACTTGGGCCTATCGATCCACATGGCGGATGGTCGCTATGCTGCCATGATAAAATTTGTACATCTCTGCCATAGCGAGATGGTGCCATCCGTTGATGCAACCCAATTCGACGATCGTACGGACTCGTCGTACCTTGTGCTTCTGCCCTCCATGTCGATACACTTGGCATCACCTTGAGACACGGCCCCACCTGACACATGTCACTAGGGCGTGATGTCACTATCATAACCCTCGCGCAACTCCTCCATAGCGTGATGGCGCTTATCGTTGATCCGAGCTGATCTGACAGTGGTGAATGTAAGCCCTGACTGTGTTAGCTATGGCGACAGGAACTCTGACCTGGCACACATGGTTCCTTCTGATTTGTCGCCACAACACCTGATTCTACGGATCGTTGAAACTCGCCGCCATGACTATTTTTGCTGGGCGCTATGTTGCTATGGAGATTTTTTGGCCGATATGCGATAGTGACATAGGGCCAAGGGCATCAAGAACCTTTTCTGACCCGCAAAACATCAGACCCACCCCTACAACGTGTCATCAGGGCGTCATCGCACTATAATAAATATCGTGCATTTCCCTTATAGCACGATGGCGCCAACCGTCGGTACCGCTTAGATCTGATGGCCAGAAACTTGTAGGTCGTAACATTAAAATACTAATTCGAGACTAACCGTTGCACGAGCCACACTTTCAAAATTTAAATTCTTGGTGGTAAAACCAGAGGTAACACATCTCGTGACTCGCAGGGGGCATGAACCTGCTCAATGCATGACTAGTGCCTGAGAATGATCCATTGGGCCATGGAGTCGGAAAAGAGGGTCTAGAAGGTGCGGAGCCGAGAGTTGTAAGAAACCCTAACCCTTAATGAGGAAATCAAAACATTAAAAACCCTTGAACTCTGGCTTTGTCTCTGCAACTTGGAAACAAAAGCAAGACCTCCTCAGCAACTTGAGACTTGTCAAAACTTCAAGAACTGGTGACTCAAGAAGTGAGCCATATGCACGCGCACTTATTGCAAAACAGGAACAAGTAGGAAGTAACTAAACAAACTATGTACATGGATTCACAAATTTTTTAGAAACAGGGCTTCAAATGGATCCCATTGACTGGAATGGGCAAAATTTCACCATTTGGCCTACTTAGCTGGAACGCATTGGCCTATTTGCAACTGGAGATCAGATAAGGGTTACAACATAGTGGATCAAATTTGGAGTGCCTTCCTGGTTTTGCTCTGTCTGAGTCCCACTTGAGAACTAAATCTCCCTCTCTGAAGATTCTGGCCCTTGCCTTCTTATCAAAACTCTTCTTCATCTACTGCTGGTGTATCTCCAGGTTTTGCATAGCTTTATTTCTCTTTTCTTCTAGTTTAATCAATTCTGCCATTCTCACTGTCATGGAACTATTTTCAACCAATTCCAGCTGATGAGCCAACTCCAAGGATGGGAATTCCAACGAGATTGGAAGTCTAGCCTCCCTAACATATACCAGTACAAAAGGTGAATTCCCAATAGATCTCTTGGGTGTTATCCTATTAGCCCATAGAGCAGTCCTTAATTTTTTATGCCAGACCCTCTGATTGTCTCCTATCGCTCTCCTTATGATTCTGATCAGATTTTTGTTGGAAGATTCAACTAAACCATTACCCTGGGGGTAATAATTTGATGATGTGCTCAAATAGATATTGTGATTCATTGCCCATGCACAAATCTGGGTTCCAACAAAAGATTTGGCATTATCTGAAATGATAGTAGAAGGAGCTCCAAACCTAGATACAATTCCATCAAGGAATTCAACAACTGATGGCTTTGTAGCATCCTTCAAGGCAACTGCCTCTGTCCACCTAGTGAAATAATCAGTAGCAGCCAAGATCCATTTATGACCTGCACTAGATGGAGGATTAATGGGGCCTATAAAATCCAACCCCCGCTGGGTGAAGGGCTGATCCACCTGAATAGGATGAAGAGGAAGAGCTGCAAGTCTCTGTTTGCTTGAGAAAAAGGCACATTTCTCACATTTTCTCACATACCTATAACAATCATGGAACAGAGATGGCTAGTAATATCCAACCCTCATGATCTTCATGGCGGTTGTTCTTGCAGAGAAGTGGCCACCATCAGGGCCATCATGGAGTTCTTTAATTATCCTCTCAACCTGATCCTCTTCAATACATCTCAACAGGGTCCCATTAAAATCCCTCCTGAATAGGATATCATCAATCACAACATAGGAAATGGATTGCAGTCTATATTGTCTTCTTTTAGCTCTATCCAATCCTTGAGGGTATCCATTCCCTGATAAAAAGTTCCTCATGTCATCCATCCAGCTCCTTGGGGCATTAACATTTCTTTCCTCCTACTGCTCTGCAATTACCATAGTAGTCCCTTCATCTGAATCTTGACCTGATAAAATTTCTTTGCATAATCCTCTCCCTCTTACCAATTTGGTAATCTGAATATCAACATCATATTCCATTACAGTAGTGATCCATCCAGCTCTCTTTTCACTGATGTCCTTGCTTAACAGGAAGTCATTTACACTCGCATGGGGCACCAACAAATGGATCCTATTGTGGGATAAGAGGTGTCTAAATTTCTTCAAGGCTCTAATGACTGCAAGGGCTTGCTTCTCAACAAAGCTATACTTATCTTCATATTCCTTGAGTCCTTCACTAAAGAAGGCTATGGGCTGCTCCTCATTCTTGTTATTTGTCTGAGTCAAGGCAGTAGAAACACTTGACTCACCACCTAAAGTGTAGAGGATGAAATCTTTCTCAAAATTTGGGTTCATGAGAGTGGGGGATGAGGCTATGGCTGCCTTAATTTCTTCAAAACTCTCCTTCCCCTCCTTGGTCCATGAGAAGACCATATCTTTCTTAAGCATGGCTGTGAGGGGTTTCACCATGATGGCAAGATTAGGAATAAACCTTCTTACAAAATTTATCTGACCAAGGAAACCTTGCAGCCCCTTCTTGTGTTTAGGGAGAGGAAGGGCAAGTATTGCTTTTGTTCTTTCTGGATCAATGGTCAACCCATCCTTAGATACAATGTGTCCTAGTAATTTTCCTTGGCCTGTAGCAAAGACACACTTGGCTGGATTGAGGGAAACCCAAAACTCTCTACATCTTAGAAATACCTGTCTCAAATGATCAAGATGATCTTTTACATTCTTGGAATATACAGTTATATCATCAAGGTATACTAAGACAAACTTGTCGATTAATCTTTTGAAAGCCACCTCCATTGCCTTTTGGAATGTGGCACCTGCATTTGTTAGTCCAAATGGCATCTTGCAATAAGCATAGGTGCCCCATTTAGTAGTAAATTCTATCTTATATCTGTCAGATTCTTTAACGAACACTTGGTTATAACCAGAAAATCCATCAAGAAAAGAGAACCTCCTTGACCCACTGACCTTGGACAGAATTTGCTCCATAGAAGGGAGAGGATGGTGATCCTTAAGGGAAGCCTGATTAAGATCCCTAAAGTCCACACACAATCTGATTTCTCCATTCTTCTTCCTTACAGGGACAAGGTTAGCCACCCATGATGAGTGTTTGATAGGAAAAATTATGTTAGCTTCAATCAACTTGGATAGTTCCTTCCTCATTAAGGGTTCAATCTTGGGATTCACTGGCCTCTATTTTTGCCTTACTAGTTTGACCCTATCAACCAAATCTATGGTATGCTGAAACAAACTGGGGTCAAACCCCTTTAAGTCATCATATGTCCAAGCAAACACATCATTAAATTCTTGACATAGATGAATGAAATTTTCTTGCTCCACTTCAGAACATACCTTCCCCATGTTAAGAGATTTTCAATCCGCAATAGTAACTGGGGCATGATCATCCTTTTCTGCAGCTAGATTTATTCCTTTGCCTCTTGTCTGATCATCAGGATTAAAGACACTCTCCAAGGTAATGAGACCCTTGGGCAACTTGTTGGAACTGAGGTGAATGATCTGATCACCATACTGATCTTGTAGTCTTGACTGATTTCTTTCTGAAAATTCTGCTTCATTCTGCAAGAAACTCACAATCTGCTCATCAGACTCAAACACCTTCCAATGAGTATTATTATCAGGAACAACGGGCCTTACTACCACCCTTATTTGTTGCTTCTTCTCTTCCTCAAGATTCCCTGGCACATCATAAGATGCACCCACTGCTGCAAGTCTATCAGCATATTTGTTTTCTTTCCTAGGAATGCTCTGGATATTAAATGCTTGGAAACCCTCAAGCAAATCCCAGACACTATGTTTGTAAGACTTGAGCAGGCCATTTTTGGTGATATTCTGATTTCTCACTTGGTTCACTACCAACTCACTGTCTCCATAAAATTTCAAGGCTTGAAGTCCCCTCTTTTGGGCAAGTAGGAGATCTTGGATCAAAGATTCATACTCAGCCACATTATTGGTACAACTGAATTGGAGCCTAAAAGAGAAGTAGTATCTTATTTGTGCAGGAGAGATCAACATAACACCAGCCCCTGATCCATTTCTATTCCTTGAGCCATCAAAGTACATACTCCATATTCCACTTATGTCATCATTAGCTCCAACAAGATCAGGAACTTGAGCCTCCTTCTCCATTATGCAATGTGTACTAAGGCCTGTCTCAAGAGTTTCCGACATAGGTTCAAACTGACATGTATTTGCCCACTCATCTAAGAAGAAATCAGGAATCTCTACTATGGAGGTGGCAGGCTCATTTACTATGTCATTTTCATCCATCTCCAAAATAGGGCAATTCATATTAATGAAGTTGGGAGTGTAGGGTTCAGTGTGATGAAGGGCTTGAGGTTCTACTCTAATTGAAGCATTGGCCCCATATCTGGTCTTAAATGACATATAAGACCAATCAGGAAATATGAATCCACCTATTTGGGCAGTGAAGTCTCTTGAAAGATAGATGGAAAAATAGGGCTTGACTTCAGCAACAGATATGTCTTGAATCACAGTACAACAAGGGCATGCATGTAGGGCCATTTCCACATTCCTAAGGATGCCTACGATTTTGACAGTACTCCCATCTAGTTGTAACACATCCCTAATAATGGGCTCATATTTCATTCCTAAAGCATTAGCAACACACCTAGGCATTACTGAGCTACTAGCCCCCGAATCTATCATGCAATTATGGACTAACTTGCCCCCTATAATCAGAGAAACATAGAATGGAGGAGGTCTAACCTTTTTATTTGTCTCCACATCACCTACTGGTTGTACTAAACTAGTGTCACTCTCCATGGTGGATGACTGATCTTTGGGTTCAATCTTTTCCAATTCTTGCTGCAACATCCTATTATGCATTGGTATGGTGGCAACGACATCCCACATGGAAATGCTTACATTGGTTTTCTTCATTTGCTCCACCACACTCAAGGGTGCATTAGGAATTTTGGTGGAAACTTTGGGAGCTTTACCCATGAGAGGCTGAGATGGAGCAACATAGGGATCACTTGCATCCTCCTTTCTTGGACCTTGCCTTTGCTCTTGTGAAGTGTTTGTCTGCTCATTTTCTTTTTGTGTATGAGGTATAACACTCGAAGTTGAGGCCTGCTTAGGAGAAAGGGGGGCAGTATGTTCGATAGCTGTCTTCTTGCTTCTTGTGTTATGAGCAACGAAATCCTGACTTACATTACAATGCTCCTCCATCTAGTGATTCATAAAAGAGCAATCACACTGACTCTAAACATATGAGGCCTCCTTGGGATGATCTTCCTTGTATGATTGCTTTACTGCAGACTCCTGGACAGTTAGGGCCAAATAAAATTCTGCCTTCTGACATAAGCAGTAGGCATAAGAATAGTTACATGAAGGACAGAAGTCTTGATCTTGGGCTAAGTTATTTTGAGGAACTAAAGCTCTATTCTGATTTGAGCTTGAAGCAGCAGCATGAATATTTTTCCTATTCAGATCAAAAGAGCTATTCCAATGATTAGGAGGCCCACCACCACTTGGAGCCTGATGTTGTAATTGGGGGGGCTTGCCACTTTGGGCTTGCTACCTTTCTAAGGCCACCACCTTGTTACTCATTTTTTGTATTAGAGAAAAACTATCCTCTAATCTCTTCCCTTGGTCCTTCAACTCCTTCCCCTGCTCTTGCAATTTTTTGTCCAAAGTCCTCTCTCTTTTATCTGTATTCAGCACTAGACCTTGGAGCATTTCCTTGAGTTCATCTATTTCGTTTGAGGATGTCGAAGCTTGGGGAACTGGAGTAAGGGCTTGTGACGTAGGAATTGTAGGAAGGGGGGCTATTGTCAGTTGGTGGTTGGGAATATCAGGAAAGAAAGGCATAGGAGGCCTTGGAGCCAACTTTCCTCCTTGTATTAGGATGTTCTTAGCTTTTATAGCTGTCTCATAAGCATTCGGTAATGTATCCCCTCCCATAGTTTGGATTGTAGTGGCAATGTCACTGTTGAAAGCTCTAAGCTAATGCAAGAAGGCATTACCAGGAGCAGGTTTCACTATAGTAGGTATTATGTCCCATGTCTTTTGGAATCTGTAATTAAAATCAGTCATACATTCATGGGGGGCTCTTTTTATTGTAGTCAGTTGCTCTAGTAGTGACAAATGGTTACTCTTATCCTCAAAATGTTTGCATAATCCTGCTCGTAGTCCATCCCAATCAGTTATGGAACCATGAGCTAAGCCTCTATACCACTGTAATGCTTTTCCTTTTAAAGATGAGGCTAGAAGTCTAATGGAAACATCATCCTCTGTAATACCATGAATATTGCAGACATTTGCTACCTCTTGGATATGCTCTAAAGGGGAAATAGAAGTTTCACCAGTAAAATTAGGTATACTTTTTAGTGCAGATACTGGTATATCATGTCTTTGGGCTAACAACAGAGGACTTCCACCATTAAAGGTGGAAAAAGCATGAACTCTTGGCTGTGCCATATAAACAAGTGTTTTATTGATGAGTGTTGATGGCAATCTAGGCTGAGTTCGAATAGTAGGGGGAGTAGAGACAGATCTTACAGGTATATCAACTGTTATTCTACCCCTAACTGGTGATAATGAAGTTCTAGTTCTTCTTCTCCTAGGATTTGAAAGAGAAAGCTCTTGATATTGAAATTTACCTCTAGAAGATGCCCTTGTTTCAGTCCTGGGCATGAATCACTGCAAACTTGGTCTGGAACCAGACTTTTTTTGATGTTCAGAGTCGCCAAGTACTTGAAGAATCAGCCTCTTGAAGGCTTAAAAACTGAAGCCAGCATTACTTCTTCAGCATTTATCTCTAGAATTCTTTCTTCTTGACACCAGTAGACCTAAAATCTTCTGATATGAGTCCCACTGGGCATGCCAAAAACTGTTGTCACTTAGGTTTGCACCCTTGTCCAAGGCTTATGCGCGAGGACAACCTAGTGAAACATGGAAACAACCTCCAAGCTGTGGGACTTGAACTATGAGGTCGAGTCTCTGGAGAAGGCCGGCTTCCTCTTACTGTCAGGGCGCACCTATCTATTCTTAGAAGGGAAAGGGAGAAAGAGAGCATTAAAGAAAATCTACGTAGTCTAATCTAAGGCGGTGATGCACCAAACTAGAGTGTTCAAACTCATTTCTGCCCACATATGCACTACGGAACTAGGGTAACATTCAAGGTCATACATTCATTCAGACTTATATCGACCAACAGCCACATACAGATCTGGAGACCAATTGAATAACACTAGGAACAGAAGATTTCACTTGTATATTATTCAATAGGCCAAAGATAGATACAGTATGCAAACCACTGATCTCAACAATACATCAATGAGAGGCAAAATGCTACACATACACGTTGATGGCTGAAAGAGATGATACATGATGTTTTATCTAGCTCAGAGACAAAGGGATTTTACACTGCAAGTCTACAAGCAGCAGTAGAGAAAATCAGGAAGAGTCGACCTTAAGAACAGATCACCAAATTGCCTTTATAGATTAGGCATAACTGAAGATTTTTGCATTACATTCACTTCTCACCTACTGGCATTAACTTTCCATCCTGAGAATCCAATCAAAGATCTGATCTGAACATGGCCTGCATACTAAGAAATCTGATATTCCTCTGAGAAAGAGCCTGGTGAAGATAGGAATGACGCCACAACATTCTCTGACATGGTAGATGGATCGCTCGGATGGATGGAGTGTCTTCCTGCGCTTGGCATTCATTCCGAGTTGGTAGCAATTAATCCCACTATCAGATTGTGGCAAAACCTAGATTTCTCATCACTCATGATTTGTGTACCCATCAGAATCGATCAGCCAAATAGGCTCGACGAGCCAACTGGGCCATGCAGGCCAATCACACCTTCAATCTTTCCACCCAGGCAGTCTCTTATGTTTGACTGGGTGCTTACCACCTTTTTCGTGCGACTGGGCGCTATGTTGCTATCAAAAAAGTCTTTGAAGATCTTGATAGCGCCATAGCGCCTAAGGGTTTCAACCTGACTGTGCCACCTTTCATCATCTTGTCGTAACCTTACGTTAACCGTCACGTCGATTGCGACGATTGCAATGACTTCCAACCACCAACCATTTTACTTACTACGCTTCCAAATCCAGGCCCATGAGGACACGCGGCGCATGGGCGCTAACTCGCTATCATAAAACTCGTGTGTCTTCTCCATGGCGAGATAGCACCCGCCGCTGATCTCCGTAGATCTTACGGTCACAAAACTTGACCTCCCGTGACCCTCCTTCTCTATTGATTTGCCAGGCCCACTGATACATGGCGTCTCTTTGTTGGTTTGTTGGTTACTTAAATCTGACTGCACTGGCGGCATGAAATGTGGCCCCGCCAGGACACGTGGCACACGAGCACTATGTCGTCGACGTTAACTCCCGGGCAGTTCTCGATAGCGAGACAGTGCTAGTCATAGATCCCTGTAGATTTGATGATTGTGAAGACTCACCATTCATTCTGAGACTATTGGGCTTGCTGGTACACTGTGCACTGACTCATACACATGGCACCTCCCTACTTGGTTCAATGAAACACTAGCTAGCAACTCAAAACTTGATCCGCAGAATGACCACGTGTCAGCTAGGCGCCATGTTGCTATGCAGAAATTGAGACCAAATTCCCATAGCACCATAGCGCCCACTGACAGCGTGCCCTGAGATTTACATGTGTCCCCATCCAATTCGCCATGTCGATTGTGCTTGCATGGTACCCACTGGGACCTATCCGTCTGATCATTCCCTGCCACGGTGAACTTTTCATTTGGGCGCTATGTCACCATCGAAAAATGCATGGGTTTTCCGTTGGCGCGTCGCCATTTTTTGAAACCTCCGGGCCGTGAAACTTGTTTGCCTGTCGCCATGAAACTTCTGACCTGCCGTACTTTGTGATCTGCGACCGGACCCATCCCACTTGGCGCCATGTCTTCAACTGCACCGCACTCTAGATGACACCTGGCAATCCTTGGTGAGACTTGGTCCTATCGATCCACGTGGTGGATGGTCGCTATGTCACCATGATAAAATCTGTGCATCTCCGCCATAGCGAGATGCCGCCATCCATTGATGCGACCCAATCCGATGATCGTGCGGACTCGTCATACCTCGTGCTTCTGCCCTCCATGTCGATACACTTGGCATCACCTTGAGACATGGCCCCACCTGACACGTGTCACCAGGGCGTGATGTCATTGTCATAACCCTAGTGAAACTCCTCCATAGCGCGATGGCACTTACTGTTGATCCAAGCTGATCCGACGGTGGTGAACGTAAGCCCCGATTGTGTTAGTCGTGCCGACAGGAACTTTGACCTGGCACACGTGGTTCATTCTGATTTGTCGCCGCAACACCTGATTCTGCCGGTCATTGAAGCTCGCCGCCTTGACTTTTCCACCGGGCGCTATGTCGCTATGGAGATTTTTCAGGCGATATGCGATAGCGACATAGCGCCAAGGGCATCAAGAACCTTTTCTGACCCGTGGAACGCCAGACCCACCCCTGCAACATGTCGTCAGGGCGTCATTGCACTATAATAAATATCGTGCATTTCCCTTATAGCACGATGGCACCAACCATCGGTACCGCTTAGATCTGACGGCCAGAAACTTGCAGGTCGTAACATTAAAATACTAATTCGAGACTAACCGTTGCACGAGCCACACTTTCAAAATTTAAATTCTTGGCGGTAAAACCAGAGGTAACAATAACATCAACAACAGGGTAATACATCGCCTTAACCTTAACGCATTACACCGGAACACCGTCAACAAGGCCACATTAATAAAAGATAAGAGTTTTATCGAGCATTTGAATAGGGATATGCAAAAAAGTTTCAATCTCGTACATCAACCCTAAATGTGGAAGGAAGATGACTATAATTAATGGAAACATCAAATATTACAGGAACAACAACTATTGTTAATATTAGAACGTAGACATACTGCCATACCCGAAATGTTAGAGCTACTAAATTATAATATTGAGTTCAAAGGAATTGATCAGTTTCTTTTTTCGACGCACTATCTTCCTTTCTTCAATCCCTAGCAAAGATCAAAACTATTAATGTATGACTACTGGAAGCTTATGTTCTAGGCTGAAGATTGGAATATTCACTCATTGTGCTCACTGATTTGAGCACAACCTTTGCAAAATTTGAGGTCTATTTAAATTTTAATTATGTATTTGTAAGGTTTTAAATCACACCCTCCACATGCTTGATCACTTTCTTGCTTGAATTCTTGACCATGCAGCTTGTACGACTTAGGATGTGTGCATGCCTCAAAAATGTCTGTGTTATAGACATTCCTCCTGCGTATCTGTAGATACACAGATGGCCATTGGGATCTTACAACTATTGGTTTTGCAGTATAATACCTCTTCTCACGAACCTTCAACATCTCGAACCTTTGAGCTTAAAACAACTTATATTTGCTTCATTTGGTCTTCTGGACACTCCATGTTTCTTCTTGGCTTTTGGGCGATCTTCTTCACTATCTTGGACTTTATGCATAGCTCTTTCGCTGTTTTTCACATTGAAGCTCTATCACCTTTGTTATTTGTCATTTCTACCTCACGTTCATCGCAAAGCTCACAAAGCTCCTTCTTTTTGGCTTCAGAGAGTTCACTCTTTTCATCTAATTTTATTTAAGCATATCATAGTATCTTGATCATACTCATAGTTTCTATAACTTGCAAAGAGCTCAACTGTCTGACACTAGCAAAGCCAGTAGAAATGAATTTTTTTATGTGTTTGGTTTTGCAATTTCTCAAAGATATATGCTTTTGGATTTTTTTAGAATGTAAGCAATACTGAGATATATTGCAACTAATAACTATGCTCAAACCCACGATTACAATTAACCAACAACTGAATGCAACAATTTGATTGCTTATTTGCTTAATGAACTTACATTCAAATGGAAGGAACCTGAAACATGTATGACAATCAAACTCCTTAACTCCCACATCCAAGTCTTAGCAAAGAGCATATCACAGCTATGAAAGAATGGAAGGTCGTCGTGCCAAATTGCTGGAAAACCCCTCACGTGGCTGCCAGGTGTTGCCAAGCTAATGCAGAAGATAACACACAACAATGACATTGTAATGACAACATAAGATGCTGAAACGAGGCATGTAAATGCATAATGCAGGCCCTCAATTATTGATCCAGCCTAATAAACCTTGATCATAGCCCTTACCAATGTTCAAAACTTCAAGAAAAATGATTGCAGCTCCAAGATACCAATTGCCAAACACAAATGAATGGCGTCCTGCTGTAAATTAATAGCAGGTATCACAATGGCTAAATACAGAGATAATAGATGCCTAAAATTCAAGTACAATGCTGTCCAAATATTGATATGCTAAATACCAAACTTACAACCGTTCAGGTCACGGTAAAAATAGTATAGAAAGCACCCAAAATCAGATTGTAGAAATAATTTCAATTCACTATAACTCAGCAATGAATTGAATGGGAAACTCAAACTCAGAATGGCAAACCACTTTGGTACAGAATAATATCAAATTGATATAGGAATCAAGAGGGATCAGTCCTCAAGAATTTACACTTCAACCCCTCACTAGAAAATATCAAAAGAAATAGACAAAAATGATCTATTTGCTTCATGAAGACTTCTTTTTATAATGCAACTTGGCTTCGCGAATACACCTTTCATTAAAGTTGTTTAATCAAAACACCCTTTTAATGAGAAGCTTCCATCTAATTCTTTTAAATAAATAACTTTCAAGCACATGGCTTCATGAAGACACTTTTCACTTAAGAGGCTTTACATTCACAATTCCATTGTATAATGTGAAATAAGATAAAGTCCCTTCAATAATTAAAAGCCTTATAAACAACTTATTATACAAAATCCGTCAATATGATCAAGCAACTGCTGATGAAGATGAACTACCAATGCCTCCATTGCATTGTTAAAAATAGAAACCACCTCAAAATACACTTACTAAAAGTAGCAAGTTTTCCTTAGAGACCCTCAAAAAATGCTACCATCCCACAAGGGTCATCATGATGAACCAACTTAGCCTAGCCATAGGAGCTTGCTAGAATACAAACAATACATAACTTTTATTGTTATCTGTAAGTCAGACCTCTTCTAAGTGAATTTGGGTATCTCCTCCTTGACCTCTATGGGGGGTAATCCTCCTAGTGGTCCATAAGCATGAAGTAGTCCTTTGTTCCCTCTTTGTTTTGAGCCCAAGGTAAGAGTGTATCTTTGAGGAACTCTTTGCACCAATCAAGGACTTCAAAGCCTCTAGTGGTGTCTTTCATTTCTATATTTGGGCCTAGTACAAACAAAGGAAAGCCATTGATGCTACCCAAGTCTAAGGCACATCCTTTGTTTGAGATTCTGATTCTAGTAGACATCTCTCACTCTATTTGTCTACATTAAGAGTAAGAGTTTATCACAAGATGCTTTGTCTTCTTTGCCTCCTACTTTCCAACCTTGAAGGGCCTTCTATTCTTTTGACTATGTGTGCAAAGAGAAAAGAGGAATGACACGAATGGTTGAGTCTTTAGTTACCCACTGATAGAAGTTTCTTTATTGGTAGGGCCTTCTTCCATGTCAGTCATGACATTGACAACCATCCTAATGGAGTACGATGTTAAGCGTTTAGGAGCTTTTCATCTCAATCTACACCTTGAAAGAGCTAGCTTGCACATGATTAGAAGCATCACAAACAATTTGGGGATTTGGAACAAGAGCCTAGTGTGAAGGTAGAGATTGATTCCTAAATTCTTATGTACATGTCTATTGTCAAACTTTAGTCTCCCCCTTTTAAGCTTCTACTTTGGATTCAAATTAATCCAATTGTATCTTTGTGTGTGACTCTAGGTTGGCATAAGTGAATTTTTATTCTCAACATTTATCTTTAAGATTTCCTATGTGGGACTTCAGGAATTTCTTACTTTGATTATTTCCCCTGACCCTCCATTGCAAGACTCAAGAAAATCAAAGGCATTGAGGTATTAGAGGTCTTAGGATTGCGAGGGATGGTTGTTGAGTGTCTTCACTTGATGGGAAGAAAGCCAAAATCTTGAATTGGATCATCAAAAGTCCAAAAGTGTTGGAATATTAAATGCAATGGCCATTTGTCCCTGGAGCCAAATGTCCACCTACCACTTGACGGATTCTAGAATAGATAGTTATGATAACTATAGTGGGTGAGTTTTGAAATTAGGAAAGAGGGGCAAAAGTATGACAAAAGGAATGTTTTAGATTCATTCAAGTGATTTAGTAGATTAGAAGTTTAGTAGAGAGTTGCAGAGTAGATAAAGAAGAAAGAAGTTGATCAGTAGATCAATCATTACAGAGACAAAAGGAAGTTTGTGATGTGTTTCCAATTGCACGAGTTTCCTCTGTTCATTTGGTAAGTTCATTATTGTTGGATTTGTCCTATTGAAGCAGTGATTTCTCCAGGCATCATTGTATGTAGCCATTAGAGCTGCAAATTTAAAGTTCATTGAAGTTTGATGTTTTACTAGTTGAGGGTTATTTTAGGGTTTTCTGGTTGAAGCCAAGTGCTCCTAGATTTTTTAATATGTATAATCAAAGTTGAATAGAAAGAAAGCAAGCATACTTAAATCCATTGTTCTTCTTCTATTCATTACATTTGAGAAGTTTGTTTACAAGCTTCAAGCTTTGCCTCTTTGGTTTTAATAATGGAAACATTCACATTTAATTTTTTCTAAGTTATAATTTTTCCAGTTTGAGCCGAGCTCACTTGGCATCCATTGTTGCCGAAAATTGCCCTTTGTGTGCTGAGCTTACTCAGCTTCTTCATGTGCTAAGCCCACTCGACTTCTTCTTGTTCTTAGCTAACTCAACTCCTAATGCCTATCACTCGACACCTTCACATGCCAAAAAAATTGCCACTCAGCTACTTAAGGTGCCAAACAAACTGGCACTCAGCAATAGTGAGGTCGAGCAAAAATTTGTAATAGAGCTTTGAGGCCCCACATCCATAGTGAGTTAGGGCATTTTTTTTCTTGGGATATTTGACATGGAAATAGATACAGGAAAGATATGGCAACAACCACCATCCTTTAATAGGCAAAATTATGATACATGGGCAAAGAAGATGAAATATCATAATAGTTGCAAATGATTTGTGGGAGTTTTTTATAAATGGGTTCAGTGATGTGACAAACCAAACTTAGTATGCTACCCTCACAAATGCACAAAACACTCATTTGAAAGAGTCAAGGAGGAAAGATACAAAGGCATTAAGTCCTATTGAAGCAGCAATGATAGAGACAATATTCCCAAAGATTGTAGTAGCAAATTATGCAAACGAAGCATGGGATATCCTTAAGATGAACTTCAAAGGCACTGATAAAGTTCGTATAGTAAAGCTACAGAATATAAGGAAGGAGTTTGAGAACCTTCAGATGAAGGAAAATGAATCAGTTGTAGATTTCAGTTCAAAGACCTCCAATGCGATTAATTAATTGAAATCAAATGGAGAAGACTATCAAGAGCATAGGATAGTGGAAAAGATATTCAGGAGTTTACCTCATAAATATGACAATTTGTTCATAACGATAGAAGAGGCAAAATACCTCACTATTTTGACAATGGATGAGTTGATGGGTACTCTTCAAACCCATGAGCATAGGATCAATAGATCTGCATCTTGTTCTTCCCAAGAGCAAGCATTCAAAGCTCAATCAAATCCAATAGGAAGGAGGAGAGGAAGAAATGGCTCAAGAAAAAACTCTAGAGGCAGAGGCCGAGGTAATGGAGGACAAAGGAATGCTGCAAAAAAAACCTTAGGAAGAGCAGATGGAGCAAGTAGCTTACAAAATACTTCAAAAGGAAGTAAGAAAAACTATAACTCAAATAGGAGTAATGTAGAATGCTACTACTATTATAAATATGGGCATTATGCAAGTGAATGCTAGAAGAAGCAAAATGATAAGTCAGGACAAGCAAATGTGGTTGATGTGAACATGAGAAGTTGAAACAATGTCATTGCCTTCATCATGTGTAATGTTGGTGAAGAAGGAAGCCTTGAGGTTTGGTACCTTGACACTAGATGTAGCAACCACATGAGTGGTAATGAAACTTTTTTTTCATTCATTGAAAAGAGTTTCAAATTTGAGATTAAAATGGGTAACAATGGAACCCTACCAGTTGTGGGCAAAGGATCTATTATGGTCCGCACCAAGCAAGGTGAGAAGAAGGAAATAGAAACTGTGAATTTTTACCCTGGTATGAAGCACAATTTGATGAGCATTGGTCAACTCATTCAAAATGGATACAAATTTTTGAGGGAGAATGACACATGTGTGATTCATGAAAAGGATAGGAGCAAGAACTTACTTGCAGTAGTTCAAATGACAAAGAACTGAATGTTTCCCTTGAAGATAGAGACATGTTTCTCATCTCAAGTTGGTGCTACACCTCCCACACAATCAGCTCTAAGGAGTGTGATTGAAGACCCTTCATAGCTATGGCACCTTAGGTATGGTATTCTAGGCTATGCTGATTTAAATTTGTTGTCAAATAATAGAATGGTAGAAGGTTTTCCACAAATAGGAAATTCATGTGACAAGTGTGAGGCTTATATTTTGGGTAAGCAAAATAGGCTTCCCTTTAATTCTGAAAATTCTAGGAGGGCTAAATATCCATTAGATTTAGTGCATACTGACCAAGTTAGTCCTATGCAAGTTACTTCCATTGGGGGGAGTAATTATTTTATAATATTTATTGATGATTTCAGTCGTAGGACATGGGTGTATTTCTTAAAAAATAAATTTGAAGCATTTGATAAGTTTCTTGAGTTCAAAGCCTAGGCTAAAAGAGAATGTGGAAACTATATCAAAGTCTTTAGATTAGATAGAGGAGGGGAGTATACCTCCAATTATTTTGTAAATTTTTTCAAGAAATATGGTATAAAGAAAGAGCTCACAACCATCTATACACCATAGCAGAATGGAGTGGCTTAAAGAAAGAACAAGATCATTGCTGAAATGACAAGGAGCATGATGAAAGAGAAAGGCCTCCCAACTAAATTTTGGGGAGAGGCTATGGCAACAGTAGTTCACCTAATTAATAGGTGTCCTACAAAGGTAGTTCGTGATAGAATTCCAATAGAAGCATGGTCACGAGGAAGATGGATAGTTGAACACCTAAGGGTGTTTGGATGTGTTGCATATGCACATGTGCCTAAAGTGAAAAGGCAAAAATTGGATGAAAAAGGTTGTAAGTGCATCTTCATAGGGTACAACTCAGAATCAAAAGCATACAAATTGTATGACCCATCAAACAACAAGATGATTCTTTCAAGAGATGTGGAATTTTTTGAAAATTAGTCTTGGTATGGTCCAAATGATGAGTCACTAAGCACTTAAAGTAAAGTTCCAATTATGAGTGAAGAAGTTGCTGATGAACAACAAGAAGAAGGAGAAAATAGAAGAAAAAGCAAGTAACCTCAGTTATCACTGAGCTCCTCTAGGCATGATCGAGTGTCAGTGTCAAGTACTAGTGAAGATCGAACTAGTCAGCAAAGTAGTAGTAGTGAAGATTCTAATCCCACACTCTCCTCCCTATTACCGTGAAAGACCAAGAGTCTTAGGAAAATATACCAAGATGAAAGGTATGAAGATTATGATGAGAGTGTTAATTTTGCATTATTTTCTCATAGTGATCCAATATATTTTGAAGAATCTATTAAGGAGGAGAAACGGTGTAAGGCCATGCATGAGGAAATAGATGCTATAGAAAGAAATGAGACATGGGAGCTAACTGAATTGCCTCCCAAGAAGCAAGTGATTGGAGTGAAATGGGTCTACAAGACCAAATACAATGTTGAAGGAAAGATTGATAGGCATAAAGCAAGGCTCGTAGTCAAGGGCTAGAAATAACAGTATGGTAGAGATTATGATGAGACATATGCCTTGGTTGTAAGAATGGAAACCGTGCATGCTATCATAGCAATTGCAGCTCAACAAAAATGGAAGGTATATCAAATGGATGTGAAGTCCACCTTCTTAAATGGTGTATTGAAAGAAGAAGTATATGTGGAGCAGCCACCTAGTTATGAAGTAGCAGGTGAAGAGAACAAAGTATATAGATTGAAGACAGCTTTTTATGAGCTCAAGCAAGCTCCAAGGGCATGGTATAGTAGGATTGACTCATATTTGATGAGCAATGGCTTTAGCAAAAGTAATGGTGAGCCTACTCTCTACATCAAGGAAGAAAATGATAATGTGTTGATTGTTGTCTTGTATGTAGATGATTTGATTTTTATTGGAAATGACAAGGCTCTAATTGGTGAGTTCAAAGAGGCCATGGAAAATGAATTTGAAATGGCATACCTAGGTCTCTTGAAATACTTTGTAGGCATAGAAGTAAAACAAATGCATGATGGCATCTTCATCTCTCAAGAAAAGTATTTAGGGTAGATCTTGGACAAATTTAAAATGCAAAATAGTAAGGTAGCCCTTACACCAATAGTAGTAGGTATGAAGTTGAGCAAGGAGGACTCTAGCAAGAGAGTGGATCCAACACTATACAAGAGTATGGTTGGAAATTTAATGTATTTGACTGCAAGTCGGCTAGACCTAATGCATGCAGTAAGTCTAATTTCTAGATTTATGGAAACACCAAAGGATTCCTATTGGCAAGCTAGAAAGAGGATCCTAAGGTATGTGAAAGGTACCAATGGATTTGAAATTTTGTATATTGTATCAAATGAATTCAAATTGGTTGGTTACACTGATAGTGATTGGGTTGGAATTATAGATGATAGGAAGAGCACTTGTGGATACATGTTTCATATGGGATTGGGCACAATTTCATGGGCATCCAAGAAGCAACCTATTGTTGCTCAATCTATAGTAGAGGCTGAATAGATAGCAATAAATGTAATAGCATGTCAAGCAATTTGGCTAAGGAGGATCTTGACAATTTGAATGAAAGGCAAGAGGATGGAACCACAATTTATTGTGACAATATCTCATCAATTGCATTGTCCAAGAATCTAGTCTTCCATGGTAGAAGCAAGCATATTGAGATCAAATATCACTTCATCAAAGGGTTGGTGGAGAATGGGGATATTAAGATGGAATTTTTTAGGTCTAAGCAGTAGATAACCGAAATTTTTACTAAGCGATTAGGCATTGAAAGTTTTGTACACCTAAGAGAGTGTCTTGGTGTAGTTTATGTGGATCAGCAATGATCCTTGTTTGCTTGGCTTGGGACAAAGGGGGAGTGTTGGAATATTAAATGCAATGGTTGTTTGTCCCTAGAGCCAAATGCCCACCTACCACTTGACGGACTCTAGAACAGATAGAAACAATAACTATGGTGGGTGAGTTTTGAAATCAAGAAAGAGAGGGAAAAGTATGATAAAATGAATGTTTTAGATTCATTCAACTGATTCAGCATATCAAAATTTTCACAAAGAGTTGTAGTGCATAGAAAGAAGAAAGAAGTTGATCAACAGATTAGTCGTTGCAGAGATAGAAGGAACTTTGTGTCATGTTTCCAATTGCACGAGTTTCCTCTGTTCATTCTGTAAGTTCATTATTGTTGGATGTATTCTGTTGAAGTAGTAATTTCTCTAGGCACCATTGTATGTAACCATTAGAGCTGCAAGTTTAAAGTTTATTGAAGTTTGAAGTTTTACCAATTTAGGGTTATTTTAGGGTTTTCTGGTTCAAGCTGAATGTTCCCAGATTTTGTAATATTTATAATCAAAGTTGAATAGAAAGAAAGAAAGCATACTTGAATTCATTTTCTTCTTCTATTCATTGCATTTGAGAAGTTTGTTTAGAAGCTTCAAGATTTGGCTCTCTTGTTTTAATGGTGGAAACATTCATGTTGAAATTTCTCTAAGTTATAATTTTTCTAGTTTGAGCCGAGCTCACTCGGCATCCATTTTTTTCAAGCATTGTCTTTTGTGGGCCAATCTTACTCAACTTCTTCATGTGCTAAGCCCACTTAGCTTCTTCTTGTGCCAAACTAACTCAGCACCTACTGCCTATCACTCAGCACCTTCATGTGCCAAGAAAACTACCACTTAGCTCCTTAAGGTGCCAACAAAACTAGCACTCAGCCATAGTGAGTGGCGAGCAAAAATTTTAAAGTTGTGATTTATTTCTCACAAGAAGTATGTTCTTTTTGTAGTTGTACTTATTTGTCTCCTTTGCCAAAAATAAAGCTCATGTAGTGAGTCTCTGACATGGGATGTAATATAGTCTCCATATACAAAATAGTGAGAGAATACATGCTAGAGAGATTTAGAGCAGCATATCTAAGTCAAATGACTCCCTAAATTGCCCCATAAATGAAGAAATGACTCAATTTTATGTAGAACTAGAGATACACCTTTGTGACTATGCCCTTGTAGGAGTAGTTTAGAGCCTAGTTTTGTGATAGAGAGAATTTAGCTCCATTTTTTGTGATGGAAATTTTGGATATGTACACAGGGAGTTTGTATTAAGTTTCTCAAATGAGATCATGTGTTCTTAGGGGAAGAGATGTGAAGTGATGAGCGTCTTTGAGAAGAGCTCATTTCAAGTGTAGAGTCAAGCTAGATCTTCCACTTTTTGAAAACATGGACCTAGCTCATTCCATGAAGTATGAAGTTGTATTTTCATATTCTAAAGGTGCCTAGATGGATTTCAAACCAAAATAAGCTATCTATAATGCACCTCAAAGCTAAAGTGAGATGATTTTCCCCTTGTTGGAAAATCAACCCTGCAATTATGATTCCAAACAATAGAGCACCCTAGATGGCACTTTTCCAAAAGTGTGAATATGTCCCTTTGAGCTGTGCACATAGAATTTCTCATTATAGTAATGATTGAAAGCATACTGAGTAAGAAAGAACCATTTTGGAGTGCCTCAAAGGTAGGAATTGCCATGTCAAAATTTGGCCATTTTTAGTGTGTTGGTATACCCTTGACATCAACTTTTTGAAGAAGCACATTGGATTGAGTGCTTAAGGCATTGCATGAAGCTTTTAATGCCTAGAGTTATTTTTAGAGGCCTTAAGTCAAACAATAATTTTAATAGTTCTAGATCTGAGTTGTATTGGATTTTCCATGTTTTAGCTACACTTACAAATAGTGGAGCACCTTTCAAGTCATTTCTTCAACAAAGCATATTTGGAACATATCCCTTCATAGTGGGAGAATATATTCTTTCAAAAAAGCTCATATATTACTTCTCCAAGTAAATATGTCTAATTATAAAAGCATTTCAAAAAATTAGTGAATGAACTCCTTTTTTCGGGAGTGCACTCCAAATGCTACTTCCCTTAAAAGGTTAAGTATATTGCACCTTTTGTTAGCGGCTCAAGTCTAAAGGCTTAATTTTCTTTCAAAAGTGACTAATTTTAATAGCCTTTTGAAAAGAATGAAAATGGACACCTCCAGTTTTAGAAAAGATCCTTAAAGGCCATTTCTCCAATGGGCTATGTTAAATTGCAATTTTTGGTAGCAACCCAGCTATAAAAAAAAACATTTAGTTGGGGATGCTAACATTATCATTCCTAAAGGCACCCGAGAGAATAAAATGGTTAAAGTATAAGGGTTTTCTAGAAAATTAATAATGAATTTCTCCATTTCTAGAGGTGCACCTAAAGTGTCCTAATTCCAATAAAGCTAAATTGTGAAGTTTTTAAGATTTTCAAGAAAGCAATGGAAGTCACACTTTGAAATAATTAAAATGGAGTGTTGTAGAAAAGAAAAGGTAAGGCTTCTTCCCTGACTTGGCTAATGAGCATCACTTTTGGATAAGTCCATTCTTCTTTGCGCTAAGGGTTAAAGATGAAAACCCATGGTACAACTTCCTATTAATGGTGCATTTGATATGAAATTGAACCGTTAACCAACTGAATGAAATAAATATTTGATCATTGCACCTTTAAAAGAGGAATTTTAGTTAAGGGGCCATTATTCATTCGTGTGACGTGGAAAATTCAAAGCCCAACATTCAAATTTGGATTCAATAAGATTGAATTATTGGTATGTTCACTTTTATATATTGCAATTGGCACAATTTTATGATTACTAAGAGTTTTTATGCTCTATGTGATGTTTTATAGCAAATGGTTGGAATGATTGGTGGAACTATTCACTTGCCTAGATTAGAGATCGAGCTTAAGAGCTATATAGACATGTCTTTCAAATTTTATAATCTCAGAGACATGCATAGGAGATTGAAAGCTCAACCCATTCACCCTATCACTCTAAAGCTTAAAGAGAGTGGGCTAATGGAGGTTGCTAGATTCCCCATGGAAACACATGAACTTGAATTTTTCAAGGAATGCATATCTCGATATGATGCAAAATCTAAGTAAAATAGGATTCTTGATGACTCTGTATTTCTTACACTTGTTAGAGTTCTTATGCAAAGCACATTAGGCATTCTAAACAAATAAAGATATTGTGATATTGAATTTGGCTCATCCATGTGCATGTTCAATGAGAAGAAAACTTAGAGGCAAGGAGACATTTTGACAACATGGTTTCAACCACTGAAGAACAAGAAGAGTAAGCTCCAAAAGACTATGTCTAGAACCAATATTAAGTGAGAAATAGTAGATATCTTAGCCTTATTATTGAGACTGAAAGGACATGAGGAGGTCCTTAATTTTATTGAGCACCATTTCTATCTAGTGTAAGTGATATGTGTTGATGGATAGTACATTGATTGGGCTCAGATTATTTGTGATGAGCTAAGTAGTAGGATGAATGCAGTGAATGATTTTAAATAATTTTATATGTTGTCATACCTAATATACATTCTAGAAACCCATTACCTATGGCTAGAATTTCCATGTATTGAATACTTTGACAAGGATACATAAGTTTATGATTTCTACCCCTACTTGTTGTTGGAGAAGAGCTATGAGGAGTACGCGAAGGTGAATGATGTCTTTACTATAAGATTATGTAGAGAGCTACAAGGGAGTTAAGAAAGAAGATACTCACCTAAACTATTGAAGTGGTGACACAATTTGGTTGTTGTTTATTCAATTCCTTTCTTCTCTCTTATAATAGAATTGGAGGATTTGATGGATTCTCATGGAGGCTACCAAGGTATCTTGAAGATACAATTGTGTTAATCAAATTATGTAGACAAGTTCTAGAAGTTAATACCTTGTGCTTAGCTACTAAGAAAGTGAGAATTCCTTTCCCACTTGTTATAGAACCATATTCATGCACATCCAGATTTGATGCAAAGAATTTGTTGAAGGCCTTTGAGGAAAAATATAAGATGAAAGATTTTGAAGTCATAATGCCCCAATTTTATCCAATGAGCTACATGAAGAATAATTTGCAATTAGGCACCAATTATAAGCATGTGCCGAATATAGAAGATTATTGGGTAGGTTGCTACACTCAAATTCAAACTAGGGAGAAGTTTTGGTCACAACTCACTATGGAGCAAGTCAAACTATACAAACTAAATATCAATGTGGATGATATAGAGGATGATGGATCACATTTGTGGTCCTCTACCTATGAAAGAGAGATCAAAGAGAAACCTATTTTGTCTACTCTACTAGAGGGCCCAAAAATTGACAAAATGGAGATTCTAATGAATCAAATTATAAAATTGACTAATAATTGGGTAGCGTGGAGGAGAGCTAGAAGAAACAGAATGGATGCTAATGGCTCATCTGCAAGCATGTCTGGTGGAGCTCAAACAACATCAATGGGCCCACTTCTACCACTACATCTACTACTTCTACATCTATGGGACCATCTTTGTTAGTAGGACAAGGAGGTGATGAGCCACCAGATGAAAAGAATTTACAAGTCCCTCCTACTTGTGGAGGAGGCTCTTTGCCTAACATGGGTAAAGTTGGTGATTCCATAGTTCCAATATTCAATATGGAGATAGAAATCAACCAGGTGATGGCCTTGATGGAGATGGTGGAGATGGAAAAGTGCAAATCATCCATAACTACACAACCAAGGAGGAATAGTTCAAGGTAATGCCCATGCTTATTTTGTAACTAAAGTTGTAACATTTCCTTTCTCTAGCAAGAAGAATGAGACTCCCTTAGTGGCTAGAACATTGTTTAATCCTATAGATCTACAGTCAATAGTCAATGTCCTCACAACCAACTATTGGTTGGAGGATAATATTGAGAGGAAGAAGAGAAGGATAGACCCCACCTATGAATTTGATAGCCTGAGCTATGCAATCTCCTAGAATAGGGTGAAGATATCTCCTAATTTTGGTTATGCCTCCACAAATGCTCTGATATGTAATGATGAAATTTAACCAACCAAAAATTCTATGAGGGCCCATAAAGGTAACTCTCAAAGATGAACAAAATATCAGAAATTTTTTTGTGTGAATTGGCTATGTAGCTTTATCTACTTGATTTATTAGGAATTTTTGTTGTTCATTTCTTTTTTTGATTAGTCTCTTTTGGAATTGAAGGAAAATTTGTATTGATGTTGGTAATTTCTTGTTGATTTGGGTATTAATATAGTGTTGACAATACAAGAAAACTATGTGTTGTTTTATTAATATAGTGTTGACAATACAAGAAAACTATGTGTTGTTTTTCATATGTGTTTTTTTTCTTTTCCTTGGCTGCATTGCATTTCATAGCTAGTTGGATGTTGATTCCAATGACTAAAAGTTGGTTGGCTTAGTAAGAAATCGATTAGGTTAGAAGAAAACTATGAGTTTCTATAATTTGATAAGGTGTACTTTGTATCACTATATCATTAATTCTTTGTCCATTTTCTTTTTTCTGTAGCATCTAATTGTTATAGTTTTGCATCGTGTACTTTGGGTTTTGGAAGTGGGTGAATTGGATGATTACTAGCCAAAGAGCCACTTGGGTTCATGAATTCTCTATCCTCATTGTATACTCCTTGCATCTAGTAGTTATAGTAGTAGGAGTAGAGGTAGAATAGAAGTTGGAAGTAGTATAAAATAGCTTAAAGATAACTCATGGAAGCCATATCTATAGGTGTTGTGGGTTGTCCAAATCATTCTCCCCACCTGGATTTCTTGTGTCTACAAGTAGTCTAGATATTGGAGTTATTTCTCTTTCATCAATAGCATACCCCCAAACCCCTGATATACTAAAGATAGTTCTTATTGAAAGTCTTTTCACTCAAGGGAGTTGTACCTTTCAATTCAAAGGGCAGTGATATAACACATAAACTGACCCCTTTGTTGGTAACATCCTTTTGTTCCTCCACACATTGGGCATTTCAAGAGTCAAGGTCTAAACCAAATCAAGGAGGGACAAACTATCAACCAACAATTTCACTTGCCCTCTCTCTTTCTTTATCTCTTTTTGCATATATCTTTTGGCTAGCCACATCCTTTGTCTTGTTTCTTGCTGCTCCAAAAGTGATTGTTGAGCCTTGTACTAAGAGGCTTTAGGTTTTTATCTCCCCTTCCCATGTAGCTCTATTGATCACCTCACATCCTAATATTCCAAATTTCTCAGAGTTTTTAGGCACACTATAGTCTATCATAGGGTATCCCCTCCAACCTTTAAGAGAAATTTTGAGCAAGGCCTTGTACTAAAGTTTTTCCATCAAATGTTTGCTCCAGTGGATCCTTTCCTATTCTTGTGCTTATCACTTTCAAAAAGGTCAGGGAATTGGCTTCTTCAAGTTGTGTTTCTTGTATCCTACGAGGCTTCTATATTTGATTTTCTTGGGGAGGTTTTGGTATTGACAACAATCTTTTTAACAATGCCTCATGCTTTCCCTATTTGAGCTATTTGATGAGAACATCAAAGTGAGTTCATCCTTGGCTTTCGTAGTTAGTGAGGCATGGCTACCATAGGATAGTTCCACTTTAGTCATGATCTCTTTCCCATAAGACTAAAATTGGGATGACAAGAACCAATTAGTGGATGATCTATGCAACAATTATTAGTTATATATCTATAGATTGGAATGTACTTATCTATGTTCTAGCATGCTTGTCTTTAAATATTGTGCCCCTCTATAGGACTCAATTTACTCTATTTGTACTTGGAGGCAAAGTGTGATACATAACTTCCTTTACTTGTTATCATGTTTCATGTTTGTTGTATATTTAATTTTGACATTCAAGGACAATGAAAAGCATTGGGGGCCATTTAAGAATTTCCATGTTGACTCAATTTGTTTTTGCCTTTGTGTCATCTTCTTTAGATCGAAAGACCTTGACCTTTATGAAATACCCATTTGCAATCATATATTAGAGATATTTTATTCCTATTTGCTAAATAATTACCTCCCACTATCTCTTCTTGATATTTTTGATGTCGTCAATATCATCTGATACTTGTTGTTGGATGACATTCCACATAAACATCTAATTATGTTGACATGCCACAGTGTCATTTTTCTCCTTAGAATGAATTGTGTTCCCCTCTAATGAACACATTTTATTCTAATGGGGGGCTATTATATCTTATTTTCTATATTACAATTTTTTTTGAAAAATAGATTTTTTAATCAATTTTATTTTTTTTGTGAAAAATAGAATTTTAAACCTATTTTCTCTATCTCTATGGGGGCTAATTCACCTATCAAATCTCTTACTGTATGCATGACCATCTATATTTTTTTCCTGTATTGGTATATCTTTTGCCCTATTGTATGACCATCTAACTTTTCTACTCATATTGACATATCTTTAGATCTATTGCATGCTTATCTATCTCTACAACTTGTACCAATGCTATCAAATCTCTTTTCCTAATCTATGACTATCTAACTCAACAACTCAGATCAATGCTATCAAATCTCATCCCATTGTATGACTACCTAGCCTTTACTACTCATACTTGTTTGATCAATGTTTCCCTATCATACAACTATGTGTCTTTCTTATGCATATAATGGTAGTCAAAGTTTCTCTATCATAAGACTATCTAGCCCTTGTAACTTGTATTGGTGCAACCAAAATGGTTCTATTGTATGGCTATCTAGCATAACACAATTTGCTACCCATACTGGTGTACCATTAGTTATCACTTATCACTATCTTATCATTATCTTATCTAACATGCTTGTTTGTGGCTTGCATACTTTATGGAATCTTGTAACATTTTAGAGCTTTTTCATTAGGGGAAACTCCACATAAACAAAAGACCCTTGGGTAAGTTTTCTCTACTTTGGTTATTATTTCCACTAATAATATGCTTGCTAAAGTGGGGGAAAAGTGTAGTCTCATAAATTACACCCTATATACTTTTTTAGACAATGCCTCTACCTTAGTCAAAAATCAAAATTCCACATAAATCTCCATTTTTAATCCATCTACTTTGTCACTTTCTTGTCTGTACTCTTGACCACATGACCTATTTGGCTTATAATGCATGAGTCCCATGGAGATCTTTGTATCATAGACATTTTTCTTACAAATTTGCAAATGCTTAGGTAGCCATTTAGATGTTACACTTGTTCAATGTAGCATCAGCCATGTTGTCCTACATTTTATCACCACAACATGTATGTAATAGTATGAAAAAATTTCAAACTAGTTTTGTATTTCTCTAAGCTTATTTCATTATTTAACTGATTTGTATTGACCAATCAAACAACAACAACTGATATAATGAATCTTTTTACTAAAGGCTTTTGTTAAATCTTTTTCATTTTTCTCTTTGTCAAGCCTATACTTGATTTTTGGGGCCTTCATCATCTTTTTCTTCATTTTTGGGTGTGTGTTTGTTGGTTTTTAGTTCTCTAGTTTTTCTCAAGTTATTGCTTTCTATTTTCCCTTTTATTTGATCTATCTTAGGGCTCAATCCTAGTTGGAAATCAAAATCTATGACCAATTTAGTGCCCAAAAAGTGGCCCTTTTTGATGCAGCTACAAGAATTAAAAATATAATGTTATATTTTAAATTTAAAATTCATTTTTTGAAAAATACATCTTAAATTCACTTTATGTCACACTTTTAACTTACCTTATCATTTAAATTTTCACTTAAAGTAACTATAGTGCACTTCATGATATATTTTTTAGTTTAGTTTTCGTTTTTAATTTTTCAGTTAAGTGACTCTATTAATTGTATAGTTCAATTTAATTTTTGATATTTAAATCAAATGCTCTAATAAATATTGCTTATAAAATGAAATTCACACTTTAAATAATTAATACAATAATGTAAATATTATTTATGTGCCACTTAAGTGATATTTCATTAAAATTAAAATTGACATATGCTTAATTGATCACTTAAGTTGTGTGCAACATGTAAATGAGAAAATATGCAATATCACCAAAAAGGTGTGTTTTTTATGCAAATGCATGTGAGCTCAACTTAAATGTGTAATGACATCAAAAAGTTGAGTTACATATGTTTTATGCAATTCCACCAAAAAAGTGTGTTTTTAGCTTAAATGCATATGCACCTAAAAGGTGTGTTTTTGGCTTGGGTTGCATATGCAAGTAAAAAAACACATATAATTGTACCAAAAGGTGCATTTTTCACCAAATACATGCAAACACATCCCTAAAACCCATTTTTTGGCAAAATACATGTTTCTAAAACATGCAAATGCACCTAAAAGGGATGTTTTCACCTTAGGAGAGCCCATTACATGTTTTTAAAACATGTAATGGCCTCTAAAAGGTGTATTTGGGCGTATTATGCATTTTTAAAACATGCAATCACAAAAGAAAAGTTTTTTTTTGCTTTCAAATTCATGCATTTGCTCTTCCAAAACCCATTTTTGAAAAGTTTCATGACTTTGGGCTCCAAGAACCCATTTTTGTGATTTCTTCTAGATTCGTCCATGGAATTACGTGAATTTTTTCAAAGGGGAATTTTTTCATTTTCATGCATTCTCCTATCAAAAATGTTGGATTTCTTGTGAAAAATGATACATTTTATGGCATAATGCAGCCATGTTTTTTACCAAAAATGTTCATTTTAAAGTGAAAAATATCACATTTTTCTTGGTGAAGGGACATATTGGTGTATTTATGCATGTTTAAAGCATTAAGAATCACATTTTTGCATTAAAGAGTGTAAAAAACTCATGCAATGCACTTGGGAAACCATGTTTTTACCCAAAAACGTCCTATAAACATGCATTTAACAAAAAAGTTCGAAGCTTGAGGGATTTTATGCCACAATTTTCATATTGGGCATGAAAAACCTCATTAGATACTCATTTCAAATTCCTCTTTGTAAGGTTTAAAGAATCCATGTCTATTTGAGAAATTTTTAACATTGGAGCTTCTTTCTCCTTCATTTAGTGCACACAATCATCATGTAAGTGGAAATTTTCAATTTTGTTAATTAATTTGTGCTTAGCTTTCTAATTTTGTGCATGTTTTAACTTGATGTTTCACACTTGTTGATTTTGATGCCATGGAAAGTGCACTTTTCCTTTAAAAATTATAAAATCATTCATTTTCATGTTTTTGGTTTTTTCCCAAACTCCAAATTTGAATTTGTATGTTGAAGTAGCTTACTTGTTGACATGTTTCAGTCTTTTGCCAAAGGCAAATTTCTTGTTTGACTTTGTTTTATGTTTTATGTGTTTTCCTTTCAGTTTTTCTTCATTTTGAAAAAGTTGCAAGTTCTTTCCCAAGAACTTGAACATGTTTCAATTCACTCCCTTTCATTTCATGCAAAAGAATCATTTCATTCCATTTCCATATTTCCATGTCACAACACTTCACATCTCATTCTTTAAATGCAATTACATGTATTTCCATCCATCATCTGCATGTGCATGTAATCTCGTTTTCCATTTCGTTTTCACTCATCTCACTTTTTGCATTTAATTGCATGACATGATTACATGAAAAGCCTTTTACATGTAATTGCATATCTAAATCCCAATTTTTACTAAAAGTCACTTTTTAAAAGTCAAAAGATATCATGTACATATTTTCCCATGTACTTGGACTTCACTTTTCCTAAAAGATGTCTATAAAGTTGACTTTTCCTCAAGTTACATTACATTTCCATCTTTTCATATGCACTTATACTTCATGAGAAAAACACATTTCATCATATTTCCATATGCACTTACATGTAGTCTCATTTTTTATCCATATTTGCATGTCATCTCACTTTCCAATCCTCATTACATGTTGCATATACATGTTGAAAGCCCAAGTCACTTTTTGAAATCAAGAGTCTCCATTCACACACATTACCATGTGTTTAGCCTCCATGTCTTAAATCATATCCATCTATCTTAATCATACCTATACCTTTCCATTCTCACTTCATGGTATTTCTTTCCATCTTCCACGTCCGTCCTCTACATATGTATGATGTCTCTTTTTTAGATCATCTTATTAGGTCTGCAAAGTATCTAATCCATACTTGAATCTTTTTTGCTTATCAAGAATCAATCTTATATGGCAATATCTTTTGATAATGAGTTCACATGTTTGATTTTTTTTATTGTAGCACAAGCACAAGAGATGTCATCACCACCAAAATCTAAGGGAAAAATGAAATATCAGTTTGATAAAGAGTTGGTTGATACAACTCCATCTCATGTCATAACCATTCTTGACAATTTATTAGATACAAATATTGTACATGTGTACATGACTGATTTGCTACGAAGAGTAGAACCTCTTGTTGGTCTTGAAATGAAATGTACCAAGAGGAGTCATCTTCACTTGGTGTCTATGTTTCCCATGTCTTCCATGGAGCTAGAGTTTATTTTTGGATGCATGAAGCATTTCAACCCAAAGTCAAAGATGATCAAGGATGTTGATGGACACATTATTATAAGCCTTGATTTGGAGGTTATTGAGAAAATTTTCAAAGTCTCATATACTGTAGAATGCATAGATTTGACCAAAGATTCATCTTTAGACATATGTAATGAAAATAAGTGAGATTATCAAAAGTTTGTGAATCTATATTGGTTTCATATGAAGAGAAACAACTTCTTTAGATGGAAAAATACCATTCACAGATATAATTTTAAGTAAAGTACAAAGATCTTATTATCTACCTAGTAGGATTTTTGGTCTTAAAGATTCCACTAATTTTGAACCATGGATGTATATATAAATCTTTTAGATCATGGCAAATAAAGAACATATCTTTGGGGAAGAACTAACTAGCACTACACTTTTTCAAAATTTTCTCATTGTAGGGACTTCAGTGCATTCTACATGAATTTCTACCTTGTTTATATTGTTTCTCCCATGAGATTTTATTCTAGACTCTCAATCAAAGGTTATCATCTTGAAATTCTAATTTCAGATTACTATGATCAAATAACTCTAGCTTATAGTAAGTTACATTAAAGAAAAGTTTATGATGCTTTCTTTTGGAATTTCAGGTGTTTGTTTAATAGACAACTATCCATCAAAAGGGTATCTATTGAAGCTTGGGAGAAATTAAATCAGTATGGTTGTATCTTTATCCAGTTCCCAACCATTTACTTAAGGGTTGGATACTTTTAAAGGTAGACCATATACCTTACCATGGTATGCTACTAACATAATCATTTTGATGGAATTAGCTATACAACTTATTGAAGTTCAATCCAACATGTTTTGCATAGGACAAGTTTTGGTATTTCTTCTACAAACCCCTCATAATTGGTAATTATTTGATCAATTCTATACATCAAGAAAAAATATGGATGGAGAACTATAGTTGATTACTTACAAGATATTTAAAGTCAGGTTCGACTTTGATTACAGAGAAATGAATTCTCAAATCAAGAGGGCCTTTACACATGTTCATTCTATCAAGGATATTTGGATTGACATGCAGATAGAATTTGATATAATGAAGATGGATTACTATAGATTAACTTTGTAGTTGATCATTGATCTTAACATGTTTGAGATCCTATTAGATTTTCAAATCGAAGATGATGGCAATATTCTTGATACAGAATATCATCATGCCTATTATAAGTAAAGATGCTCTTTTCCCATTCGATGGCAATAGAAGGAGGGTACATCTATCCTTGATATATTTCAATCCATTTTAGCAAACACCGACAAGTGGCTGAAAATTAAAGGCCTAAAAAGGGTTAATTTGAAATTGGGCTAGGATTGTAAAGTGTTGGTCCTCCTAGAAGAAAGTCATAGTTGGAAATTATAGGTAAAGATGGAGCTTCTTCTTCTGATGTGAAGAAGTATCTTAAATTCAAGCTGGATAGTAGAAAGGGTCATCTTAGATACCTAAACCAATCTAGAAGTTATAGGAGGAGTTAGATGAACAATTAGACCAACAATTAGAAAAGGAATGAGATGAAGAAGATGAGGAAGAAAGAGGGGATATGATTATATCTTTCCCTAGACCTACACAAACTCATTAACCATCCATGTAGAAAGAAACTCTTTTGGATGAGATAGATGATGATGTGGATTCATTTTCCATTGTTTTCACACCTTCCATCCTACCTTTAGAAGTCAATACATTGGCTCTTCCTATATCTTTCGTATTTCCTCCCAATTTAACAAATGAGCTATATGAACATTTGGGAAGTGTGTTCAATGATTTTCCATTTCTCACAGAAGCTCAACTTTTTCAACTTGATACATCTCTGATAGGTTTTGAGTTGATGAGTAGGAGATAATTTCTACAGTAGGTCACATTGTGATACTATTAGGATTTAACTATGTGGGTTTGAGTCAAAATCATTGACCCATGTTTCATGAGTAGTGACTCAACATGAATCCATCTCTCATGAGTACAAATGTAACACTTAGCACTCATTGGATCTAGGTGATGCTCATAGGGGTGAAGCACTAGGACTTCTTAGGAGGTCACCCATCCCAGTACTACTCCAGCCTAAGTGCGCTTAACTACAAAGTTTCCTCCATGGTTAAATCCAAAGCTTGCAAACCCATTCGCAAAACCTTCACCATGGTTTTGAGTTATTCATGACAGAATCCTCTCATCATGCACCTATGAATTCAACTATGCAAACTGAATCTTTCTTAGTTACAACTGAGATTCAATAGTACCAAAGATGAAAATTTTAGCCTACCTACATGGTTAAGCATAATTAAAATGAAGAGAAGGAAAGTAGTTGTATCTCTTGATAACCTTCTCGTAAAGAAAACTACATCCAAACACTTGAAAGGTAGGATTATTTCAAAGATCTTTGTTTATTTTGAAAAACCCAAGTTTGTAGAGGTTGTTGAGCCATTGGTGGACAACCCTATTGATGAGGTTACCCAATCTAATTACAAGTTCACCAAGGTAGAGATTGAAAAATAGTCACAACTTAGTTTTTTGCAGGATGCTCCAGATGCATTTGCCAATGTATCAAAGAGAAATGTTAAATTATAAGAAAGGAAAAATCAGCTCAAGCATGAGATTGTACACTTAAATGGAGTTATTCAGCAACAATATTCTCAAAATGCTATTATTATGTCTCAAATATTCAAGGAAAGAATGCTAATTGAAGGTCCCAAGTCATGGATAGGAGAAGTCATTTATGAAGGAATCTAAGCTATTACAGATATAGTTAAATTCCTTGGATGTATCAAAGATATGGATGAAATGGAGCAATATTTGATTTTCTCTTTGACTCAAGAAGCTAATGATTCCAAAGTAATTCTCAATGACTAGGATGAGATTGCTGAATTTGATTTACATACCATGGTTTCATATAACATTCTTCCATCCTATGAAATGTCGTTTAGATATCAAGAACTAATGGGCTACAAAGAAGAAATATTGAGAAAAATAATAAAAAAGTTGCAGACAACTCTTGGATATTGCTAGACAATAGAAATGGGGATCAAATTTGACTTAGAGAAAATGGGATGTCAGATTCTTGATGAACAGAATAATCTAATTATGGCTGAAAGAATAAATTTAGAATATACAATCAGGGACTCTGCTGATTTAGATTTTGAAGATTTTTTTTCCTCACACAATGAAATTTTTTTCTTCATATAAATCTTTGGAAAAACGCTTGAAATATTCTATAGCAGCAAATTATAAGGCTGGGCAATCAGCATATGTAGATGTAGTAAGGATAGAGGGAATATCAAAGACAATGGAGATTTCTGATCATCCTACAGTGTGTGAAGTTATTATCAAACTAAAAGGCACTAAAGAAAAATATTTAAGATTGTTATTTTTTTTTAATCAAAGAGGATGCATTGAATAAAAAGGTTTAATTACATTTAATGTAGTTTCATATAACCCAATAATATCTCTTCTAGTTAGAATTGGTCAAGGTTGGTTGAGTTACTCCCACTTTTTCATCCATCTTTTTCTCAACTCCTTTTCCTATATAAAGGAGTTCCCTCTTATTTCAAAATCATCTTTTATTGTATACAAGAGAGATCTAGGGAAATTATGCCAATAGAACTTTGATTTTGTGGCACTATTTTGATAGAAAAGTGAATACAAAGGAGCAATTGAAATTGAACTTTAACTAAGTGCAATTGTTACTTGTACAAATTGAAAGCTTTGTATGTGATTTGCATATATTACCTTTGGTTCTTGTAATCTTGTGTTCTTTGATTTGCATATATTATCTTTGGTTCTTGTAATCTTGTGTTCTTGATAATTGAGTATAAAATGATTTAAGAAGCAATTGGAGCCAAAGCTTTGACTATTTGCAATTGTAGAGATATATAGATTAGAAGCTTTATTTGTAGCTTATATCTATTTCTTGATTCACAAAATTATTAGGACATCTTTAATTTTGGAAGTATTTGTGACCAATTAGTAAAGCTTATTCATGTATATATTTGACCAGACCTAGAGCCAAATTAGAACACTTTTAGCTAGTCTTTGAGTTAGTTTTGGTTTATTGGTATCACCACTTTTAGCTTTCAGATAGAAGTGTAGATAGAGATTTCACCTTAGCCATTACTTGCTCCATGAGTAAGTGCATTTCTTCTTGAAAGATAAGTGGAAGAAATATTAGTAACATCTTTTACAAAAGTCTCTTAACTTATTGCTTACCTTGAGTTGATCCAAGGAATAGTGAGAAGGGAAGTCTTCCCTTTAAAGTAGAAGAGACTTTGTCTCACATGTTGTGGCTAGTCATCCTATTTTGTAACTAGATTTTACCCAAAACTATCAATTGCAAAATATCCACTAAACAAGTCAGATACTTAATATCTAATTGTTGCTCAAACAAGTTGAATATATACTAATATCTTAATATGATTAATATTATAGTCATACATGATTCTACAACACTATCATGGACTATGCATTCATGGTCAGTCAAACTGATTATGATTGGGCATTTACCATAAGGAATCAGCAAATGAGATTGGGTTTGTCCAATATCCAATTAAGTGTTATTGTTTGTTGATTAAGTTGATGAAAGGTCATCTCATGTATAGACATGACCCTACGGGCCCAAATTTCACATAGAATCATGTCTCTACATGAGGCATGCCCATTCCTTAATGTTTATATGCTGAGTTGAAAAGATCTCTTGGAAACACATCAATACCACAAGTTAATACTATTGAGTGGATATTTTGCAACTGATAGTTTTGGGTAAAATCTAGTTGCAAAATAGGATGACCAGCCACAACATGTGAGACATGGTCTCTCCTACCTTAAAGGGAAGGCTCCCCCTTCTCAATGTTCCTTGAATCAATGCAAGGTAAGCAAGAAGTTGAGAGATTTTGTAAGGGCTATGACTAATATTCATTCCTCTTAGCTTTTGGGAAAGAATGCACTTACCTGTGGAATGAGTAATAGCCAAGATGAAACCTCAAAGTACACTTCTATCTAAAGTTGGAAATGGTGATATCAATAAACTAACACTAACTCAAAGGCTAGTTAAAAGCATACTAGTTTTTCTCTAAGTCCTATTTAACCTATTCTTCAAGAATAACCTCTACCATTTAGGCACAAAGACTTCTAGAAGTAGAGAATGTAACTATTTTTTGTGAACTTGAGTTTTTAATACGAGCTGCAATAGCTCCTAGTCTATGTATTGCCACAGTTGCTCCAAATCAAAGCTTCGACTTTGATTGCTTCTTAAGTCACTATGCTCTTTTATTGAACACAAAATAATAACATGAATCAAAGATAATACGCACAAATTATAGTTAAAGCTTCTAAATTTCTCTATAACAATTCCTTCTAGTCAAAGCTTTGAATCCAATTTCTTCTTTTATTCACTTTTCTCCCAAATTTGTACTACACAATCAAAGTTATGCTGACAAAAATGTGGCAAAGCTTTATTGCATACAACAAAAAATGATTTTTACAATGAGGGGTCACTCGTTTATATAGGCACAGGTGTTGAGAAAAAGACAGAGAAAAAAGTTGGAGCAACTGAACCAACTTTGACCCGGTCTAAGTAATGAGAAAAATTATTGGGTTACATCCAACTGCACATGCAACTCGCACTACATTTATTTACACATTTTCATGTAAGAAATTCTCTTCAATTACAAAAATGAAAGAGGAAGAAGAATAAAGAAAAAAGAGAATTGAAACAATCCTAGGGATTTTCCTAAATTGCCTTGTGCTTGATGATGTAGTCCTATATGATAATAGGATCAAGAGTTCTTGTATTTTGTGTCATTGATTGATAACCGTGTTCCTGCATCTTTTGATAATCTCTAACTATCTTTTATGAATTACCTACTGCCATTTGAAATCTAGATTTGATCAAGATTTTTTCGTTCAAGTTGTCATGAATTCTCATTTGTAGATTGGCACATTCTACATTCTCTAACACTTTGAAAACCTTCTTGATGATGTGCAATTGTAAACTCAGAATGTAAGTGCAATATGTAGCAATGAATGAAATATGAGATTAAATGTGAATGTGGATAGATGATGAGCTTTTACATGTAAGTGTAGATAATAGATGAGATGTGAAGCATGGAAAGATGTGGAAAATGGAAAAACATATATTTTCTCATGACGGTGTGAGTGCATATGGAGAGATGAAAATGAAAAATGGAAAAGGTACAATGAACTTTATAGTAATATTTGGTGAAAAGATGAAGTCAAAGTACATGAAAATGATATTTTCAAGGATTTCAAAAAGTGACTTTAAGTCAAAAATGGGGTTTTTAGATGCAGTTGCACATAAGACATTTCATGTAATCATGTCATGTGAGTGAATATAGAAAGTAAGATGAGTGAAAATGGAAGTAGAAAATGACATTACATGCATGTGTGGATGATGAATGAGACAGAAAACATGTAATCACATTTGTCAGATGAGATGCGAAGTGTTATGACATGGAAGATGGAACTGAAATGTGATGATGCTTTCGCATGAAGTGAAACAAGAACAAGTTCTTTCTTCTTGGGAAATAACTTGTAACTTTTCTAAAGTGAAGAAAACTAGAAAGTAAGCACACAAAACACAAAAACTTCAAAAGAAAGAAGTACCTTTGGCAAATGACTCAAACATCTCAATAAGCAAAGCACTTCAACATGCAAATTTGAATTTGGAGTTTGGGGAAAAACCAAATATATGAAAATAAATAATTTCATCATTTTTAAAGGAAAAATGAAATTTTCATATATCAATTTCAACAAGTGACAATCATCAAGTAATAATGTGCATAAAATTAGCAAGTTAAGCACAAATTAAATAACAAGAAAGAATAAGTCCACTTACATGAAGATTAGATGCCAAAAATGATGGAAAAATATGCTCCAAAGTTGAAAATTTATTTCAAAACACTTGGACTCTTTCAAAATTTTAAAATTAAAAATGGAGAAGGCAGTAAATAAGGCATTTTAAATGTTAGATGCCAAAAACATCCTCTATCATTGCTCTAAAATCAAATGTTTTTTGGTTGCATGCACATAGGATGTTTTTCTCCAAAAAAATGTTTCTCCAAAGCATGAGATCAAAATGTGTTGGCTCTTAAAGATCCAAACATGTACCAAGATGCAATGTAAAACACTTAAAAAGCCAAATCAATTCCTTTTTGAGCCAAAATGTGAGCTAAAAATGATGTATTTAATTTATTTTTTTCCAAAAATGTGTTCTTGGAGGGAATTTAGAAAAAGGTATTTTAGCGAGATAAATTGATTTCCATTACTTGAACACCCATGTCCAAGCAAATACAACCCTAGTAGAGAAGATCTTGTGAAAAGCCATGAAGTAAATCTCCCACAATTTTCAAAATCAGGTTCTTGTAGGCCTTTGTACATGTTCTTCCAAAAATGGGTTTATTAAGGGCAAGAACATGAACTTTTAGTGCAAAATGCACCTTTTAGTGTCCATAGCATGTTTTAAAATATGCATAAGGTGAAAATCACACCTTTTGGTGTCCAGTGCATGTTTAAAAATCCCTCCATAGTGCAAAACACACCTTTTGGGAGGCATGGCATGTTTTAAAATATGCAAGTGGTTTGAAAACTCACATTTTTAGGTTGATCGCATATTTAAAGTAAAAGCTGAGGGTTTTGATGCAATAGCATATTTAAGTTATAAAAGTAAAGCTTTTGATGTCATTGCACATTTTAAGTAAGTTATATGCAATGACATAAAAAAGGTTAACTTTTGATGACTTAAATATGCATAGACATGGAAAGAGGTCCACTTTTGTTGACTTAAATATGCAAAGACATGGAAAAAGTCCACTTTTCTTGGATTTATATTTCTAAGTTGAAAATGATATGCAATGGCATGTAAATGGTCCACTTTTGATGGATTTTACATCTAATGACATATAAAATATTGACTTATGATGATTTTTAAGTGATTTGATAAACACATATCAATTTAAATTCATTAAAATATTACTTAAGTGAGACATAAATTATAAATTTACACATCATATTAATAATATAACATGTAAATACCATTTAAAAAGTAATATTTACTAGAGCATTTGATTAAATACTAAAAATTAATTTGAACTATATAGTTAATATAGTCACTTAAGTGAAAAATCAAAAAGTAACTCAACTCAAAATTATAACATAAAGTGCACTATAGTTATTTTAAGTGAAAATTTAAATGACAAAGTAACTTAAAAACATAGCATAAAGTGAATTTAAGTTATATTTTTTTTAAAGTGAATGTCAAATTAGAAATATAACATGATATTTTTAATTTATGTTGTTGCATCAAAAGGGTCCACTTTTGGGGCACTAAAATGGCCATATCTCTTGACTTAGAACTTCAGTTGAACTCTAGGTTAGATCAAATCAAAGGGGAAATCAAAATCCATGACTTAAGAAAAACTAAAAGACTAAAAACCATCAAACACACACTCAAACGAAAAGAAAAGGATGATGAAAGCCTACAAAGTTAGGCATAGGCTCAACAATCAGAAAAATGGAAAAAGACTTGATGAAAGCTTTCATTAAAAGGATTCATTATATTAATTTGAGTTGATTGGTTGATTAATACTAACCAATTAAATAATGAACTGAACTCATAAAAATGCAAAACTAAGCTTGAAAAAGTTTCATACTATTACCAACGTTTTGTGGTGACATAATGCAAGAAAACAAATACCTTCCATCTACAAATAATATTCAGCTGCAATATATAAAAGAAATCAGTGTTGTTCAATTGAATATTCAAACTCAGAGAAAATATCAGAATACATATAAAGCATTGAACATACATTTCTGTAGTTGACTTATAATATGATTGAAGAGTTCATAAAGCATCTTATATCTCTGCTACTATTGCTGATGACAAGATTTTGTAAGCATCCACATTCATAGTAAAGCTGACAATAGAATTGAAGGTTAAAACTATACCACAAATCCTTGTTCCTTAAAAACAACTGTTATTTTTGTAGTGTAACACCTCTTCTCAAGACCCACCATGTGGGCAATCCTTGAACTTGCTTAATACATCTCAAATTTTCTTCATTTGGTCTTCTGGACAATCCATGCTTCTTCTTGGCCTTCGGGCAATCTTCATCATCTTTGACATTCTACACTACTCTTTGGCTCTCTTTCACATTGCACATCTATCACCTTTGCTATTCATTGAATCTACCTCACCTTCATTCCATTAAGCTCCATCTTTGTGGCTTTGAAGGTGAGTTTTCTCATCTCATCTCATTTTCTTCAAGCGTATCATAGTGCCTTGATCATACTCTATTTCATTATTTTTATCCATTATAAATTGTCTATTATCTATGTATTGGTATTGACTATCTATGGAGGCAGAAACATTTTTCTTTCTAGTTGTTTGTAGGTTTTGAAAGAGGAAGGACAAAGAGATCTTAGTATTCTTCTACCTCTTATTTGTGAGCTTTCTTCTCTCATTTCTCTTATAATACTCATTTTATAGCTTAGTTGTACTTTCTATTCCTAGCTATTAGTTCAGACAAACTTTTTGTTTAGTAAGTTTCTGTCTTGTGCAAGTGAATCACATTGTAGCCATCAAAAGCAGCTACCACTAAATTGACTAATCTTACTACTAAGTGATTTAGATTGGAGGAGTTCACTATAAAACTCAAGCAATAGTTTTTAGCCGACAAAAAAATGGGCACTGGGCATAATTCTTTGATGAATAGTCCCTTCCTTATATTAAAATAAATTCAATAAAGTTACATATTCACAAAAAGGGGGCCAGTAAAGGGGTTGCTACTGACAGATGGGCTCCCCCTGAACCATCTACTCATCGCACTCCTGGGTGGGGATCTAATGATAAGGATCCTCCTCCCTCAGCTGGCACTACAACCTAAGGCATTTTGTTTTATGAAGGTTTTTTTTATATGAATAATTGATATCTGTCCTTAGGCCATATGAACTCACACTGGACATAACTAAAGAAGATATTTATTAATGTATTTCAAGTGTTATGTACATTAAACTATGACAACTGCATTCAAGGCATCAAAAGCCTATAGATTAATTCATTGCATCCTAATTGGAATCTCTCTAAAGTCTTTGGGCTATGGGCAATGGTTCCAAATACTACTTTAAACAATGCATCTAGTTTAAGAGTTCCATCATCTAGAATGGAGAAATTGAGTCTATGAATGACGAGACGCATGCTATCTTTTTTTAACTTAATATCAAGATACTGAGAGTATTTATGTTTTTCTTGCTTATTAGTGTCATTCACTTTTAAGAAAACATATATGTTGGAATATTTAATGCAGTTGTTGTTTTCCCCTGGAGCTAAACACCCACCTACCATCCCTGAATGTTCAAACAATTTATTATGAGTAGGTGAGTTTTCAAATTCAGAAATGAGGGGGAAAACATTTTGCAAGTAAGACAAAAGGAATGTTTTCATTCATTCCTTCTAGAGATGAGCAGAGAAGAAGTTGAAGTTGCAGAGCAGAGAGAAGTTGCAGAGAAAATGATCAGCAGATCCACTTTGTTGTAGGGATAGAGGAAATTTATTTTGTGACTGTAGTTATACGTGTTTCTTTGTGTCATTTTGTAAGTTTATAGTTTATTTTTTTGTTTTGACCTATTGAAGTAGTGATTGCTCCAGGCATTATTGTAAGCAGCCATTAGAGCTGCAAGTTTAAAGTTTTAAAGTATTGAAGTTGTTCAAGTTTTACCAGTTTAGGGTCATTTTAGAGTTTTTTGGTTGAAGCTGAATGCTCCCATATTTTGTAATAGTTTAAATTAAAGTTGAATAGAAACCTAGTAGGCATACATGAATCCATTGTTTCTTAGCATTTGTGAAGTTTATTGTTGAATATTTTAACCTTGGGGTTCTCTGGTTTTAATAGTGGAAAAGTTCACGTTGGAAGTCTATCACTCGGTTTGCTCTTTATTTGAGTTTTTAACTTAATAGTCATTGTTGAGCTCACTCGTCATTTTCTTCTTTTGAGCTCCTCTCTCTAGTGCCTACTGAGTTCACTCGATAATCACACCCTGCATTGCCTACCGAGTTCACTCGATAATCACACCCTGCATTGGCTACCAAATTCACTCGAAACTTCATCTACCGAACTCATTTAGTATCTAGTGTCTCCCGAGTTGTTCTTCATTTGTCGAGTTCACTCGGCACTCTCCTGCAACTTGGTTTATTAAAGCACCAAGCAATTTTCTGGCACTCGATAATAGTTTGTGCCAAGTAAAATTTAATGGTTGTAAAATTATTATTTGGGTTGGAAATATATTTTTACATGGTATCAGAGCTTTGAGGCCCCACATCTATAGTGAGTTAAGACATTTATTTTTTTGAGATATTTATCATGGCAGGAGATGCAGGAAAGATATGGAAGAAGCCACCACCCTTCAATAGACAAAATTATGATACATGGGCAAAGAAGATGAAAACCATTATGGTTGCAAAATGATTTGTGGGAGTTTGTAGTTAATGAGTTCAATGATGTGACAGACCCAACTTAGTATGTTGCCCTCACAAATGCACAAAAGACTCATTTGAAAGAGTTAAGGAGAAAGGATGCAAAGGCATTAAGTTTGATTTAAGCAGCAATGACAGAGATAGTATTCTCAAAGATTGCAGTAGAAAATTATTTAAAGAAAGCATGAGATATCCTTGTAACAAACTTCAAGGGGACTGGTAAAGTCCGTAGAGTAAAGCTACAGAATATAAGGAGGGAGTTTGAGAACTTTCAAGTGAAGGAAAATGAATCAGTTGCAGACTTCAGTTCAAGGACCTCCAATGTGATTAACCAATTGAAGTCAAATGGAGAAGACTATCAAGAGCAGAGGATAGTGGAAAATATATTGAGGAGTTTACCTCATAAATATGATAATTTTTTCATGACCATAGAAGAGGCAAAAGACCTCACTGTTTTGAAAATGGATGAGTTGATGGGTACTCTTCAAACCCATGAGCATAGGATCAACAGATCTGCGTCTTCTTCTTCCCAAGAGCAAGCATTCAAGGATGATTTGAATCCAAGAGGAAGGGGGAGAGGAAGAAATGGCTTAGGCAGGAACTCTAGAGGTAGAGGCTGAGGTAATGGAGGACAAAAAAATGCTGCAGCAGAAAGCTCAGGAAGAGCAGATGGAGCAAGTAGCTCACAAAATACTTCAAGAGGAGGTAAAAAAAATTACAACTCAAATAGAAGTAATGTAGAATGCTACTACTTTCATAAATATGGTCATTATGCAAATGAATGCTTGAAGAAGAAAAATGATCAGTCAGGAAAAGCAAATGTGGCTGATGTAAACATGGGAAGTGGAAACAATGACACTACTTTCATCATGTGTAATGTTGGTGAAGAAGGAAGCCCTAAGGTTTGGTACCTCGACAATGGATGTAGCAACCACATGAGTGGTAATGAAACCTTATTTTCATTCATTGACAAGAGCTTCAAATCAGAAATTAAGATGGGTAACAATGGAACCCTACCAATTGTTGGCAAAGGATCTATTATTGTCCGCACCAAGAAAGGTGAGAAGAAGGAAATACAAAATGTGTATTTTGCCCCTAGTATGAAGCACAATTTGATGACCCTTGGTCAGCTCATTCAAAATGGATACAAAGTACTAATGGAGAATGATAGGTGTGTCATCCATGAAAATGATGGGAGCAAGAACTTATTTGCAGTAGTTCAAATGATAAAGAACATAATGTTTCCCTTGAGGATTGAGACATGTTTCTCATCTCAAGTTGGTGCTGCACCTCCCACAGAATCAACTCTAAGGAGTGTGATTGAAGACCCCTCACGACTATGGAACCTTAGGTATGGTTATCTTGGCTATGCTGGTTTAAATTTGTTGTCAAATAAAAGAATGATAGAAAATTTCCCATATATAGAAAATTCATCTGACAAATGCGAGGCTTGTATTTTGGGTAAGCAACATAGGCTTCCCTTCAATTCTAGAAATTCTAAGAGGGATAGATATCCATTAGAGTTAGTGGATACTGATCTATTTGGTCCTATACAAGTTACTTTCATTAGGGGGAGTACTTATTTCATTGCATTTATTGATGATTTCAGTCGTAGGACATGGGTGTATTTCTTAAAGAATAAATCTAAAGCGTTTGTTAAATTTGTAGAATTTAAAGCCCAGGTTGAAAGAGAATATGGACACTTTATCAAGGTTGTAAGATCAGATAGAGGAGGGGAGTATAGCTCCAATTCTTTTGTAAATTTTTGAAGAAAATATGGCATAAAGAAAGAGCTCACAACTAGCTATAAACCACAATAGAATGGAGTGGCTGAAAGAAAGAACAAGACAATTGTTGAAATGGCAAGGAGCATGATGAAAGAGAAAGGTCTCCTAATTGAATTTTGGAGAGAGGTTGTGGCAACAGAAGTTTATCTAATTAATAGGTGTCCTACAAAGGCAATCTGTGATAGAATTCTGACAGAAGCATGGTCACGAGTATGATGGACAGTTGAACACCTAAGGGTGTTTGGATGTGGTGCATGTCACATGTGCCTAAAGAGAAAAGGTAGAAATTAGATGAAAAAGGTGTGAAGTGCATCTTCCCAAGGTATAGCTCAAAATCAAAGGCATACAGATTGTATGACCCATTGAACAACAAAATGATGCTTTGAAGAGATGTGAAATTTCTTGAAAATCGGTCTTGGTATGGTTCAATTGATGAGTCACCCAACACATCTAGTAATGTGCCAATTATAAGTGAAGAAGATGCTGATGAACAAAAACAAGAACGAGTGGATAGAATAAAAGGTAAGCAACTTCAGTCATTACCGAGTGTCAATGCCAAGCAACAATAGTGAAGATTCTGATCCCACACTCTCCTTCCTATTACCAAAAAAGACCAAGAGTCTTAAGGAGATATACTAAGATGAAAGGTATGAAGATTATGATGAGGGTGTTAATTTTGTATTATTTTTTCATGGTGATCCAATTTATTTTGAAGAAGCTATTAAGGACAATAAATGGTGTAAGGCCTTGGATGAGGAGATAGATACTATAGAAAGGAATGAGACATGGGAGCTAACTGATTTGCCTCCCAAGAAGCAAGTGATTGGAGTGAAATGGGTCTACAAGACCAAATGTAATGCTGAAGGCAAGATTGATAGGCATAAGCCAAGGCTGGTAGTCAAGGGCTACAAACAACAGTATGGAAGATATTATGATGAGACATATGCCCTAGTTGCAAGAATGGAAACCGTGTGTGTTGTTATAGCAATTGCAGCTCAACACAAGTGGAATGCATTTTAAATGGATGTGAAGTCTGCCTTCCTAAATGGTGTATTGAAAGAAGAAGTATATGTGAGTAGCCACCTGGTTATGAAGTTGCAAGTGAAGAGAATAAAGTATATAGATTGAAGATAGCTCTTTATGGGCTCAAGCAAGCTCCAAGGGCATGGTACAGTAGGATTGACTCATTTTTGATGAGCAATGGCTTTAGCAAAAGCAATGGTGAGCCCACTCTCTACATCAAGGCAGAAAATGGGAATGTGTTGATTGTTGGCTTGCATGTAGCTGATTTGATTTTTGCTAGTAATGACAAGGCTCTAATTGGTGAGTTCAAACAGGCCATTAAAAGTGACTTTGAAACGATAGACCTAGGTTTCTTAAAATACTTCCTAAGCATAAAAGTAAAACAAATGCATGATGGCATCTTCATCTCTCAAGAAAAATATGCAAGAAATATCTTGGAGAGATTTAAAATGTAGAACAGTAAGGCAGCCCCACACCAACAACAGTAGGTCTGAAGTTGAGCATAGAAGACAATATCAAAAGAGTGGGTCCAACACTATACAAGAGTATGGTTGGAAGTTTAATGTATTTGACTACAACTCTGCCAGACCTAATGCATGCAGTAAGTTTGATTTTTAGATTTATGGACACACCAAAGGATTCCCATTGGCAAGTAGAAAAAATTATCCTAAGGTATGTGAAAGGTACCAAAAGATTTGAAAATTTGTATACTACATCAAATGAATTGAATTTGGTAGGATATACTGATAGTGATTGGGCTGGAAGTATAGATGATAGGAAGAGCACTTTCGGATACATATTTCATATGGGATCGGGTGCAATTTCATGGGCATCCAAGAAGCAACCTATTATTGCTCAATCTACAGCAGAGGCTGAATACATAGCAGCAAATGTACCAGCATGTCAAGCAATTTGGCTAAGGAGGATCTTGACAGATTTGAATGAAAGGCAAGAGGATGGAACCACAATTTATTGTGACAACAACTCATTTATTGCATTATCCAAAAATCCAGTCTTCCATGGGAGAAGCAAACATATAGAGATCATATATCACTCCATCAGATAGTTGGTGGAGAATGAGGATATTAAGATGTAATTTTGCAAGTTTGAGCAATAGCTAGGAGACATTTTCACAAAGCCATTAGGCATTGGAACTTTTGTAAACCTAAGAGAGAGTCTTGGTGTAGTTGATTTGGATCAGCAGTTATCCTTGTTTGTTTGGCTCGGGACAAAGGGGGAGTGTTGGAATATCTAATGCGGTTGTTGTTTGCCCCTAGAGCCAAATGCCCACCTACCACCCTTGAATGTTCAAAAAATTTATTAGGAGAAGGTGAAGTTTTCAAATTCAAAAATGAGGGGGAAACCATTTTGCAAGTAAGACAAAAGGAATGTTTTGATTCATTCATTCTAGAGACAGGCAGAGAAGAAGTTGTAGAGCAGAGAGAAGTTGCAGAGAAAGTGATCAGCAAATCCAGTTTGTCGCAGGGATAGAGAAAATTTATTTTGTGACTACAGTTGCACGTGTTTCTTTGTGTCATTTTGTAAGTTCATAGTTTATTTGTTTGTTTTGACCTATTGAAGTAGTGATTGCTCTAGGCATTATTGTATGCAGCCATTAGAGCTGCAAGTTTAAAGTTTTAAAGTATTGAAGTTGTTCAAGTTTTACCAGTTTTGGGTTATTTTAGGCTTTTTTTGGTTGAAGCCAAATGCTCCTAGATTTTGTAATAGTTTGAATTAAAGGTTAATAGAAAGCTAGCAGGCATACGTGAATCTATTGTTTCTTAGCATTTGTGAAGTTTATTGTTGAATATTTTAAGCTTTGGGTTCTCTGGTTTTAATGGTGAAAAAGTTCACGTTGGAAGTCTGTCACTTGGTTTGCTCTTTATTTGAGTTTTTATCTTCATAGTCATTGCCGAGCTCACTCGGCATTTTCTTCTTCTGGGCTCCTCTCTCCAGTGGCTACCAAGTTCACTCGGTAATCACACCGTGCATTGGCTACCGAGTTCACTTGAAACTTCATCTACCGAGCTCACAAGGTATCCAGTGTCTACTGAGTTGCTTTTCATTTGCTAAGTTCACTCGGCACTCTCTGCCACTCGGTTTATTAAAGTGTCGAGCAATTTTTTGACACTTGGTAATAGTTTGTGTCAAGTAAAATTTAAGGGTTGTGAAATTATTATTTAGGGTTGGAAATATATTTTTACAAGGATGTTTCAATTGCAGGATCAAAGATGGGGGTGGCCAAAAGATTTATCCAAAATCATCATTTGTTGTCAATTGCAGAGGCACGTTCAACTTTTGTTTTTAATTATTTAAAGTACCTTTTCAATCACGAAAATCTAATTTGATTGTGTTTATTTCTTTCAGTTTTTGAAATAATTAGTTATGATTACCATGAAACCTATTTTGATGCTGCAGGTGATGTTTGTACAGGGGATATTGTTTTGTTCTCGCAGAAGGTTTACAAAAGGTTTTGACATTGTATTCGTCACTGCTGACTTTTTTAAGTATTTCACCCTACTGAAGTAACTGTCACCATTTTAATAACATGATTTCTTCTGTGCACTCTCTGTTTTAACCATAGTACCTTGTGTTTTCTAGAGCAGACATGATCTTGTATCAAGAGGTGGAGCACAAAATCCTATCGGTAGACGTACAGTAGCGGGAAAAGTTGTGAAGGAAAGCTATGGTGCAGCCAAGCAGCTGCATACTTTTACTGTAAGAAGATTCTCTATATTTTATACAAACAGTATACCGGATTCTATATCATGCATGATTCTCTATCGAAAAGGTTGAAATCCTATGGAGCACAGGTATGAAGCCTTTGCCCCCACTTTATCCAATGCTTATCAAGGGGCGCAACTTGTACCATATGCGAACTTATCGACGGGTGTCTATTAGGCATATTCAAAATCTTGATAATTCAGTTTCCATTTATATCTCTTCGTTTAGTGGTAATTATGAAGCAAACAAAACCATTGATACTATGTTCCTGTATTCCTAGCATTGACCAAATGAAGCGGAGAGAGCAAAAGTTTTGGCAGAGAAACATGCAAGAGGTGCTGAAGCTGGAAGTGTAAGAACTGCTGCAAGGATGAAATATGGATGTAAAGGTTTGTCAACAATGATAAATTTCTTTTCCATTCTGTTTTTCATTTGACACATGTGACAACATATGTTCGGGTAAGTATCTCTGTTCGACAGTTTGTATGGTAGTTTTAGTCTGCAATTCGGATGTAACTTAATTTATTTCATAAACGTTCTCAAAATTCTCGTAAGTTTGAAATACCTTCAAAGCGACGCAAAGTGGAGACATTGATGAACCACAGGGCATCACATAAGCATTCTGGGAAGAAGGCAGATTGTTCGAACACACAAAGGCCATTGAACAAAAAAGGTCCAGAGGAAAGCAATGAATGTCGAAACTTTCTTGCTGCACTTGTGACTAATGTAGCAGTATCAGAAGCACATGTAGGAATGACTTTGTTACACCGAGTTTTAGTCATGGATATAATCATTTATATGGAAACGGTTTGCATAAACAACAAGTGGATATTGCCTTTAGGAATCAGATTACAAATTGCCATCCAGCGAATTGAGAGGAACAGTCTATACACAAATTTCATCCAACGTTGTCCTATCCATTTGATTCAAACATCAGAAGGCTAATAGTTGATCCCTACGTAAACTAATCATCAGTTGGGATGCCACAGAATCTAGTTAGAAGGGAGGACTTTGTTCTAGGATTTCACTATGGGTATCTAAGGGCAGAATGGACACGTATATCTGGAGTCATGCCCCCACCACAAGTTAGTATCAATAGGTCACATGTATTTGGGCGACAACAATTTCCTACCGGTGTGCCTAAAATGTATGTTCCTAAGAATAAACCTGCACAATCAGTGACTTGCTCCTTTTCTAGTTGTCATGATCTGGCTGCCAAGGACTGTGTAATTCTTCCTATTCTCAATGTTGTAGAAAAATTGGAGGAAGATGCAAACGGCATAAAATCTCATGAATTTGTTCAATTCAGTGTGTGATGTTTTCTATAGTTGAAGCACTTGATACAAGAATTTGTGAGCTGCCTTGACAGATCCACAAATATCACAACTATTTTACCGCTCCACATATGACCCATTTAGTATAAATCTAGTTTATATTGGTCCTATGTGATACAGATTTGTCTGCAAATATACATTTCTTATATCACATCGTCTATTATGGTATGGCAATCAACAGCAATGTTTGATGTCTCTGACATGAACTCAAATTGGCCGCCCAAAATTTTGACTTTGACATAGGACTGGGCAAAACAAAAAAATAGAAAGGGATCAATGCATTTAGAGAACATAGAAGTCTTTGACTATCAATTTGTTACAATTCAAACATTACATGTCATTTGATCTTCAAATTCTCCATATTTGAAATTTCATATTTCATACTCTCAGTTTAAAATTTCAATTATATAACATCATAAACTTATAAATGTTTTATATTACAAAATGTTAGGAAAAGAAAAATAACCAAATACAATCCTACATCAACTTCCCCCCTTAATGCAACTTAATTTCAGCTTTCCCCCCTAGTGTAACTTAATTTTTAGGCCATGAGTTACAAGGTTCTACAACATTATCTTTTTCTATAATGTAATTTCAATTTTTAGGCCTTGAATTACAAGGTTCTAAAATATTAAAATGATGATGATTGTTTCTTCTAAAGTGATTTGCTTATCCTCCATGACATCCATTTTTTCTATTTTTGCTTCTATTATCATCATCATTTTATTGATCAACAATTTATTTGCTAGAAGGATCAATTTGATCCAAGTCAATAGATTCACATAGAATACCCTCTACCTTTCTACTTTAAAAGCAAAGGTTTGTGCCAAACAAAGGCAAGAAGATCATTGAGGTGATGTTGATTCTATTTATTTCTATCCTTTGTGTGAATGTACTTTAATAAGCTTCAATTGGGTTCACACCCAAATGCACTACATAACCAGGACAAAATACAAAGGATTTGTCATGCTAGCATCACATCATAATTCTGCAAAAAATAACATTTAGAAATGCAAGAATCAAGTAAAAGAATAAAAGAAACAAGTTTTAAATTTTTTCTTGTAGCATTGAATTATATTTTGAAACTATTGATTGTCTTTTCTCCCTATCAACACTACACAGCATTATAGACCTTGAATAGAGAGACCAAATGTCAATTAACTCCCAACTCATCAAGAACATTGTCTCTCAAGTCACGATATGACATCATCTTATCAATGGATGTAATAACACCTACTATGACCTCATCATTAACCTTAAATGTATTTGTGAAGAGAATTTTGAGATAGGTAGTAGGCCAAGACATGTATTGACTATAGTTGATTTGTCCATCTATGGTTAATCACACAACAAATGCATTTTTTCCCTCCCAATTTCTCCATAATAATGCACTACAACCTCTTTGGCCCTATCCATGACCTCTTAAAGGAACCCATTGGCAAGCTCTTTTGATCCACCATACCAAGAAGTGTGACCAAAGGTTAAACAACTTGAAAATTTTAAAACATTTTTTTAAGTCATTAAAAAGTTAAACTAAAATTAGGAATATATTATTTTTATAAAGTTTATGTATGTACTTGCTAGTTACCTTGATTAAGTCCTCCCCATTTTTTTTTTATGAAATATGCATAAATATTTAGCATAAAAGATTAGAACATAATAAAAAAAATTAAAATTGAAAGGATGATATAAGATTACTCCCTAACTGTGTTAGATGGGTTCAACACATAAACATGGTCAGGATTGCAGTCACAAATAGATCAACCATTAGTTATCACTTCTTTCTCTTCCTTATCCTTCGTAACTAGAGAAATAGCTAGGGAAAGTTGGCGATGCAATTTTGACAAGGTCAACCGGAATCACACTCAAGATGGGCTTGCCTATAAGAGCAAAAAGAACACCACCAAAAGGAGGAGACCACCAGGTGATGAAAATGTCTATCACTTATATAGGAAATCTTGACAATAATTAAAAAGATCATAGGAACATGTGAATGCAGCATGTGTGAATGTATAGAACAAGAGCTACAATAACAACAATGGCTATGAGATGGTGAACAACTGCCTAGACAAAACCATTTAGTGGTACTTTGAAAACAACATAAGTGGTACATCCCCATTGTTAAAAAAGCTCATGCAAGTGGCCCAATTCTCTACGTGAACTTGGATACGCAACATCAGATTATTGAATATACATGGTTTAGCAAAAATAGAAACAAAAGTATCACTACAAACATGTACAAATTTTCTATTTTCCCAAATAGAAAATAAGATTTCCACCTTGAAAGTATGTGAGATCTCTAGGAAATGAGAGGCAAATCTAGGAAAGTCACCTAGAATGGCTATTGAGCCCTTCTATGAAACTAGAAAATATGAAGGAAAGGTCTAGACTGACCAAAAAAAGGTCAATAGGGACCTTGTACTCCAAAATGCTAGGGACTAGTAATAGCTAGGGTTGTCATTGCACCAAAATATTGACTTGTTAGTGCTCAATACAACCACTAGACTTATAGAAGACATAGGAGGTTATTAAACCATGCTAAAAACCCAATGAGGGATGTTGAACTAGTGCCAAAAATCCCCCTTCCAATATTACACTCCTCAACCTAAAAGGATTTAAAAATCTATAATAGAACTCTGATACCACTTGTTAGCTATTAGGGTTGTCAGTACACCAAAAGATTGACCCACCATTGCTTGATACAACCACTATACTTACAAAAGACATTAGAGGCTATGGAACCATGTCACAAATCTATTAGGGATGTTAACCCACTACTAATAGAGACAAGCCTTAGAAAATAGTATACTAGGAAAAATGTGTTATTTTGGTTCTATAATAGTAGACCAAATAGTAGAAAACCTCTTCCTTTAGGCTAAATGTATGGACTGCAAATGCTAATGTTGGTTGAAAGTATGAATCAAAGACAAATGAGGTAAGCCAATAATGACCCAAATATGGTTTATAGCTAGAGAATATTGTCCAAGTTTGATATTGTCAATATTTTCACTAAGACTTAATAAATGAAAGACACATTTTATGTATTAATGCTGAAGGCAAATCTGAAATCACTAGATTAAAAATTTGACAATCGTGATGATTGTGGGAAAATTGAACTTGTAGGTCCTCCCAAGTGCATAGACTCATTCTTGGTTTGGAACAAAGGTCTCAAGGGGTCCAAGTGCTATGCTTATACAAGAAAAGAGCATGTATGTATTGGAGAGATGGGCTAGAGGAAGGCCTTGTACCTAGATTAATAAAGATACCATAATCGATCATTATTATCTATAAATAATATTTTAATATACATAAATATATTACTTTGATGCACATACAAATTGTTTGTGCATTACTTGATCTAGAAATACATTAAGTAAACAATAAATATAAATATATTAATAAAATATTTAATAGTCATATAAATAATAAATAAATGGGTGATAGCAATTAGAGGGTATCGATTATTGAACAAGGATAATGGTGGGAAGTCAAACTTGTAGTGAAGCTATGGTTATGGTATAGTTTTGAATAAGTCTAGGCACAACAATATAGGGATATTGATTCAATATGAAGAATGATAGTCATCAAATTTTATTAAATAATATCAATGGGGAACAAGAGAAAATTAAATGAAGGGATAATTGGATTGATAAGTATACAAGAATAAGTTAATAAAATTATCAATGATAAACCATGTTTATATCTAATCAAACCCATCGATATAGATAACAAAAACTATTATAATTGTCAAGTATTTTTAACCAATAATTGATGTTATATTCTAAAGAGAGATGTAGACAAAAAACTAACCAATTAGAATCATAAAATGATGCTAAGATTAATTAACAATAATGATCTATATTTGGAGATGGAAGGAATACTATTATCTTAGTTAACCAATTATAACATGGAGGGGTGATGATTGTGAAGGAACACATCCCATGTAAGGAGACAAATGTAAGAATATCTTCTCATCATGTATTTTAGGGGATAATTGCTAAGGAAACTACATAAAATGGCGTTTGAAGGAAAAAACATAAATAAAAAAATAAGTCAAATATATTATATCATTGAAAAGGTCTGTAACATTGCACTCATGAAATCAAGAGAAATTAGCCTACTATGTTACAATGTTTTACTGATTTTTTAAAAAAAAGTGTACACAATATAAGATAACAATGTGGAAGAAATATACACATACATATCAAGTATGTTGGGTGGATATTTTGCAACTAATAGTTTTGGGTAAAATCTAGTGGCAAAATAGGATGACCTGCCACAATGTGTGAAACAAAGTCTCTCCTACCTTAAAGGGAAGGCTTCCCCTTCTCACTATTCCTTGGATCAACTTAATTAAGTTAAGTAAGAAGTTGAGAGATTTTGTAAGGGATGGTACCAATTTTCTTTCCTATTAGATTTCAAGAAAGAATCCACTTACTTGCAAAGCAAGTAATGGGTAAGATGAAACCTCAAACTACACTTCTATCTTAAAGTTGTAAATAGTGATACTGAGAAACCAACAGTAACTCAAAGGCTAGCTGAAAGTGTACCAGTTTAGATCTAAGTCCTATTTTAACCTATTCTATAAGAATAACCTCTACCATTGGGGCACAAAGACTTCTAGAAGTAGGGAATTCTAACTATTTTTTATGAATTTAAGATGGTAATACAAGCTACAGTCAAAGCCTCTAGTGTATGAATTACCACAATAGCTCATAGCCACAGCTTCAGCTCTGATTGTTTCTTAACTCACTATTCTCTAATGGTTAACACACAATAATAACATGAATCAAAGATAACAGAAACAAATTAAAGTCAAGGCTTCTAATTTTCTCTATCATAATTTCTTCCAATCAAAGGTTCAAATCTAATTGCTTCTTTTATTTACTTTTCTACCAAATTGATACTACACAATCATAGTTATGCTTCCACAAGTTTGGCAAAGCTTTCTTGTAGACAACAAAGATATATTTTTACAATAAGGGGGCACTCCTTTATTTAGGCAAAGGAGTTGAGAAAAAAGTGGGTAAAAAAGTGGGAGCAACTCAACCAACTTTGACGTAGTCTAACTAATAAGAGAAATTGTTGGATTACATATCATTACATATATAAATCATATTACATCTAATTACACATTTCTATGTAATACATCCTCTCCAATATACAAACATGAAAGAAGAAGAAGAAGAAAGACATAAGAGAATTGAAAAAATCCTAGGGATTGTTTTGAAGGGCCTTGTACTTGGTGATGCAATCCCAAATGATCATAGGATCAATAGTTCTTGTATTTTGTGCTACATCATTCACCTTGATAACCATAGTGTTAAGTCTTTTAATAACCTCTAAATATCTTTGATGAATTGTCTGTTTTCATTTGAAAACCTGATGTGATCATTTTTTTCTCAGTCAAGTTTTCATGAATTCTTCTTTGTAGATCAATACAAACTGGAGTCTCTAACACTTCAAAGACCTTTTCGATGATGCCTCGATGTAAAATTAGAACAAATTTCCAACATCATTTTAAACATTTTTCTTTTTTTGAAGTAAAGTTCTTCATGCATTCCCACACAAAATTAGGTTCTCAAACAATCATTGGAAAAATGAGACCAAATGAATTATCACTTCTTGTAATCTGAAACACATCTTCTTGATGGGACGTCATATGTTCTTTGAAGAAGTTAGATGATATATCTTGAAGAGTATGCTACAACATAAAAGTTTAAATGGGATTGGATCCATGAAAGCTTTGATATTTGAATTACAATGGAAAATCTATGAGGGATGAGTGTTTGAAGTAAGGATTATATACTTATGAAAGATGTATGATGGTTGGAAATCCAAAAAGCATATGTATTTTGATAGAAAGAGCCAAAGTCAGACTTGGATAGATGGATAGCATGTGGGAAATGATGGGCTTTTATGGGTATGTATGAGAATGCAAGTTAGGATGCATATGGATGTGTGCAAATGGCGATATGGGTGTTTAAAAGAGTGACCTTTACCAAAATTGGGTTCTCAAGACTTAGTCACATGTAAAGTAACTTACATGTAATTATGAATTGATACAAATATGTAATTGGGTTTAGAAGATGGAAATGCATGTAAAAGAGAACAAAGGATGAGATTGCATGTAAATATGTATAGAGGGTGAGATTACATGTAATCACATGTAGAGAATGTGATGCAATATGTCATGAAATGGAAAGTGGAATTACATGTAATTGATCTTGAATTGTAATTGCATATGAAAGGAATGGATGCAATGTGCCCTAGCATATAACAACAAATATGGAATGAAATGATGCACTACCACAAATAGCTGGAAGGTGGAATGAAGTGCAATGTGCTCAAGTTCTTGGGAAAGAACTTGTAATTTCTTCCAAAAGAACAAATAAATAAAAAGTAAGCAAGAAAACAATGAAAAAAAACACAAAACAAATACATGACTTTGGTTTTAGACTCAAACATGTCAATAAACAAGTTGCTTTCAAGTGCAAATTTGAAATTGGTTTTAAAAATATGCATTCAATGGAAAGCACACCTTTTACATGTCTTTGCATATTTTTTTTGCATTTTCATTCAAAATCACACATTTTTTGGTGTAATTGCATTTTTTGATGAAAATGTGCTTGTAGACATGTTTGTACAACTTAAGTGATGAATTAAGCACATGTCAATTTAATTTTTGATGAAATATTTCTTAAATGGGTCATAAATAATATTTACACTATCATATTTAACATATAATGTGTAAATATTAATTTAAAGTAATATTTACTAGAGCATTTGATTTAAAAATAAAAATTAAATCAAACTATATAGTTAATATAGTTACTTAAGTAAAAAAAAAATGTAATTTACTTTAAAAATATAACATAAAGTGCACTCGATTGTTACCTTAAGTGAAATCAAAATGATAAAGTAGATTTAAAAACAACATAAAGTGAATTTATGTTATATTTTCTCGAAAGTGAATGTCAACATAAAAATATAACATGATATTTTTAATTCATGTAGGTGCACCTAAAAGGTCAACTTTTTGGGTACTAAATTGGTGATATCTTTTGATTGTGAACTTCGATTAAGCTGTAAGATAGTTCAAATTGAAGGCAAAACTAAAATAAATAACTTGAACAAAATAGAAGGACTAAAAAGCAACAAATACACACTCACAAAGGCCTCAAAAATTAAGCATAGGCTTGACAAAAACAAAAATGAAAAAGACTTGATGAAAACCTTTAGTAAAAGGATTCATTATATTAATTGGAGTTGATTGGTTGATCAATAAAAACCAAATAAATAATGAACTAAACTCAAATAAATATGAAATTAAATTAAAAATGTTTCATATTGTTACTTGCATTTTGTGGTGACAAAATGTAGGACAACAAAGTACACATAAGCAATTACAAATACAGTTTTCATTCCTCAAGAATTCCTTCATGTTGATTCAAATTTAAGAAAGTTTTATTAATTACTCTTAATATTAAGCACAATGTCCATAAGCATGAATGAATAACATATACTAATCTCATGAGAAGATACATAAGTACAACTGATACAATAAAGAACATCCAAATAACCACACCCACTTCACATGTTGTAGGGTATGTAATAACAAATACAAGCACATCAATAAATAATGCATCATTTCATAGTATATCAAGATATAAAGCACATGATATATAGATACATAAAATGAATAGAATCTTTAGAATAAGAACAAGAATGATAACGGTACAAGAATGATAATTGCATCAAAGAAGGTCCAACATCTTTCAATCTAAGGGGGAACCCAAATGTAAGAAGTCACTACCACTTGAATGTGTGGTCAACTAATTTGGCTCTTACCCCCACCATGCAGGCAAGATAATGTATGATCCATAGATAGACAATCAAACCACAAAATCAACAACATAAATCCTAGGTAATGATCCTAAAAACTCTCTACAACAAGTGTTTCCACTCATACAAAAATACAATCCCAAAGGATATCCAAAACAAAAATAAAAAATAAATATAAATATAAATATAAAATATAAAATATGAATGTGAATGTGACTGTGAATGTGAATGTGAGTGTGTGAGTGTGTGTGTATGTATGTGCACATGCATGCTAATGTCCATGTCAATGTAAATCTAAATGTAACCTAAGATGCATATGGGGAAGTGTCATCACATGAATCAACTCTAAGGTTACCCTAGAAATCTCTCTAGACTCTACCCTCTAGTGGCTCTATGTGACATCATTAATCATTTCATGCAGACAAGGAAACTAACTATGCAAGATAAAAATCAAATGTCTTCTCTCACTCCCATCGTAGCTTGTACTAGCACTCAAGGCATGAGTGAGGAACACTTAATATTTTTTAGTCATTTTAAAACCTCTCATTTAATGTTTAGTGTTATCACTTAAATAACTGACTTACAATGAGTTATCATAGAAACCACTTAGGGCCCCAACCCCATTGCAAGCCACTTCCCCTCTATAGACCTAGATAACCTACCATAATGGTCAATTCAAAATAATTCAAATAATATTGAAAAAAAATCCCCATAAATCATAATCCTAAAAGTCACCAAAGTAAAATAATGAAGCATAGGAAAGAATATCGCATCCACACAGGATTCATTATCCATCTATATATAAAATCTCAAATAATCATCCATCCCATAATGGATATCCCATAATCATAGTAAAAATCCCTAAAGTCTCATTATCATGAAAACAATAAACTAATATCAATAACATTCATCTCCATCATAAAATACAACACACATAAAGATAACCATTCAAATTATATAATCAATCATAAAATAAAATACTCCACAACACAACCATCCAAGACATAGATCAACATAATGATAACATAAGGTGATTGGGTAAATTGGACTTTAAAAAAAATGCTCATCCCCCTTTTGGTTAAAAGACATAATGATCGGATCAAGAAGGATCATTCACACTTACACACCAAACCATACACAACCTAATTGAGATATGAAAATGGTTATATCATTTCACATAGAAAATAGAATCACATAACCTCGGGTGTACAATAGTAATTGGCCAACTACATAACCCCCAAAATATCATAAAAGAAAGTACAACAAAACCATATAGTAAGAAATCAAAATAATAATAAAAGTTTAGTTTGGCTTAGGAGTTTATGTTCAAAACATGCATGAATACCTATGATATAATTGTAAATAAATTCTTCATATATATTAAATCACCATGATTAATAAATATTATAATGGTATTGTTTTATACAATTTATTGAGTAATTTAATACTTAACTCAAAAATTATCTCTTAATTAAATATTAACTACATTAATATTTTATTAATTGTGACTATAATAATTATCATTATAAATTAAATGATCTTAGATTAGAAATGACTTAATTAGTAACATAAAGAATTAGATTAGATATTAATATCAATACAATTTGTAAAGTGTTTGTGAACTTGTATACAAGTCCTATCTTAATATTTAATTTCCATTTAACTCATAGCTTTATTAAATAGCTCAACTTGAATTATAATTATAAGTAAATTACAATTTCAATTAAATTAAATATAGTTCTACCTATTTTATATACTCACCATTAATAAATGATTATCTAGTTAACTTTACTATAACTTCACTTAAAATATAACTAGATCATAGATCATTTATATTTATTCATTTACATGAACAACTACATTAATTTGCATGTATATCTTTATACATATATTTTTTTAAACAATTATTTTCACAAGAAATATATTCTATATGTAAATATATTTTGACATATAAGTTTTCTCAAAAATATTTAAGATATAAGATTTTACTTCTAATTAGAATGATAATGTCTAGTTGAGCTTTGACTTTCACTTTGTTTTAATTTTATAAATTATCGAGCAAGACACTTAATCAAGCTCTAAATTGGAGGATGATTCATATTTTGTAATTATTTTTCTTGTAAATTTTCTTAAGGAGAACCTGGGGGTTTGATAGGTTTCATGCAACACGATTTTGCTAATTCTAAAATAAGGGTTTCTAGATTTAGGTTTTATCAAAATTTTCTACAGAAGAACAATAATTTTTTTTCCTTCTAATTTTTCCAAAAATAATATAACCTAGAAGTAATTTCTATTTTAAAATTTCATAACTAAAATTCATTAATAAATTTTAACAATCACGACAATACAACCTAATAGACACAAAGAAGATAATCTTTTTAAAGGAATGTTTTGTAAGGTTCTCAAACCCTAACTTAATCTATCAGGGGAATTATCAAGATAATACAAGCCCAAAACAACCAATCCAAAATACTCCTTAGTTTAAATTTACTCTTTAACTTCAATGTTGAATCACCATGAAGCTCTATGTAAACCTACTAATTCTAACTCTCCATCCAATTGCTCTCCGAAAACCTATCTATATCCAATATGACTGAAAAGCCTCTAATAAAAAGTTAGGTAACCCTAACTAGGGTTTCCTAAATTTTAATTTAATAAAAAGTTGCTTACTTTTAATTAAATATTAAATAACTTAATTTAAATCTTTTCATGCACACTTAGAGCACTTTTAATTTAAAAGTAGTATTCCTTTGATTTCTCCATATTATTTATTTTGCATAACACTTTTAGAATCATAATTTATTATTTTAATTAATAATTATAACTAAAGTCAACTATTTAATTGGAACTATACTTTTATCATATTAATCAAATAATTATAATAAACCAATATTTACTCTTTAATATATTAATCCCCTGTTTACTTAATTTTTTAGTTTAGATGCTTAAAATAAGTTTTTAAATTAATAAAAAATATCATCATATTTTAATAATTTCTTTTTTAAATTAAATAGTATTTAATAATTCAAATATCATAAGATTAATCCAAGCATCATAATTAAACCATTTATCAAGAAAATCATGTACTCAAACTCACATAAAACTAGCATAAGAAAAAATGACAAAGTAAATGTCAAACAACACAAACAAAGAAAAAATCATAGGTTACAAAAGGGTAAGTATTCAAATAAATGTCCTCCTTCGTAGGACAAGTAATTGGGCTTTGGTTGAGATTGAACCTAGACATTATCTCCCCATTCTTTCTATTGAGTTATTACGATAGGCTACACTCATTTTGATAGTTTTGGAAACTTGATGTTCAATACTTGCAATTTGCATTAAAGAAAAACATGTACATGTGCCAATATATCTAAGCTAAATAGGAAATGGTGGGGAGAAGTACATTTTGTATATCCTAACTCATAGGTGACTATATCTCTCTCCCTCAACCACATTAGGCACATCAAATAGAAATGTAAAACAAACACACACACACACACACACACACACACACACACCATACCCATGTAAGAATGGGGTAAGTATAATTAATAATGCATGACTATAAAATTCATCATATTATAACATAGGCAACTTGCCATCATGTAGATATGGTAAAAATCATTAGAAGATACACTATATGACATCATTTTGAAGGTAGTTAGATTAACTAATTAAGAGTGATTAGAGCATCATCATTGCAAGTAAGTAACCATTATTATGTGATATAATCAATTACCCAACATTAAAAAGTACTATATTTCTAATATCAATTAAGGATTGACATGTCCATAGATGAGTCAGATAGAACTTTAACAACATAGTCTACAATGATAGTAAAGGAGCAGTATTAAAAGGTCAAAATCCATACAAAATGCTATAATTATACATAGTGAAGCATAAATTATAAGGTGGAAAAAATCAGACATAAGCCATTAAGACTTTGAAATAGTCAACATATATCTTAAATACATACCCAATATAATTTTTATTATTCAACTTGAATATGTTAATTATAATGTTAAATATAGTATGTTGTGATTAATTCATGGGTTATGCTAAATAACCAAACCACATAATATCAAGTAAGGGAACAATTTTGTGAAATAAGAAACATTATATTTTCAGGATAATATATGGCAAAAATATATATTAAAAAGATCATAACATGTCTAGAAATATGAATTAAATGATAAGGAATGCCATAGGACATATTTATGTAATAACTATTATATTTTTAAGTATTATACAAATGTTTACAATCTATTTCCTTGTTCTCTCACTATAGCCTTGAGAGTCAATAGATGGTGTTGTGTAGGGAAAGATGCAATAAATGCATATAGTATACAAGTGTCAAGCACCCTACAAAAATTAAATCCATGCTCTCCCTAGGGTTCATCATAGGAGATAAGTAAGGAATTGAGACTTGAACATGTTAATTACTAAATGTATTATGAACTTGGATGCTTGCTTGGAAATATTACATATAGCATATATCTTTGATATAAATATAATAAATACTAAGTTATATCTTTAGTCACTCATTCAATCACTTTGAGGCAAAAGAGTCCCAACATGGGTAAGAACCATAAGGGATCCATAAATAGATTGTTTCCATACTCGAGGACCATTAGTCCTACCATCCACCTTGGAGTTAGTGATTAGGAGTGGATTATAGAACTAAACCATAACTATGTATCATATGTCAATTATTATTTCTAGGTATGGTGATGTTAGAGAGTGGGAATTATCTTAATATGATATAAATGTAATCCAACCCCTAATTAGGAGTTTTGCAAGAAAATTAAGATAAACTCTATTAGGTGTCATTACTTGGAGACCGGAAAATATTATGTTGATTAAAGGATAACCCATTGCAAAATATAGGTTCACTCTAGTGAAGCCAAGTTTTGGTTGTTTCCCAAGCATGAAAAATACTTTTGGCAACAAATAAGCCCAAATTTTCAACTTTCACTCTCATTAGTGAGAGGGTCTAAAATCCAATCCCCTTCCATGATGGTCATTGAAGTGGGAAACCAGATGAGATATAGTACAACATGAGAATTCTCTAGGGTTCATTTCAAAAAATGGCTCTTATGACCCATTTGAATAACCAAATAAAACCCTTTTTATGGTTTGAAATAAATCCCAAACCTCTAGAGTCTCAAGGGAGACAACATAACTCCCATGCTTCTATGAAAGCTATTTTTATCTGTGTGTGAAGTCAAATGAATCCACACATAAAAATTCAAGTTTTCTATAGGATAATTTTGAAAGTTCCAAACAATAATAATAATAAATATGAGTAATTGCAAGGACTTTGAAACAAATTTGAATTGTTCTTATGAAAGAAAGAGGCTTTGTGATGTGATATGCAATTTTTTTCTCAATATTTTTTAGGATGACATCCAAAGCTCAGTAGCTAAGCCTTGAAAGGGAAAAGAGATAACCAAAATCAAAATTCTTACCCATGTTGAATCCATTTCTAGACAAATTGGAGAATCCAATCCAGTAAAGGTAAAAAAAATTGCTAGTAGCATGGGGTTTTGTTCCATTAGATAGAAGATGTGGAGGAAAAAAAATGTTTGGAAGGAATGAAGTGTATTTTGGATATTTTCTTGCTCTTCAATTAAAGTCAAGAAATGGTCACTCAGAAAATGGCTATTAACAAGTTGGAAAGATGAATATGGAAGAGATAAATTCACCTAATTTGGCCAAAAAAAATTACAAAATAAAGAAAATACAAAGCCCTTAGCAACAAGAACATAAAGGGATGAGGTTGTGGGGAAAAACTTCCTAATACATCTAAACAAATCAAAGATTTGAGTTTGACAACTATTGGTGATACAAGCAAAGACATTGAAAAATAATACAAGAACAAAATAGGTGAAGTGAGGATGAAAACCTAAAGCATTAACGATAGATAAAATAAAAGGTCACTCAAACAATTCATATTTTATGAATTTTTTTTGGATAAAAACAACTCTTTTTTTGTGAATGTTGAGGCTAGCCCATGCCTTCCCAAATAATTATAATATTATATAGGATTAATCTATATTGGGGCTAAGTGGAAAAAGATGGGGGGCTAAAATGGGGATATAAGATGCTACAATTTTTGCTAAAATTAGTAAACTCTAAATTTTGATTAGAAATTAAAGATAGTTAGACTCAAAATTTCAACATAAGACAAGAAGAAGAGGTGTATAGTGCTTTGAAAGTAGTTTCTAAACTGCTATTTTTTTTACAAAAATGGTGGAGATTAATGCCTTCAAAAAGAGGGAGTACAAAAAGTGGTCTTATTTTTTGTGAAGAAGCATAACGTAACATGTAGTGTTGTCAAGCACTAAAATTTATACTTTAAAAAAAATATTAATATGTCTAGTGAGAAGTTAGCTAACATCACATAGTTTATGACAAACATATGATTGCATATGATTTTTCAAGGTAACATATCATTAAAATGTGAAATTTGTGCACGGTTTCTACTAGAAACCATTGAAAATGGATAAAAAATCAAATCTTTTATTTATTAAAGCATGTAAAATATAGTCTAGCTTCTAAAAAGGTAAATAATTTCAAATTTCAACCAATAGGTCAAGACCTAAGCCCAAAATATTACACATTTTTTGAACAAAAATAAGACAAAAAAAAAAAAAAAAAAACTACATATGGAAAGCTTATTGTAGTCAAAACTTAAAATAAATTATATTGGTAAACAAATAATTAAGAGCTCTAAAATATCACATCATTGTTGAACCATGCACAAACCCAATAGAGAACATAAACTAAAAATGTGATTTGTGGAATGTTTGTTAGAAAACATGTCTCACACCTATTTGAAGCATTAAACCTTTGAATTGAATGTCAAAGGAAAATCAAAGACTTACACTTGGTTGATCCCTATGGATCCATTTGTGGATCATTGCATTGAGTGTGACTTGTCCACTTTAAGTATTTTACATAGGTTATACACCCTCTAGGGATAATTCACTATGTATAAATATGAAAGAGAGAAGACGTAGGGAGAGGGGAAGAGAGAGTGAGTAAGTGGGAGAGAGTGAGAAGGGGGATAGATGTAATGTCCCATTTTGGGATATTAGGAAATTATAAGCTAAATTAATAAAATATTAACAATGACATAGTTGGGAGTTGAATGCAAACTATTAAAAGGTTATTTTAATATTAAAAGAGGAAAAGGGGACTAAAAAATGAAGAAAATGAAAGAAATAATGGGGGAATTTGCAGAGTTATTGCATAAGCATGGAAAAAAGAAGACATGATTCATTTCAACATGCCTGGATTTAGTTTGGATTTCCATTTTCTCATAGAGAAACTTGGGAATCTTTCAAATTTCATTTTTAGAATGTTAGGATGTAAATTTTTAGGATTCTTGGTAGATTGGATAGAAATCAAGTTCATCTTTAGTGATGGATTCATGACAGATCTCACAATTACAAATTTATGGTTCCCTTCTAGTTTTCCATTGTGATTATATTGTTGTTTTAAAGATTGGAATCTAGATTATATTGTGTACCATTTGAAAAATAAGAAGCACTTCCTTTGTAAGACCTTTTATGCCTCCCTCTAACAATCTCCTAGATTCATGTTCATGCCTTTATGCTCTGATATCTTTTAATTCTCAAGTTTTTCCCCCATTTGTAGTGACCGATTTTTTATCTCTGAGACCAAAGAAACCATCTTGAGGTTGCAAAACCTTGGGGAAAGGCCTGAGGTCATTCCTTACCTCAAGGTAATGGATTTGGTCATCACTTTCCTCTAGTAAGGGATGTGGTCATCCTTTACCTGAGGGGATTTCCTCGGATCTTGATCCTATTTTTAGGTTTTTCAATTATTTTTCTTGTCTAGTGTAGCTGAAAATTTCAATTTCAAATTCAAATTTAGTATAAAAGGAGACTTAGTAACTTTATTTGGACATATACATGAAATAAATAATTTCCAAGAACATTCATTGGATGCATACAAGGTAATTCCATTATCATCCCCACACATTCATTAGGAGCAAGATTGATTGAATAAATCATCCATTAAATTAAGCTTTCAATGATCAATTCCAAGAGAATATCTTCATTCATGGATCTATGATTTATTAATAGTGGATATTTGAATTTATGGAGACATTCTACATATCTTCTTATGAGCATCGAAAAATCTTTGTGGAGAATGGATCTGAATCTCTCTATGAAGGTTTGATAAGCAAGGTGAATACTTACATATTTTTTTATTTTTGCATGTTCTATCTCTTTAATATTAATTTCTCAACTCATGCCCCTCATTCCCCAAAAAAATCCACTTTTCTATCTTTTAGGTGCAAATTTATAGGTTTCTAAGTGATATAACTCAAATTTGTAGATTGGGGTTTGAAGCTATAGGCTTAGATGCAAAGCTTTGAACTTCATGCAAAGTAGGTAAGGGATGAATCCATCCCTTAACCAAGTAATATATAAACCCATTTTGACTTGGACTTGGGAAGTTGTTCATGTTCTCAAGCTTCCATATTCTCAATCTCCAAGTCCCAAATCCTAGGAAGTTCTAGATTGTGACATTTTCTAATTGCAAATATTTAGATATAAGTGGATCCTCCTGCTTGACATTAGAAATGAGGATTTTACTTAATTTTAAATTTCATAAAGTCTATATTGATGCCTCAAATATAATCATTACATGTCTATTTTCTTTAATACAAGTTCCTTCACTGTTTGCATCTAAATTGGTCAATTTACTTACTCTTCATGGTGACTTAATTATAATCAATTTATAACATGACAATTAAAGGAAAATACCTTGTTATAAGGTTTCATCTAAGTATAGATATTTATTGGGGACTTAGATTTTGCATTGACACCCTTCTTTGAGGTGTGTCAATCTAGTTTGAGCCCACTTTTAAAGATTGTTCTTTGAGGTCCTTTTTTCACTTTTGTAATGTGGCATAAAAATTCACTCATCAAACATAAACAAAACCAAAATGATTTTTTTATATGTTAAATTATGTTAAAATATTATTTTTGTTTAAGGAAAAAAAAAAGGTTTTATAGGGACCCAAAACCTATTACAATATCAAATAATATGTCATTATGTTCCAAATAAACCTCTATGGTGGAGGGCACAAGAGACTACCACCAAAATAAGGTTAGTAGGCCAAGAATGAGACACATACACTTAAAATATTTTTAAAAAAAAATCACAGAACATAGACAAAACACCAAACCACCCAGGAATAAACTAACCCCCTAATGGTATTAGCCACCTCTTCTTTTGTATTAAAATCATCCTCTTAACCACCTTCTTGAGGTCATCTAAATAATCAGCTAGAGCCGAAGTTTTCATCTTCCTTTTGTTGGATATGGTATGCTTTCTTTTGCCCTTGTAGTCACCCATGTCTTTGTCAAAAAAAATTAGAATGACCCTCTTCTCCATCTCTCATTCTAGTTTATGAACAAGCATATTAATATTATCCATAGAAGCCTTCATGATTTTCAAACTATGCTCTAGGATCTTCCTCAATTTTATTTTCTATTTTGTAAGCACGAGAACCAAGGGTGCTAGTCCTTTTCTTCAACATTCTTTTGGCATTACCCTGAACCTCTATAGAGCCAAAGATCAATATCTAGTCCTATGCAATCCAGCATAAATTCTCCCAATCCCTAGTAGCCTTATCACCCAAATTCATCCTCTCTTTAATTTTGGTAGAGGGAACCCTATGCTTAAGATTTAAGATCTTGATTTCATGGAAAGCCCACACATTAAACCTATAGAACCTCAAAGATAACAACCTCACAGTCTTTAAAACACCAAAAGAGGGTTCCTTCTTGTCCTATGAATTAATTTAAGATAAATCAACAACCACATCTTTGTGTCCCATTGTATCCTCCTCATTTGAATTAGGTGAAGAAATGGGAAAATCATGGATAATTTTGTTAGCATGAATGTTGATGATCCTATTATGGGGGAGTATATTGTCATTGTTGTTGACATGATTCAAAGCTTATCTTTGACATTCATGACTATGTTTGTCATTGATACTATCATATTGGTTATTGTAATGCCCCACCAAGGGATCCAAAGAATTAACCTAAAGTTTGCCAAACAATTTTTTTTTAAAACATGAAAGTAAAACCATTCATAACATTTGTGGAAGCAATAGTAACATCCAACTGAAAGTAAACATAACATAATAGATTACATTCTTTAAAAATTCCTTAACATTGAATCACATCTATATTAACTATTCATCTAACATCACATCCTTATGAAATAACAATGACATATCCAACATTCTTAAACCATATACAAGTGTCCTTTTTGTAACTACATTTTAGTTTAGCTCAATCATCCACTGTACATGTTACAAGGTATGAAAGGCTTAAAGAATAAACATCAATGTAAATAAAGTACATCAACATAATCAGAGGATCATTATTCGTTAAATTATAAGAGAGCCTGTTATCAATCTTTGAATAAGAAGATTATAACTTTATTAAAATGATCAATTAACATAGCTACACAAAACTCAATATCACTGAAACTTAAGTCTCTTGATTAAATCATCACTAACAACCATTAAAATATCTAAAGTCTTTATTCAAGTCATTAGAATAAGACTTATCAACTTCGATGTAATTACTTTGCAACTTTGCTAAAAGAATCATATCAATTAAAAACTTTATTATATAACTTAATTATTAATTAAATCTAATTAACTCTAATTAATTTAATTAATAATTACATATCCATGGGAATGTTTCAATTAATATCAGTTGACTAATAACTAACTATAATTTTGTAAGTTAAAAGTCAACTATAATCTAGTACACAAATATTCATATTCATAGTTCAATAATAATAACTTGTTAATATTTAATAACAAGCTATATTGAGAATCTTATTAATAAATCTATAATGACCACATTCGTCACTCTGCAACAATGTTCTCATTTATATTTTAATAATAACAAGTTATAATAAATCCCCAATACCAAATATTATTATCTCAAATAAGTTTCCCCTATGTATGTTGATTCAGTTAATTGATACTCCTCCAAATTATTAACCAATTCAATTTGATTAATATCTTTTACAGTACTTCAATCATTAACTAAGCTCCTCTAGATTAACTCTGATCGTATTAATTGATAACTATTTAAACTATTTATACTATTATTTATTAATAGTTTGTTAGACCCAACAAACATTAATAAATAATAAACTCATCAAAACTATTATTAATCGATCTAGAGAACTTTACATGAGCTTCATTAGCTAACTCTTAATACCATAGTAATTCAAATTATAACAATGTTATAACAGTGACTCCATGTCAATTAAATCTTAATCCATTATCATTAAAGTCTCCTCATTTAAAAACGTAATATAAAATTACCATCTCTAAATTATTTAATATATATCAAATAGTATTTAATATACATTATAAAAGTTCCACTATATAAACTATATTAAAATGTCTTTTCTTTTAATTTTCTCTCATTTAAAAATCCATTTACTTAGATTGACTAATAATTAATTACACTTCTTCTACTATTAACTAATCTTAATTAAATTTGATTTAATTAGATTAGATAATAAACCATATAAAACTAATGCATATTAATAAGATTCTAATAAGGGAAGATTGCAATAATATCTTTAATTCATTCCATGTTTTGATATATTATTTTTGTGAAGTTTAAGCATAAAGAACTCTTGGTTATGAGAAATGGAGAAATATCTGTCCTTGAATAAAATAGTTTCAGTATGAGGGCCATATCTCCCTAATGAACCATTGGATCGGGCTGAAATTGAAATATGTTGGAGAGAGCCAAGTTGCGCCAATTCAGACTAAAGCGATCGAATAAATTTGATCATGATAAAAAGTTATGAATGATTGGGTTTGGGTCTATCCAACGGGCAACGACAGGACAATTTGTGATGAATTAAGAATTTCTCCTAAAAGGTAATTGTTCTCTAAATTCACCCATTCATCCATCTAATAGGTTTGTCTATACGCATCTGAAAATATAATTTGATAGAAAGATTACATCTAACCATTCAAATTTTCAACTTAGAATTTTTATTTTTATTTCAAATCTTGTCTATCTAATTTCACAATATAAATTCGAACCCAAACCCAATTCAGATCTAATTTCTTTCTTAATTTGAAGCTAGGGGTTTTCTAATGAGTTCTCTATTGATTTCTTTTGCAACCAAATAAATACATATTTAGATTCCAATTTAAAATTACAAATTCAATCATAGAGAAGTTTCAGACACATATAACAGACACGATGAAGACAAGAAGAGAAAGAGTGCAAATAGAATATGTGATTATCACGAGTGCACCTGGACATTGATGCTAATTTTTCATGCCTCAGAAGTTCATAGAGAATCCCTTCCTTCTCCAACATTCATAATTTCTCCAAGATCCAAGCCAACCGAATCCTCCAAGTGACTAGAACTGTTAGAAGAAGCATAGAAGCATGTAGAAACATATGAGCATGGAGAAACATATGAGCATGTAGAAGCATATGAGCTTCTCAAATGCATGTAAGCTTGAAGCTTGAAGCTTCCATTTAAGCTTGTCCAAACACACTAGTAGAGCCTCTATTTAAAGGCCTCTAAGATGCAACTAGAATGTGTCTAGAAACAACTAGAATATAAGTATAACAACTAAGCATGAGTCTACTCCAACCTTCTAGCTGAGTCATAAGGTTGTAGATACCATGTGCTCAAATAAAATGCTAACTCCTAAGTGTAGACAACTTATGCATTCTTAGAGTGCAAACTCCTGTGTTGTCTACATGACAACTCTCAAGAATTTGCAAACTCTTAAATATTAAAATAATGCACAATCATTAATATAATATTTAATTTACTCTTTTCAGTTTAATTTATTTATTATTAAATCTCATGCACTAACTTTAATAAATCCACTTGTTTAAAACTAAATATATTTATATTTTAATCATATGAGATCTAGAATCTTTTAATAATTTTAATATATTTTCCACTTTTCAATTTCATTTTCCAAAACATAATTGCTAAAATATTTATTAGCTTTAATAAAAATATTATTTAGTCATTTATTTAAAAATGAACTCCAAATATATTATTATTAAAATAAATATTGTCACATTCCAAATTTAAACTTATAACTTTTGTTTTCTAATTTAATTATTTTATTTAATTAATTTTTCAATTAATTAAATAAAATAAATATTAAAATATCATATTAATTTTTCCATTAAATTAAACCATTAATTAAATCTTTTAATTAGGCTTAATTAATAGAAAATACATCAAAGACTCATATGGTAAAAATATGAAAACCCATCATAGCCAAAATACATACAAAATCAAACCAAGGGTTAATATCATGAATTACATCATCTGACGTATTCAGAGGGTACTCAACTTAGATACTTGTCCTAATTTTCAATTAGAACAAATGGCTTAAAGGGTTGGGATTTGGACTTGAGAATTTATCTCCCCTCTCTTATCATTGAGATGATGTGATAGGATATGCTCATCCTGGCAATTTAGGGAAGTCAATACCCGGTACCTGCAATTTGCATAAAAATCATGCATGTACAAGCACAATATATACTAAACTAAATAGGCAATGGTAGGAAGTGGTGCATCATGTAGATCCCGACTAGTAGGTAACTATGACTCCCTTCCTTAACCACATCAAACACGCCATACATAATAGCAAACACGCACACCATACACATTCAAGTATGAGGTAAGTAACCATAAGAAAATACATAGAATAAACCATCTATCTAATCATCATTAATAACTGCAAACACTAAAATAATCATCATGCAACCATGAAATATAAATTACCAAGTAATCTCATCACATATCAACTAAACCCATAGCACAATATCTAATAGTCTCAAAACAATGTTACTAATCATCAACATAAAACTAGCCCTAAAAAAGTTCAACAATGATAACAAAAATGTGACCTAGGGGTAGGCACTATAGTTATTCTTTGAAACTAGCAAAGTTACAGAGGTAGAAGTAGTTGGCATGGTTTTTTGATTGAAAACCAACTTATGTGTGCTTGAGGCTATGTTCTACAGTATGTCTAGATGCTGCAACCAAGACAGAATATGGAAATATTAAGACTAGAAAAAGTTATGAAAAATTTAGTGAAGACAACTTTCAGGCAACATCTATGGAAAGTGGGTATTCTCTTGATTCTATCTCCTCATAGAGATAGAATTGGCTTAAATGGACTAAGGAACCAGTTTAAGAAATTTTAGAGATTCCTTGGTTTAGAGGGCATAATATAAATATTATTAAGTGGAGAGCTATGAAGACTAGGAGATGATAGTTTGCTTGTAATCTTGAATAAAGTGAAATATTGTAATGTAACATTTATTGTAATATCTTTTTTTTCTTTTTAGGAAAAAGTGGGAAGCTACTATAATATTTTACTAAGTCTGATTCAATGAGGTCAACTAGGAAAGAATTAGTGAAGAAAACTCAACATCATCTCTAATATATACATAGATTTATATAGTTTAAGAAAATAATTACAAGAGGTGTATCAACTACCACCCAACAGTGAACTAGAGAGTACCTTGACATTGATTTCTTTGGACTATTTCAAGCACTATCTTCATGACAAACTTATCCTAGTAATTAGTACTTATCTTACTAATCTTCCTAATTAAACACAAAACCACCTTCAATTGGCCCAAGCCCACTAGGAATAGGTCCCCAACCAAAACATAACTTTGAAATACCATGAATCCAATCCAAATCCGAGTTAACCTCATCAATTAAATCCCAAAAATTTTATTCAATTGGTTGCATAGAAGCAACATTTATATCCTTGGAGTTTGAAACATTAGATTCCTTCTACAAATCAATCATAGCCTGATCCACCATCTTTATTCAATCCACCAAATGGACACCCATTAATCTTGATTTAGGTTGCAAAGCATGTTTTAAATAAATGAAACTATGAGTGTCAATAGCATGCTTAAGCGCCTCAAAAACAACATAAAATTGATGATAGTGTAGCAGTTGAAAATGGGAGAACAAACCATCAACTAATGCCACTCCATTCCATAGGTCATACTTTTGCAAGGCCAAAATAAATTTGTTATGACCTAGGAAGTGAGGTAAGATTACCTTATGGGCCAAAGCTTGAAGTATTTCAAGAGACTACAGGAGATCTAAAGCATTGGAAAGGAAAATTGAAATGAGCTGAGATGGATAAAAATATAGAAGTGCCAAAGGATATAAAAATTCTTCACTGATGATATGCCGAATAGCTCTCTAGACTATGAGCGAAGAATTAAAAAACATTTGATCCAATACCTCATCTGAAATAATACTCAGTAACATAGTCTCCTCCAATGCCATTGGCAAGAATATAAAAATATTCTTTGGCATGATGGTAAAATTTTGTTTATGAAACTTTACACAAGCTAGAGTGATATCCCACCCAGAACTCATCTTCTAACACAAACACGAGAAAAAATCACAGAATTGAGCTCTTGCATATATGTGCAATTGAAGATGTCATTTCTTAAGTATGTAGTGCAACATGATATAAGCCATCTATGCTCGCATAACAAATGTCCTTGAAAGAGCTAGAAAAAGTACTGATAATGGTGCATTTTAATGACTCAAATTTAGCCACATGAGGAAACCAAATTATAGAAACAAAAATTAAATGTCATCAGAGAATAATCAAATTTGAAACAATCAAAATATACTATGCATTTCATGTCATCATAAATTCTTTTGATAAAATCATACGACATTAATGAGCTTTAAATCGTACTCTATTTCTAGGCAACTCGGCACCTAATACATATGACCTTGACTTGGCATCTAAAAATTCTACTCTTCACGGCATCTAAACTTGGCACCTTAACTCAGCACCTAAATCAGTAATACTCCACTTCAATTGACTACAGTAATACTGATTCTCGACACCATCTATTCTAAATTTCTTGGCATCCATTGTGTTTCCTAATTGCTTAGCTCCCATAGAATTACTATGTCACTCAGCACCTATAGAATTCTTGTGTTATACAACATCTATTAACTTTGCAATTCTCAGCTTCTATTGGATCCTGAGTTACTCGGCACATATTGGTCTCATCTTCTCGGCACCTACTATAACTTGTTCAGTACTATCTGTGACTCAGCACATAAAGGGATTCTAGCTCAGCTTCCATTGTGTACTCAACATATATGATGAAAATAGGATCAACTATGTTTTCTGGGTAATTTGGCACCTAATACAATTCTACTTCACTCAGAATTTGAATGTAAGCATCAGATGATTATCAGAATTACTCCACTTCAATTACCTTCTTTTTGAGCTCGGCAACCAACTATGTGTACTGATCAATTTGGCACCTGATATAATTATGTTTTACTCAATGCCAGAACATAGCTTACTCAGCACTAGAATATAACTTGCTCAACTTGGCACCTAAAGAATTTCTCGGCACCTAAACTTGGCTCATTAACATGACACATGAAGGATATCAAATATTCTTGGCACCTTCTTGATGAACTCAACAACCAACTATGTGAACTAGCCAACTCGGCACTTGATATAATTCTACTTTACTTGGTGCCAGAACATAGCTTACTCAGCACCAGAATATAACGTGCTCAGCTCGACACCTAAAGACTTTCTCGGCATCTGATATTAATCTGCATTACTAAACATCAATTATCTTCCTATTGGACTCAGCATCTACTCGACACTTGAAGCATGAACTTTAGATGCCAAGTGGATAGAGGCTTCCAAGTAATCTTGAATAAGATTTTGTAGAACCTTATATTTCTCAATAAAAGGTAAAGGATGAAAAGTAGAGGTAGTAACCCCATCACAACCCAAATTTAATAAAAAATCTACAACTTTTTTCCCTTCTCAATAAATATGCGAAATGCAAATATCTAAACATTCATCGAGAAGTCACCAAATTTGGTTAAGAACACATTTTAGCCTCCAAGAAATGATGCGCCTATGGATACAAGTGCCAATAATAACTGAAGAATCCCCTTCTATATGTAAACCTTGTTTAGCTAAAATAAGCTCGTCCAATAGGGCATGAGCCTCTGCTATGTTATTAGTATCAATGGGCAAAGGAGAAACTATGATAGCCACAACCTGACCAGAGGGATTTCTAAGACATGCTTCAAAACCCAATGGACCTAGATTTCCTCTTGAAGCTCCATCAAAATTCAACTTCCAAAAACCATATGAAGGGGGTCTCCAAAAATTCATTCTAGGTAAGAGATAAGTGGGTGAGAGGCTAACTTTCCACCTATTTGGTATGAATAAATGTTTCCATTTTTGGACAATTTGAGAATCCCAATGGGTCACAATGGGGTTAAATTTAATCACTTTTAGACTAGAATTAGTCACTTCCGAGATTGATTTTTTAATACCAATCAAAAAATTGTCTAATGATAGGGATTCCTGTCTAAAAATATGCTTATTATGCTCCCACTAGATAGCCCAAACTACCAAGGCTAGTATGCATTTCTAGAGATTTACAAATAGTGCTTTTTGATAAAGAAGTGGCCAAGCTTGAAAGAGATCCCAAAGATTGTTTGGCAAAGGAGTAAGGTAATTAAGTTTACTCAAAATGAAGCACCAACATTGATAAGAAAATGAACATGTAACAAATAGGTGATCCATAGTTTCTTCTTGTTCCTCACAAAAAACACATTTAAAAGGAGGAGAAATATGAAGTCTATTCAATCTATCACTAGTTAAAATCTCGTGTTTAAGTGCTAGCCATGAAGAACAACCTACTTTAGGAAGAACAACCGGATTCCAAAAAAATGAAAAAGATTTGGAAGTAGGTTTATTCAAACCATTCTATTTTAAAAATTTTTACCCCTCTTTCACTGAATAATTTCCATCCTTAGCTGGAGCCCAAAAAATCTGATTATGGGCTTCAGAAAAAAAAAGACTTGCCTTGAATTCAAAATATTTTGAAATTGAATGGTTTCCTGTGGTGACAGAGGTAATTTAGTAGGATCCTTCCAAACTATTTTCTTTGAAAATTCATAGACATATTCCACATAATGATTAAATTGGGATCCCTAGTGAAGCTCAACAACTTGGATAACATTCAATGAGATTCCACTCTTAGAAAGTGGAATTTGACCATTCCAGGAATCGTTCTAAAAATTAATACTTAAGCCATTATTGACTTCCCAAGAGATGTAGTCTACAATAATTTTGTGTGAAGCTATCATGAAATCCCAAATGACCAAGCCTTTAGGAGGGTTTGAAATAGTAAGGATTATAGAAGGATCATTATTATCTAGATATTGTTGCTACATAATTTTGCACCACATAGATTGAAACTGACAATACATGTGCCAAATCAATTTCCCAACAAATTCTTCATTTCTAATAGATAGATCATGAATACCTGCACCACCAACACTTGAAATTTGTGACATATCTTGTAAGGACATAAGTGGGATCTTACGAGATTCATCCATATTACCTGACCAAAGGAAACCCTTAATCAATTTTTGAATAGTAACACTTTAGGTGGGATCTTGAGGACAACGATGAAATAATTAGGAATTGCAACTAGAACTAATTTGATCAACAAAATTCTTCCCACCAATGATAACCATCTAAATTTCCAAGAAGCAATTCTACTCTAAATACACTGAATAACCAAAGACCAATAGGAAGATTTATTTGAACCCATGAAGAAAGGAATACCCAAATATACCGAGGGAAGAAAGTCTTCTAAAAATTCCAATATCAGTTTAACTCTGTCAGAAACCATTTTTCTTACTATTGAAGAAATAAGTCTTGGATTTATGAACATTAATAGCTTGACCAGACACAACTAAGTAGAGATCAAGGGTATAAAGAATATGGAGAGCTTCTTGGACATCATTAATAATCAACAAAAACCAGTTTATTGCAATATCTTAAGATGGTCCTATATTATTATTGTAAATTGGGTAAGCCTCAAGGCCAAATATATAACTTGTTTAAGGACATAGTATAAATGAAATATGTTTTCCTAGACGATAAGTATGGTATTAGTCATATCTTTGTAATAGCTATTGTGCAAACTTGATATCTAAACTTGTGAAGATTAGAGTAGAGTTTGGTGTGATTGAGGAACCATGAACTTACAAGGAACTATATTTTGGAAGAAGTGTTGTTGGCTGAGTAGTTGTTTTTTCATAATTGTATTATTTACAAGGAATAGTACCAAGGATATTTGGAAAATGGGTTTAGTTGTCTTCCTATCATCTCCTAACATGGTTGGCATAACTCCTAATAGGGACTCATATGTACTCATTATATTTCATTGACTCCTAGCATGGTTTATCCTCTAACAAGGAACTTTTATATTAGTACATCATTTTTTGGGTACCATCCCTATAAGGGTTTTCCCTCTGATCAAGAGTTTCCTTTGTTAATATATCTAATTTTATTGTTCATGGTTATATTTCTATGGTTGATGCATCTATTGTTTACATATTTTAAAATTAATAAAGATATTGAGAGCTATTTTAAGAAGTATAACTAATTCACCACCCTCATCTCGATTATCTTGGTCGAATTTACTTTTTAACAATTGGTATCAAAGCATCAGGTCCTTGAAGGAAAAGCTTAACAATGTAAGGAGATCTATGACATACTTTAGGAAATATAGTACAATGTTTTATAGAGTTAACTATTGCAGTTGGAAAGAAAATATGAAGGCACACCTACAATGCATGGGTCCAAAAATTTGATTGGTTACTACAAAGTATAAAGATATGATTGAAGAAGACAAGCTTGAATATTTTGAGGAAGCAAAGAAAAATATATTCATGCAGAATATGCTTGCTAGAGAAGAATTTTTATAACCTCTTCCTAAAACTAAATATAGAGAGGTAGAAAATTTAAAGACTTCCTCGTGAGATTTGGAATGCTTTAAAAAAATTATTTGAGGATGATAAGAATGCTAAGAAGGCTAGATTATAAGGTTGAGTATGTTTATTTCAAGATTCTAAGATGTTCAGAAATGAAACTATTAGAGGATATTTTGCTAAAATATCAATGATTATCACAAGAATAAATTATTATTGAGGAGAAAAGTTAGGAGATGAATTTATATAAAAACTATTGAATAGCTTGACTATTAGATTGAGTGTTGATGATATTCCTATGGAGGAGTATTCTGGCATTGTTGGTGTAGTGTAGAGATAACTAGCATGACTATGTGTTCCATACATGACTATGTTTTTCATTGGTGTCAAAATACTATGAAGATTAGTAGGGTAACATACATAGATTGAGGTCATATTGATCAAATATTGATGATTAGGTCATGAAAAGTTGAGGACATGTTCTATAGTGTTATATGATGATGTGGATAAGTGTGTGTGTTGAAATTCAAAGACTAGTGAAAGTTATTTGTGGTTTATATAAGATATTGTGCAGACAGAGTATCTAAAAAGTTGTTTTTGTTGATTCGATTGTATCTCCTAATAAAGATAGAATATTAATGAGTGAAGTTAGATAGAGACAGTAGAAATCCAACTCATGACATCAACAAGTGTGCAAAGTTTTAGGTTGCACATGTGTGAAGTTGAGGGGACTACGAGTTGACAATATGTTGTAATTATGAAAATATGTAATGAACTATATTATCTTATTGAGGTCCTATTATAATTGTAATTGGGAAGCCTCAAGGCTAATGCAATGAATTATTTTGAGGATATATTGTAAAGGAAAGCTATTTTTCTTGTGATGAATGAGTATATGAGTTGTAAGTGAATTGCATTGGATTTGTGAAGATTGATGAATATGAGAAAGCAATCAAAGGGATCATCATGATGTGAAGTTGGGGATCTGGTATTGAGATTTGAGAAGTATTTGGTATGGTATTGGCATGAAAAGAGGATAGAGAAATAGTTCAAGTTCATAAAATTAGTTACAATTCTACTCTTCTAAAATGAATAATATAAAGGCCAATTTGAAAGTGAGTTCAATGGTCTTGCCCTTGAAGCTGTTTGGACAATGAGTCCATTTGCCTTCTACAACTCCTATCAAGATTGGGATCTTCTCACAGGGATTCAAAATCTCCTAATAGGGACTAATATGTACTAAATGTATTTGATTAGCTCCTAACAATTTCCATCCTCTTACAAGAAATATTTTTGTTAGTGCATCATTTTGTGGGTACCATCACCACCAAGATTTTCCCTCTGATCAAGGGTTTCCCTAGTTCGCATATATTGTATTATTGTTTATGCAAATATTCTTATAGCTACTATTTATATTGATCACATGTTTAAGGTTTAATAAGGTTAATAAAGTTGTATTGATTAGATAATTGATTCACCCTCCTCCCCAATTCTCTTGATGGACTTTACTTTCTAAAAATTGCTATGAAAGCTTCAGGTGCTCGAAGGAAAAGCTTAACATCTTAAGGAGATCAATGGCAGGTCATTTTGAACAATAATTTCCTAATTTTCATGGAGTTAACTAAAATAGATAAAAAGAGAAGATGAAGACACATTTTCTATGCATGGGTCCAAGATATTGGCTAATGGAAAAGAATGGAAAGACAATAGCTGAAGAAAGAAAGCTTCAAGAGTGTAGTAAAGCTCAAAGTGATTTGTTCATGTGTAACATTATTGTGAGAGAAGCACTTTTGTTAGGTCTTCCTAAAAATGAGTATAGTCAAGTAAAATCCTTAAGATTATCTCATGAAGTTTGGACATCTTTAAAATCTACTTTTGAAAATGATAAGCATGCTAAGAGAATTAGATTGCAAAAAGTAGATATGTTTATTTCAAGAGGATAAAATGAAACAAGATGAATCTATAAGAAGTTGTATTGGTAGAATTTCAAAAATTGTTATAGGAATCAAGTCTTGTAATGCAACTATATATGAGGATGAGCTCATATGGAAGATCTTGAGGACTTTGAAACTACCATTCAAGAAGACAATACAAATAATTAAGAAAGTGATACCTTGTACTAGGAGATTTTGTAGAGAGACTCTTCCTAGAAGATTGGATCCAACTAGATTAGATTATGAAGAATGAGACATGGGAATTGGTCCCTAGACCTAAGGATACAAATATTATAGGAACGAAGTGGGTTATTAGGAACAAGATGAATGAATAGGGTGAGCTTGTGAGAAATAAATATAGATTGGAATGCAAAGGATATTTGCATCAAGAAGGTATAGATTGTGAAGATACATTTGCACCAATTGCCAGAATTGAAGTAGTACGGATGTTCTTGGCTTATGGAAAAAATAAGAAGTTCAAAATGTATTAGATGGATGTGAAGCCAATATTTTCGAATCAAGAACTTCAAGAAGAAATATGCATTGAGAAACGTAAAATATTTCCTTTGATAAAAGGAGATATGAAATAGAAACCAAAGAAAACATTGTATGGATTAAAGAAAGAGCCTAGAACCTATTAGGCAAGGTTGGATAAGTATTTGAAAAATTGGGATTTTCCAAAGGTACTAGACAGATAGTAAAATTATATCTAAAATAAATTGAGAATCATTTATTAATCATTGAAATATTTGTGGATGATATAATCTTTGGAGGTGATGATAAAGAAAGTGACAAATTTTCTAATGAAATGAAGAATAAGTTTGAGATAAGAATGATTGGTGAGATGAAATATTTCTTGGGTTTGCAGATTCTACATTATAGTCATGATATTTTCCTATCAAAGATTAAGTATTTGAAGAATTGTTGAGGACATTTGGCTAGAAAAGTTGTAAGTCTATTGGTACACCTAGATAACTAGTCACAAGCTATCTGGCAAAGATAAGACACATACAATTGAGTAGAAGACGTATAGATCCATTATTGGAGGTTTGTATTATCTGACTCACACATGACTAGATATAGAAAATGTAGTTGGTATAGTGCTAAGAACAAATGCTAAAGGATATTGGGATTGAGTTTTTAGAACATGTTATCATACATTGAGATAAAACAAGTACATTTAGTATATATAAACATCCTATGTTATTTTAAGAAAAAGCACATATTAATTAAGTATCATTTTTTGAAAGAGAAACTTGTAGAGAAAGAGATTAGATTAGAGTATATTTAGATTAAGGGAAAAATAGGTTTTAAAGGGACCTGAGACCCTTTACAAAAGATAAAGATAAATGGGAAACATGACTAGGTTTTATAAGGACCTAAACCCTAAAGTTCACCACAAAACATCAAAAAGAAAAATTTTATCAAGACCTAAAACCACTAGGGTAAACCAAATAGAAAAAAACCTAGGATTTACAAGGATCTAGAACGTGGAGTTTAAAACAAAAGATAGAAATAACAAAAAATAGAACCAACAAACCAACATGGACCAGAAACTAGCACACCAATGAACCTAATTAGCTCCTAAAGAATCTCTTTAATGATCTTTTCTACCTCCTTCCCTAACCCCACAGTACTCTGGATGATATCAACCGTAGCAGACCTAAGAACCTATGAGGCTTAATAACCTTTTTCTTCATGCACTTCCTTGTTCTCTCACTTGAACTGCTTGGACTCTTAGATCCAATAGTATTTGGAAACATAATCTCCTCATTTATTTTATTTCCTAAGGAGTCCACTATAACACATCAAATGGAAGTAACAAGCTCCAGCTTCTAAGAACTATCCTTGATCAAATGTTGGAGTTCCAATTCATACTCCTTAAATTTATTAGAAATATTTTCAACTTGGCTTTCCAGATGGTTTCTCAACATTTCTTTATGATCCAAATCTTTTTGCATGTCCCCAACTTTTTCTTTAGCACCATAGTCTCATTATAGGGCCAAAAATGACCTTGAAGAGAAGCATCAACTTTAAGCTTGGATCTATGGAGGCAAGACAAGTTAGCCTGATGATAATCATCCGTAAGCCCTTCAACATACCTATTCCCCAAGTCAATTGTAGTATCCTTGTTATCCTTGATATTGACCCAATTCTTAGTGTTTAAGTCCTACTTCCTCTTAAGCTCCTCTTTATTTTTCTTACTTATATTGTGCTCTTTTATGATAAGGGCTTTACCATCATTGCTCTTTTTTAGTTTCCATATCTATTTTATCCTAAGTGGAATCTCTTTTAGTAGATGCATACCGAAATACAAAGGAGAAGATTGAAAATATTTTTACAAATCCTTTACCTAATGATACATTTGAGTATTTTTGAGGTATGTTTGGGTTAATGCCCCTACCTACACTTGTACATTTAGGCTAAAATTATGATGACCATGTGTCACCCAAGAGACACCATCACAATTTGGATCTTGTTACATGGGCATTAGACTTTTTCTATCACAAATTGTGATGGTAAGGGAGTCCATTGCTATTGCGATAGATAATATTATCATGCCTTGGAACAATACCATGACAAGAATTCATCTATACACTATCACAATTGTGATGACTAGTTGTTGGCACTATCATCGCATGTGCAATGGAGAGAGACAATAATGTTGTGGGAGTGATAGCTAGCCATTAGCACATGCTATCACAATAGTGATGAGTATGTAACAACAACTCGATGGAGTGATGGGTATGTGATAGCAATTCAGTGGGAGTGATGACTAGCCAATTGAAGAAGCCATCCCAATTGTGAGGACTTTTTGTATTAATAATTTGTTTTATCTCAAATTTAGTTATGATGCTCTCATTTCTCAAAGTAGATTCATATGGTTAGTTGTCATACAATTATAGGTTAATATTGAGCTTCACCTAGTTTTGAGAATAATTTAATATTCTCTGCTAATCAGGGCCAACCACATGAAGGTGGAAGCCCATTTGGCCCCACCCCATCTAACATATAAATTTCCCATTAACATATAAAATATTTAAGAAGGGATCAATCTTTATAGTAAAAAAAATGTTTCTAGACCTAAAAAGCGACATCATTTTCCCATCTTCTAGTGCATGTAATTTTTTTATCTAACCCAAAATAAGATTCTATAGAAGGAGTTCAAAAAACCTACCATGTTTACATTTATTTAATAGTTCTACACAAACCTCTAATGAAAATGCAAACCTATTAGGTTTTTTCAGCTCGACCTGATGTCATATCATATGAATTGAGATTCCATATTGAACTATGGCATCCTCCTATATCTTTTGAAACCAATATATTCAAATATTTAGTTGTCATACAATCGTAGATTAATATTGAGCTTCACTTGGTTTCAAGAATGGTTTAATATTCTCTACTAAGTAGGGAAAACCACATGAAGGTGGAAGCTCATTCCCCCCCACCCCCATTAATATCTCAATTCTCCATTAACATCTAAAATCTTTAATAAAGGATAAATTTTTTAAGTACAAAAAATGGTTCCAAACCTGCAAAAGTGACATCGTTTTCCCATCATCTAGTGTGTGTCATTTTTCCATTGCATCCAGAACAAGAATTTGCCACTCTGAATCAAGAATGCACATGCAACTGTGTTCTATATGCATGGAAAATAGATGTAGCTAAAAAATGTAACATGATTAAATTTATTTAATAGGTCTATCATGTTTTTAAAATTATAGACCATCATGAACGTTAGACTCTAGTTTCTATGGATAAGATAATGTTCATGATGGTCTATAACTTAAAATACCTAATTAAAGACCTCTAAGAAAAATGAAAACTCATTGCATTTTTGGGCTACACCTAGTGTCGTATGTACATGAATTGAGATTGCATATTGAACTATTTCCTCCTTCTACATTGCTTGAAACCAAGAGATTCACACAATTAGTTGTCAGCACAATCATATATTGTTAATGTTAAGCTTTATTTGGTTTCGAGATTAATTTAATATTCTCTTATAAGAAGGGTGAACCACATGAAGGTGGAAGCTCATTTGACCCCATCCCCCTAACATGTAAATTCCCCAATAACATCTAAAATATTTAAGAAATGATTAATATTTAAAGTACCTAGAATGTCCTCATTGCCTCCTACTACTCTCAATAGAAGTCCATCTTCATTACTCATAAGCAATTCATCATAATTTTTTACCAATTCACGTACATCTAACATGGATACATCTAGGAATGTCCTCATTGCTTCCTGCATAAAATGAATCCAATATTGCAAAATTTCCCCTAAGAAATAATAGTTCAAGTGAAATTAACACATGAAAAGAGGGAAAAAGTGGAATATACTTACCAATAGGCATTACCATCGCATTTGTGGCCATGCTACATGTTGAGTGAGTTTTATTGTTTCTCTATTGTGCCAAGATCTATTTGTTTACATATACATACATATATACATACATAGACATACACATATGTGTGTGTGTGTATGTATGTATGTATGTATGTATGTATATGTATATACATTACATACATACATACATATACATATATAAATACATAGATACATATATACATACATACATAACATGCATATATACATATATGCATACATGTATGTTTGTATCTATATATACAAAGAGATCTTTCTTAAGGTGCTAAGTAACTTAACTCAAGATCCTCCACAAAAATAATGCAGACTAGGAAAAATGGGTAGAGTTCATAAGAAATTTTACAAAAATATATCATAGAAGATATTTTTAGAAAGAAACAAACCATAATCTAGTTAAATGGGTGTAGTTTCTAATTAGCTGGGTTGATCAAAAATTCCTATGTAATTTCCATCAGATTAAGGAAAATAAAATGAAGAATATGCAGAGATCACAAGAGAATGGAAATTAAATGTAGAGATCACAAGGGCACACCAACGAAATGCAATGATCACAAGGGCACGACGATGAAATCTTGGATCTCCACTAATATGTACATACATACATGCATACATACATACATATATACATACATACATACATATACATACATATACATACATACATACATACACATACAGATATGCATACATACATACATACTATTGATCTCAAATTGGTTTTGACTAGTGGGTGCCTACACACTTAAGTGATTTACTTAGATCATGCTAAACAAGTAATACATGCCAAGAACAACATGCATATGATAGAGTATGCTGAGTCCATAATGAGTTCCAAGCCACTCATGTGAAAGGTCACTCAAGTGCTAAGCAGTAAGTGTATGGTGATTAATATAGGAGTTGAGCAAGTAGTGCATGTTGAGTAATACAAATGATGAGTAAGATAGTTTTTTCATGGTTTTTTATAATGACACAAACAACTATGTAAAAAAATTTTGAGCTGGCTTAAATATTGAATTATGATATTTTTCAAACAAGGATGAGTCTTAAGTTGGTTTCCCAATGCATCACATGTAGCCAATCAAGTAAAGGGAAGGTTTATGTGGCAAAATGGATGAATTAGAGCTATTGATTCATATTTAACTCTTGGTCACCTAAGTCTTCTTAAGGAGGAAAAATTCTAAATTTTCTAAGGTGTATAAAGGAGTGAAGAGAGAATTTTGCACGTGCACAACAAAGCATTCATGGTGGCTAAAGAGTTATGATCTAGATTACATTGTAGAATCAATTAAAGGAGAAAAGATGAAATGAACTTCTATATCATACAACAAAGATACATATAATTAATAAGGATTGAGAATACATCAGTTTAGAGGTGATCTGTCATCAAGCAACCAAGTGTTAACCATATGATCAATGTTCGGTCATTCTACTAGGTAAATCAATCAAATCTCTTAACAGAGTAGTCCTAATAGGCTGTATTGAAATCCTCTAACAAGGTTCTTAATTAATTGTGAGTTGAAGTCCTTTGTCAAGGCACACTTCTAAAATGGTGCCTAAATCCTTTAATAGGGTAAGACCTAGCAATCTTTGTAATCCTTTAATAGGGTAAACCTTTCACAGGGTAGATCTTGTCTCATGATCAAACATTGTAACTTTCATTGGATACACTTTATTACTACAGTAGTGAAGATTTGTGGGTTTCATCCCCACCCAAGTTTTGTCTTCTCATTGGAGGGTTTCTAGGTAATCATATATAGTCTCATAAATGTATGAATGTTTACTTATTTACATGATTTAGATGTACATGCTTTACATGGTATTTCAATTTACTTATTGAATGTATGAGATGGATGTGTGGTGAATGTTTTTATGGGTCAAAGTTTAAACTACTGATCCACCCAACCCCCACCCATCCCCCCCCCGCCCTTGCCTCTTAGAAGTTTACCTTTCCTATTGTAATTCCAACAATTAGTATTAGAGCCTTGTTCTCTGAAAGAGAAGCTTTGTAGCTTTAAGGAAAGATCTTTAAGATGGAAGTCTATAAGTTGGGAAAGATTATTGAGAATTAGGGAATTGAAGTACAAGTCATTCTACATCAATTGAATGAAGCAAGAGAAGAATTAAAGAAATCTTTAAAGATAAGGAAGTAAATTTCTATTGAGGAGAATGAAACACATTATAGAGAGATGGATAGTACTAAGTTATTTGCTAATGGAGACTCCAATGAATTTGATGTAGCAATTGCAAATCTAATGTAAAAGAATAAAGCCCAAGTTGAGGAAATCAGAAATCTCAGGTTAGAGCAAGAATCACAAGCTATACAACTATGTGAAGTGATTGAATAGAAAAAGAAAGCTATGGAAGACAAAGCCATGATTAAAAAAGAAAAAAGAATTTTGAGCAAAAAACTAGAGGAAAAATCCTTAGAGCTAACCAAAATATCCAACATGCAATTATTTTGAGTCAAATGATGAATTCCAACTATTAGCTAAATGTGAAGGACATTGAGATAACAACATTGAAGTTGTAGAATGAGCAATTGAATAATGATCTAAAAAGGGAAAATGAATTTTCAATAAACCAAGTGAAGCCATCAAATACTTTGAAATTTTTTTTAGATCCCCTAGATCTAACAATGATACACCTAGACTCGGATGCACAAGCACTAAAGAGAGAGAGAGTAATCCAAAAGTGTTGAAGAAAGAAGAAACAAAGGTAAAAATTTCAAACCTTCTTATCATAATTGTGGTAAGAAAGGACATATTTCTAATGTGTGTAGGAGGAAAGCTACAAATCAAAATGTCAAGCATAAGAGCATGCTTCACTACCATAAGTGCAACAAACAAAGTCATCAAGCACATAAATGTAGAACTATGACCATGAGCATGCAAAGATTTGAAGGATATTGTTATAATTTTAAGAAGTGTGGACATAGAAATTTTGAGTGTAGATCCAAATCCATGTGGTCATCAAATAGGAAAACAAAGGTAAGGAACAATGAAAACTCTTATAACTAGGATTATAATACAAGATATAGTTGGCATTATTGTCAAGAGTATGGACATGTTCTTGAGAATTGTATTAGAACACACTTCAGAAGTGCCTACAAAAGGTTATTGAGTCAAACCACATATTTTAGTTGTTTGAAGATTGGTCACATCATTAGATATTGCCCAACAAGGTCAAACGCACCAAGTTGTGAGTTTGATAAAGGCAAAGGTAAGGCAGATGTTGAAAATTTTAGAAATGAAATGAATAAGACATGGAAGAAAAGGATTATTGAAACACATCAAATGGAGATAGGATCACTTCACCTAATGGGTTAGGTGATCACACCTCATCAAACAAAGCAATCAAGAGGCATATGGGACTGATATTTAAAAGATATATCATACATCGGTAACAAAATATTTAGTACTGAAAAGATTACATAAGCATGAACAAAGATGCAAGATGTTATTAGGAATCCAAGAAAAATATTCAAGTTTTTCATGTTACTGTCGAGCATGAAAATTTTCCTATGATTTCTAAGTGAAATGCTAAAGGATGCCGAGCTAATAAACTAGCTATTTGATTATGAGCTTGTAATGATTACCGAACAAATGAAATGCTAATGGATGCCTAGTGAGCCTAAAATTGATTAATGTCAATCTTAAAATTGTGTAAGTACTCAACATTAATTGTAGTACTCCAAGGGGTATTTGATAAATCTTCAACACATTTCACCTGATTTCAAAATTGAGAAAGAGCAAGAAGAGCAAGAGGTGATCTGGAAATTCATCCAGAGCAATTGTAGAAGATTTGATCAATCATTCAATAGCATTTCATTAGATCTAGCAAGGTATTTACCAAGTGTTGAGTGACATTGTTTATATTATCATAACCCTAGTTTCACAAAATGGCATCTAGTTTGAAGGGTGTAGAGGGTACAGAGGTTTTGAACATTCAACTAGTTAGTAATGAGGTTAAACAACCAATTTTCAAAATCATACCTGATATTACATATAAACAAGACCCCTCTGATGCATTATCCATGATACCACCAAAAGTTTGAATGGTTCAAGATGTCAAGAAATGTTATAACTAAAAGATTGGAAGTATTAAAGAATTTAAAATTGTAGAAAAGAAAGGGTTAACTTGTGCCCTAGATTTCTCAAATGTATTCAAAACTAAATGGATAAGAATTGTATTGAGTAGGATTCATGATAGTTCACTTTTATTAGACAATGGACCTTTCAAAATAACCAAAAGGATAATCCATAGGGTAATAGGATATCCAAACCTAGATCAGCCTAAGACTTTGAGGAGTGATTCAAAAGAGGTTATTGAAAAGAATATAGGAGCTATGTGGAATAAGAGAGGATTGACAATTGACACCATCACATATCCATTGATAGATTTTGTAGTAAGGGTGATTTCGCACAAGTTTTAGCATTCAAGAATATTAAATGGTGTGCCCTATATTGCAGTAGATATTGGTTATAAGATTGTCAAGAAAGATCACATATATGATGTTGCCAAGCTACAATTACAATAATTGATTGAGAACCTAGGATTAATAAGAAAGAAAAAAAGTACTCGGTGCAAATTTGGTTCTAGTTTGATATGCATTTTCTTTTATGTTCAAAACACATTCCCTACATTGGGCATTGTGGGATGGAAGAAAAACATGTTTTTGATAAGATAAATAGGTTTTAAGGGATCTTGAAACCCATAAGTTTTACAAAAAATAAGGCTGATAATAAGCAAAAGAAGCCCAGCAAAAATAGAGGTCAAACGGCTGAAAAAAGTCTGAAGGCCCAACCCAAAACAAAGGCCCACAAAAAGGCTAGAAAACAAACAAACTAAAACAAACTACAAAAAAGCCTATCCAAAAGCCAAAAGCTAGAAAGATGAAAATACAAAAGACAAGAAAACTAGTCTTCAGTAATCTTCTCCATTTCCTTCATAGTCTGAGCTATGTCGACTATCTTTTGATGCTCCTTTGCCATTTGATCTTGGACCTTCTCCATGCCCTGATCCATACTGGTGAATGTACTAATTATGGCCTTGTCATCATATGGCCTGGCTTTATCCCTATTCTATCCTCCCTCCTCCACCAGGAAGCCCCTGTCCTTAAGTTTACTAGCAAGGGATTGGATGTTGTCATTCATCGAACTCAGGAGAGAAATCATCTAACTTGCCAGGTTGTGGTTGTAGTTTTCAATATTTCTAATTCTCCTTTCATTTAAGCTTTCTCTGTTATCCTGATCCTCCTGGTTATCAATACCTATCTTTTTCTTAGTACTTTCCATCTGGGATACCTTTTCTCTAACTTCCTCCAGCTCATGGAAGAGCCATTTGATTGATCTGAAGTTGTCAATCATACTACTATGGGAATTATTTAGAAGGTTCATTCCAATCTCCCTTGCATTGTCTAAAATGGCCAGGATAGCTAGGTCTATGAGCTCATTGAGCCTAGGCTCCTCTAGGTTGTCCACTAGGATATGAGGGTTCATAACTTCCCTAAAAATCCCCATAGTTACAGTCCTCACATTGAAATTTTTCTAGGCCTTTATTCTATTATTGACCTGCACTTCCCCCTTGTTCTCACCAGTAATGACATTCACTTTTTCCTCCAAAGGAGGCTGAGACTGGATAGGGGAGAGTGGAAGAGGAATAGCATCCATCCTCTGATTTCTAGTCTCCTCAACTCTCACTACCTCCCTCTTCCATTTTTTCCCAGGTTTCTCCTCCTCCAACTCCTCCTTTGACACATTGTTAGAATCTTCTGTATCCATTTCCTCCTCCTCCTCATCATAACTCTATTTTGCTTGAGCTTGGCCATGATCCCTAAGGCTTTTCCTACTGGGAGTTGTAGCTATGGACTGTTTCAGACCTTGACATTTTTTCTTCTTTCCTGAGGTAACATTCTCCTCCTCCGAGCTAATGCTCTCAATGTCATCAGAGTTTGAAGAAGAGTTGGAGCTGCCTTTGTCAACATCCTCAACTTGAGGAAGGTTATTGCATATACACTGAGCTTTGAAATGTTCATGGATGAGGAGCAATAAACCCTCATGCAAAATAGGGTTAACAGTGGCTTTCTTCTTGAAACTAGAGATAGCCTTGTTCATAGAAGTGAGAAGGTAAAAGGGAATGGAAATTCTATTCTTATGGCGAAAATGATTTAAAATCAAAAAATGGTGAGTTCTGACCCGATCAAACCTAGGGTCCAGGGTAACATAATCAATGAGGGCATATAAAACATACCTCCAAAACTTCTTTATAGTCTCTATCACATAGAAAGACTCTTTCTTTTCTAGCTTGTTCATCTCTGTAGAATTTTTCATGAACTCCTTGACTGCATTGGACAAAATTTTCTTGTCCCTGTAGAATTTGAAACCCTCCATAGGGATACCAGTGACCTCTACAACCACCTCCTCTGTGATATGGAAAGAAACCCCGTTCACCTTGACCTTGCCATTGTTCCATGAGTTCACCATGTTGTTGGTGACCTTAGGGTTGAAACCATGGAGTTTCTCAAAAAAATTTGCAACCCCACCCTTTTCTAGTTTTTTCCACACTTTGCCCATATTCTTCCACTTCTCCACTTCACCCACCGGCTCCTTTCTGCTATGTTCTCTAGTCATGAAATCCATTTTTTCTTTAGCTATTCTCATGAGCCCCAATCTCTATAAATTTTTTCTAGCCAAGATTTTGGCTCTATTTCTATTATTGGGTTCGTGATCATTCGCCTCTCTAATACAATAGCAAGTGAAAATGATAATGATCCTCCAAATGTGTCGAAATGACAGAAAAAATCCCTTGAGATTACGAAAACTAAGAAACTTATTATGGCTCATGCCAACATCAAATCTTTCTTTATTAAACATGATAACAGTTAGATTGACCCATACTTCCATGGATTTTCTCTAGCTTGATAGTGACTTAGCCTTCATTGGAAAATCTTTTCCAGAATGCCAAGTCATCTCTTTGTCTACTCCCACCCCTTTGTTAGTGAACTAGTTAGCAACTAGGTTTGCCTCTCTAAATGCATGAGTGACATCGACCTTCTCAAATTTTGTGAGGGTAGCACATATCTCGTCAATTATATTTGCAATCGACCACGAGGGGGGGAGATTCCATTAATGTTGTTAATTAAGTTTTTGGAGTCCCCTTCAAGCCAAAGTTTGGAAATGCTAGCTTTACCACACTGCACGTGGCTTTGGCTTCGGCCAAATGGTTGGTTTGGGTTCCAAGCAGGAGAGCAAAGGCCATAATCCCCTCCCCATAACTATTTCTTATAATTCCATCACTTCCAAAGGGGCCTGGGTTTCCCTTAGAAGCGCCATCGAAGTTCGATTTTGACCACCCCTCTGAGGGTAGAATCCATCTGGCATCCTGTCTTTTGGGATTCCTATCTTTTTCTTTAACCATCTTCCTGTCCCCTATATCAACTTCAGCCTCCTTCATCACTTGAAGGTTTTATTTTATGTTTTTCAAAATCTTCCTTCCCAAAATTATTGTCAGCTCCTCTCTATCCCTAAATATTCTATTGTTCCTTTCCTTCTAGATGCTCTAGTAGAAGTGGGGCAAAAACTAGGCATAATTATCCTGCTGGCCTGTAATTTTACAAAGGCTTTTCGAATGACTGAAAAAGTCGATAAGGTTATCCGGCCAGCACTAGAGAATCTCCATTTCCTGATTAAGAGAACTCCACACCTCCCTAGCAAAGTCACATTGAATGAAGATATAATTTCCTGACTCAGACTGGTTTTTACAGAGTGAGCATCTACTAGGCATAACATGGCCTCGCTTCATGAGATTATCTTGCATTAGGATTTTGTTCTGAAGGGCTAGCCAATAAACTATGTTGATCTTTGGAGTGAGGCCCATGAGCTAGGCATCCACCCAAAGATAGTTGTAGCTAGAAGCAACAGAATAACTTCCATTGGGATTATCCCTCCAGACCAGCTCATCCTTATTATTACTAGGGATTGAAGAGTTAAGCATAGTCATTATTGGTTTCAAATCCTTGAAAATGAGGGAAAGGTCTCTCCATTCCTAACCAACCCTGTAATTACTTACTTTAAACCCATATAGTTTCATGCATTCTTGCACCCATCTCTCAAATACTGCATTGTTAGAAAGAGGGTCTTGACATAACCACCTATCAGACCAAAACTGAATATCCTCCCCATTGCCTAGTTTCCAAGAGACCCTCGCCTTAGCTAGGTCCCTGGCCTTTAGGATACCATTCTGAATAGTCAACCCTTTAGGGATGTTCTCATTGAATAAAGTAAAATGAAGAGATGGTCTTCTAAGGTATTTATTTTCTAGAATGTCTCTCCATTCACTAGTGTTATTGAAGATTCACTAGATTTGTTTTGCAAGAAGTTCCTTATTAAGATGGGTAAGCTTTCTCATGCCTAGACCACAATACCTCTTAGGGAGGTAGACCTTCTTCCAAGCAACAAGAGGGTACCTTTTCTTTCCTTCAAGTCTATTCCATAGAAAGTCTCTTTGGATTTTCTCTATTTTCTCTGCAAATTTCACAAGAATTCCAAAGAGGCTCAGAGCATAAATGGGAAGGTTCTGAAGAGTGTATTTGACCAGTAAACATTTCCCAGCTTGGCTGAGAGAGGCACCTTTCCATCCAACCATCTTCTTGTTGAATCTATTCAGAATTCCATTCCAGAAAGAGTCAAGGGGAGAGCAGCCCAAGGGGAGCCCTAGATAGGATGAGGGGAGAGAGCCCACCCCACAACCAAGGATTCTAGCAATTTTCCTTTTTCTAACTACAGGGGTGTTAATAAAGAAGGTCGAGCTTTTATTCCAGTTAATCAGCTATCCAGTCCCTTTGGAGTAAATATCAAGAACCTCTTTCAAAGTTGTGGCTTCTTTCACAGAAGCTTCCCCCACCCCCCCCATTATAGTGTCATCCACAAATTGCTGATGAGTGAAGGGGGCATTTCTCGAAGAAGGCTTAATCCCTTTAAGACTTCCTTCAAACTTTTTACATTCAATAAGCCTCCCAATGCATTTAGCTAAAATAATGAAGAGGATAGGAGAGAGGGGATCTCCCTACCTTAGTCCTCTAGAAGGTTTAAAGAAATTAGAGCGGGCATCATTAATCAGAACAGAAGGAGGGGAGGTAGATACTAATTGAGAAATGAGTTTACACACTTTATTGTCAAAACCAAAGGCCTGAAGAACCTTCCCAACAAAGGACTAGTCCACCCGATCATAGGCTTTTGAAAGATCCTATTTGATCAACATACCTTACCACTTGGAAGCTTTTAAAGAATGAATAACCTCGTGAACCATTAGCACTGAGTCCAAGATTTGTCTCCCAGGAACAAAGCTAGATTGTTGCTGCGATATGATCAAATGCAAGATTTTAAGCATTCTGGAAGTGAGAACTTTAGAGATGATCTTGTAGAAAGAGTTGCACAAATTGATAGGCCTGAACTTGTTGAAAGAGTCAGCCCCTGGGGATTTAGGGATGAGAACCAAGAAGGTAGAATTTATCTCCTTAAGAATACTTCTATCTTTGAAGAACTCTTGAACTACCTTAACCACATCCGCCATGACCACTGGCCAATACATTTGGAAGAAAAAGGTGGGAAACCCATCCAGACCAGGAGATTTGTCACTAGGTAGGAAGAAAACGGCCTCTCTAACTTCCAAAGCATTAGGAATAGCATAGAGAAGTTTATTTTGGTGAGGTTGAAAAATTTGAGGAATACAAGAGATGATATCCTCTTGGTCCTCCTTGGAAAGTAGGGGGTCCTTGAAGAGAAGAGAAGAGAAGAAGGAGGATGCTTCAGCCAAGATATCTGGATCTTCGGACAACAACACCTGCCCCTTCTTGATTCCAAAGATCCTATTGTTAGCCCTATGTTTTAGGGTGGAGAGATGAAAGAAATTCGTGTTTCAATCTCAATCCTTAAGCCATGTGATTTGAGATTTTTACCTCTAGAATTTTTCCTCCCTGTTGATTATGTTCTAAAGATCTAACAGGATCAACAGTTCAACCTCCCTGTTACTCTCATTATATCCTTCCTTCTATATACTATCTTGGATAATAGATAGATTGTCTAACAACTCCTCCTTGTCATGGAAAATATGGCCAAAATTAGACTTGTTCCAAATTTTTACCATCCTCTTCACATTGTTGAGCTTTCTGGTGACTCTGAACATGGCTGAGCCATCAACACCAATCCCCCACCATCTTTTGACATTATCCAATAGGTCGGGGTGAGTAGTCCACATTTTCTCAAACCTAAAAGGGAAATTCCTCCTGGGATCAAGAGGGGACACCGCAAGAGAAATGGGGGAGTGGTCAGAACCAGCTCTAGGAAGCAGAGATAATCTACAGCTAAAAGAGTGCAACCAATTCAGGGAGATTAAAGCTCTATCCAATCTAACCTGAATGCAGTCCTGACCAGCTCTCTTGTTAGACCAAGTAAAGGTACCCCCTGAGAGTTCCAAATCCATTAGGGCTAGGTCATTGATGAAATTGGAAAGATCCTACTTACTTTCCCAATCTAGGGGCAATCCTCCCATCTTCTCCTTGTCCTCTAGTGGAGAGTTGAAGTCTCCTAGGATTATGCCTTTCTTAATGTCACTGGCATGCACCAACTTTCCAACTTTGACCTAGTAATTTTTTCTATCTCTCTTTTTGTTGGGATCATAAATGTTCACTAAAAACCAGCAATCATTAGTTTGCAAATGTTGAAATCTACAGAAGAGGATGTTATCCTCAGCATACTTGGGCACAATATTGAAATGTCTATTATTGAATAATAGTAGCAGCCCTCTAGATGCTCCTTCTAAGTTTGAGGCAATTCCATTCATGTTTTTGTTGAATCTATTATTTTCTAGATTTTCTTTCTTCATTTTTGTTTCCTGAATAAGAAATATATTAGGCGTTTGATCCCTTATCATATTTCTTACAACTTCTTTCTTGTGGATTCCATTGAGTCCACGAATATTCCATGAGAGGATCTTCATGCTTTAATTGATGAGGAGGCTTCCTGGATGGTGCACTGCACTCCATCCATGATGTTTCTTCTTGCTTCCTCCTTCCTAATTTCAATCTTGTTTTTCCTTCCTACCAGGTTTTTTTTATGACCAAGATCTGCCTTGGCCTTGCTTCTAGTTAAAGTAGGAGAGGTAGGAGAGTGGTCCCAGCTATTCTTCTTCTTTCTTCTTCTGACTTCTATCTAGGGTGGCTATTCTTCTTCTTTACATAAATCAAACAAAGCATCTAGCCTGGCCAGTTGTTTCGATGTTAAAGTAGACATTCGTTCTAAGATTCTATTCACTATCATAGGGGGTTCCCTACAAACTGGGTTTGTGGAGTTTTGAGACATTGGTTCCCCTTCCTTTTGTTCCTCCATAGAGTTCGGGATAGAGGAAATGTTTGGATCAACCTCCTCAGAACTGTCAGGAATTTGAGACTCCATAATACTTGCCTCTTTGAGATTATCCTTGGTTTCCTTCACATGGGAAGGGTTGGTTTTGTCCTCAGTTGTCTCATTCCCTTTTCCTTCTAGTGCTTCCACTACAACCTAGAGGTCCCAGGGTTCAGCTTGGAGGTTAGGAACAAAATCATTAGCTTTTCCTTTAGCCTCTCCATTTTTCTTGACTTGTAGTTCTTTCTTCTTCCAAATCTTTTTGGGAACATGAGTAGCTTTCTTACTACCTTGAGGGTGGGCCTTTCCCCCCATTCCCTTTCCTTTGAATAGTGGGCAGAATCCAGCCTTGTGGTATGCCTTCTTACAATGGAAGCATGCAAAAAGCACACTTTCATAGTCAATCTTTTGGATTTTTCTTCCCAATCGAGATTGAAATTCTATAACTTGAGGCATATCCTATCCTTCTGTCACTCCTACACATATCCTCACATAGGTAAGTCTCTTCTTAGTTGTTGTTACAAGATCAATGGAAAGAAGCTCTCCAAAAGAGCTAGCAATGCCAGCAAAGATGTCCTCATGCCAGTATTCCATGGGAAATTCTAAGAGTCTAATCCAAACTGGAGCCTGGGATAGGAAATATTATTTAAGTCCAGATTGGAAGACCATTTCTACAAGATTAAAGTAGATCTCCCTAGAGACTAGTTCCCTGCGCATAGGATTCTAGAAAAGTCTTCCGAGCAAGAAAACTCAAAAGTCATGAAACCTTTAGCCATTGTTATCACCTCTACATGCCCCTTTAAATCCCATTTATTTCTAGAAAAAACCCTCACAACATCAATTTTGGGCCTTGGCCCTATAAATTTTCCCACTAGAGTATTTGACATACTAAGGATATTGTGGTCTATAATTTCCCAAGGAACTTCCAGAGCAAAGATACCCTTCTCCTTGTCTGATTTATCAATGACTTTTGAGAATGTCGACTTACCTGATGGTTTGACTCCAAAAAGGTTCGACCAGCACCCCCAAGCCCCAAGCAGCCCACCACTCAAGTGAAGGGTAAGAATCTTCTCACCTGGGTGAGGCAGAAACTCTCATGGGTCCCCATCCTTTGAGGTGTCTGCATCATTCACCTCTGATTCCTACCTTGCTGCAGATTGCCCCCCAATGCCCGTGTTCTCTCGATTCCTACGTAGCTAGTAGTAGTATAGATAGATGAGTTCATTGAACATTTGGGTGAGAACCATTAGTTAGTTATGACTAGCTACTTTGAGGACTTTAATTAGTCTATGAAGTAAAGATTGAGAATTCTAGTATCACTAGTGGAAATTCATTATGATGATGTTTGTTTCCTACTTGATGTTGACTATACATCTATTCAAGAAGTAACTCCAAGGGTAAGATGGCTAAGAACATTGAGCTATGAAATAACTTTGGATGAGGCCTCTGTAACTATTACAACTTTACTTGTAGAAGATATAGACAAAGATGCCAAAGCATTTAGAAATTATGAGATAGCTAAATCCAAGATTACCATGCAATTGAAGAATGTCTCTATTATAAAGAAGAAGGAGAAGTTCGTGAAGAAATTAAAAGCTAAATTCAGTGAAGGTGCCAAGTAGGAAGAGGATGAAGAGGAAGAAAATACCTAAACCCAAAAACAACTTGTGCAAACACAAGGAATGGAAGAAGATCGGCCAAAGGAAGAGACAAAAGTTGCTAAAGGTGCCAAGGAAGAAGAAGCCAAGGTAGCACCTACTTGTACTGGTCAAAAAAAAGAAGAGAAAGGCTAAGTCTTAACTAATGACAAGGTGCAAGAAAACTATCAATTGAAGCTAGCCCAAACCTACAACACCTACTACAAGGGCTAGTGTACGTGTCACTACACAAAATACAAAAAAGAAGACAAAACCCACAAAGTAGGAAGGAGGAGTGTAGAAAAGACCCAGAAGGAAATACATTGCACAAGCTGAAGCTGATAAGGAGAGAACATAATCAAATGACAATAGCCAATTCAAAGTGGTGAGTCACAGTCCATTCTCAAATCTAGATAACTTATATGAAAATGTTAAGAATAGTGGAAATCTATCATGATTTTCTCATATTGATTTTTATAATCTTGGTAAAGTTGAAAAGAAACAAGTGAAGGAGGCTATATATGTCATGATGGAAAATTTTAAGAAAGTCCCACTAGAGATTGCTAACTCTATGCCTAAAAGCTTATATGAGAGAGTGGAGGAAAAATGGCATTATTGTTTAAACCTAGAAAGACAAATAAGGGAGACATCACTTGCACAAGTTATGCCTAAACTTAGTAAGGCACAAATTTCTAAGGCTATGAAGAAATATGCAGTTAGATTCATTCCAAAATTTAGAGCCTTCAGCATATTGCAAAACAATATTGAAGATGTTATGAAGAAGTCCACACAGATGTGGAATGTCACTTACAGGCTTGCTATAGTAAAATAAGGAGAAAAATAACCCATTGTGGTAAAAGATGATGAAGAAGATGATAAAAATGAAGACACTATTGAGGGTGATACAAAAATGCAAGTAGATCACCAAGCAATAGCTGAGGTAGATCAACAAGAAGAACAAAGTGTAAAAGATACACGATTGCCTAGTGTCAACCCTCAACATGTAACAAGTGTAAATACTAAAATAATTATAGTAAAGGATGTATCTAATCTCATAGCTTAGAACATCAACCCCCTAACAGAGGAAGATTTGAAAAAGATAATTGATCAATATACATTGCAGGCAAAATTGTGTGATAATCTTGTATTGGTGAGTGTAGATGAGATTCAAAAGTTAGTGACTGAAACTACAAGGGAAGAGGTAAGTACATAAGAACCACCTAAAATCACCCCTCAAGTCACTAATGTACAACCTTTTGATAAAATACTAGAAGCCACATTAGAAATAGTTGATATAGTTGGAAAGGACATAGTAGAAACTCAAGGAACCATAGGTACACAAAGTGAAATAGGTTAGATAAATCTATTTGTACCTCCAGCACAAGTACAAGATGCATCACAAGGCATTGTGGAAAATAAGGAAAAACCTAAAGAGACTAAGTTGACACCAAAGTTGAAGGAGCAAGAAACCATTCAAGCACTAGTAACCTTACCAGAATCTGGCACTCCTACTCATACTCTTTAGAAGCCAAGCATAGATGCAACACCATTGCAAATCTTAATGTTGAGTCCAAGTACATCAAATGATGAAGAAGTGATACAATATGAAGATGTAAGTCTTGATGAAGAGATTTTGTTACCAATGTATGATTATGAAACAATGAAAATAGAGCAGATGGGTATACTACAAGAAACCCTAGCTAGAAAGAAGCATCAAGAACTACTCAGAAAGGAGCATAGGTAGAAGCATACATTGCTTGATATCAAAGACATCTTTCTAGATGCACTTTAAAACATTATTGCAAACCTAGAGTTAGTTAGCAACATTGTCTATAGATGAAGCCAATATAAGGGCCAAATTGATTAGCATCCAAACAACATTGACTTCACACATGGAGATTTTTCACAAGGAATTAGGTTATGTTGAAACTCTTATGAAGAAAGAACCTGATCTTTCAACTTTAGATGGCCTATTCCACCTTGCTATTGTGCTGGCCATCCAAATTAAGTCTTTCAATGTTGCATGTGCAAATTGGGATGCAGCACTCAAGATTATACTAAAGGTCCATAAATCTTTTTTAGAAAAATACACTATTAGTGTATAGCCCATTGACATCAGTGTCAAAAAGGGGGAATAGTAAGAAAAGGGAGAATTAGAGTTAGCTAAGGGGGAGAACAAATAAAGAAAGGAGGAGAAAGAAGAAAAGAGTATCAATTAGTAAAGAACAAAAAAAACATGCATATCTACTTAGTAGGAATATAGAATTTTGACTACAGAATAAGATCTAGATCAACTCAAGGGGAATTATCACATTTTGAGGTATATATAAGTTGTTGCAAGATTTTGGAATTTCAAAATTTTATACATAATCCAAATAAGAGATATTTTATGATTGTAAGTATAAGGATATCAATGCATGACCAAGTGTTTTTGACACTCATGTCAAAGGGGGAGATTGTTGATCTTAGATTGGTTTTGACTAGTGAGTGTCTACACACTTAAGTCATTTACTTAGTTCATGTTGAACAAGTAATACATGAATAGAAAAACATGCATATGATAAAGCATGCCAAGTCCATAGTGAGTGTCGAGCCACTCATGTGCTAAGTCACTCAAGCATTGAGCATTTAGTGTATGTCAAGAGATATAGGAGCCAAACAAGTAGTCCATGCCAAGTAATGCAGATGTCAAGTCACAGTTAAGAAAATAGTATATGTCAAGCATCAGAGACTTCAGATGTCAAGTAAGATAGTTTTTTCATAGTTGTTTGTAATGGAACATACAACTATGTAAACCATTTTTTATCTGACTTAAAGATTGAATTACAATATTTTGGAGATAAGGATGAATCATAAGTTGGATTCCAAATGCATTGCATGTAGCCAGTCAGGTAAATTGAAGGTTTAAGTGGCAAAAGGGATGAATCATAGTCATTGATTCATATCTAACCTTAAGTCACCTAAGTCTTCTTAAGGAGGACAAACACTAAACTTTCTAAGGTGTATGAAGGAGTGAAGAGAGAAGTTTGAATGCAAAAATAGAGAATTCATGCTAGGTAAAGAATTATGATCTAAGATTATATTATAGATACAATTAAAGGAGAATAGAGGAAAGGAGATAGCATACAACAAAGAGACATCTAATTAAGAAGAATTGAGAATACATTAGGTTAGAGGTGATCTATCATCAAGCAACCAAGTACTAATTGTAGGTTCAATGCTGAGTCATTCTAGCAAGTGAATTAGTCAAATCTCTTAAGAGCGTAGTCATAATAGGCTATAATGAAATACTCTAACAAGGTGCTTACTTGATTGTGATTTGAGGTCCTTTAGCAAGGCACCCTTCTAATAGGGTGTTGAAATCTTTTAATAGGGTAAGACCTAATAGTCTTTGTAAGCCTTTAATAGGGAATACCTTTCACAAGGTAGATCATGTCTCATGATCAAACATTGTAACCTTCATTGGATACTCTTTATTACTGTAGTAGTGAAGTTTTGTGGGTGTCATCCCCACTAGAGTATTAGCTTCTCATTGGAGGGTTTCTGGGTAATCATATTTGGTGTCATACATGTGTAAATATTTACTTGTTTACATAAATTAAATGTACATGCTTTAAATGGTATTTTAGTTTACTTATTGAATATATGAGATGGATGTGTGGTGAATGTATTTATGGGTCAATGTTTAAACTAATAATTCACCCACCCAAACCCCCCCCCTTTTGAAGTTCACCTTTCCTATTGTAATTCCAACACATACATACAAACATACATCCATACATATATAAATACATACAAGCATACATGTATGCATGTATATATACAACGAGATCTTTTTTAATGTGCTTATTACATCTTAGCACAAAAAAATAATTATCTAGCTACATACGTATTCCACAATCCAAATAATAAAACAATAAAACTCACTTAGGCTGTGCTAAATGACTTACCACAAAATCTTACACACAAATAATGTAGACTTAATGGGAAATATGTATGTATGTAGGGGAAATATAATGCCCATTAACAATGAAATTAACTCTACCCATTTTTCCTAGTCTGTATATACATGTATATACATACATACATACATACATACATATACATACATATACAAATACATATATACATGTACATACATCAATACATCTGCATTCTTTGCATGGTTTAGAGGTAATGTCATTGTAGTAGAGGCTTTTGCAAGGGAATGAGTGTCGTGATTATGGCATTTACACAAAACAAATAGGGAATGATTAATCTTGTGTTTTCTTTTCTTTTTTATTTATTTTATGTAGTCCTCCATATGGCCTATAGAAATATATGTATTCCATTTGTATTTTCTTTACCATTACAGAAACAACAATAGATACTTGGGCTCCTCACAGGGAGATAATTCCACTACATTCATGGTTACATTATTTGCTTTCTTTTTTGAGAAAACTTATGGAGACTTTATATTAAATCATTCATAATAAGTTGGGGAATGTACTTTATGCCTAACATTCAAGTAATGCATCTTCATATGAAATTTTATCAGCTTGGAAAACTATATTTTATCCTGCTAGCTAGGAACAACTAATTGTTTGTTTTATTCTACCTAATATATATATATGTGTGTGTGTGTGTGTGTGTGTGTGTGTGTGTGTGTGTGTGTGTCTATGTATGTATATACATACATACATACATATACATAAATAATAGCAATATATGTATTGGATCTACATTTTCTTTGACATTTCTTATAAGAGTGTTTTAAGCTTGGGAGCCACTTAAACATCCTTTGCATGGTTTAGAGGTAATGTAATTGTGGTAGAGGCTTCTGCAAGGGGATGAGCCTTGTGATTATGAAATTTACACAAAAGTAGAACTTAATTCTTCAACTCCTTACAATCAGCTCTTCATTGATGTTATTCTTCTAATAATGAGAATAACTGCTACAAATTCCTACAAGCCAAGGGACCCTGAACCTATTCTACATTTTTTAGATACATGGGAGGAGTTTTCATAACATTCTAGATCATATAGTGATTCCCAAATTAACAACAATAGTAGATACTTGGGATTCTCATAGGGAGAGTGTGCCAATACATGCATGGTTACATTGTTGGCTTCCATTGTTGGGCCAGCATATGGAGCCTTTATATCAATGCATTCATTACAAATTGGGGAATGTGCCTCATGCTTGACATTCAAGTGATGCATCTGCATATGATATTTTATCACCTTGGAAAACTATATTCGATCCAATTCTAGTTGGGATTATCCAATTATTCATTTTATTATACCTAATATAATGATAGTTCTAAAAGAATTTTTAATCAACCCAACTAATCAGAAAGTAGACCCATTTAATCATTTAATCGGGTTATGGCTTGTATATATATATATATATATATATGTATGTATGTATGTATGTATGTATGTATGTATGTATGTATGTATGTATGTATGTATGTATGTATGTATGTATATATATATGTATGTATATATATATATGTATATATGTATATATGTATATACATATATGTATATATGTATATATATATATGTATGTATATGTATATATATATACATACATAAATACATACATAAATAAATAATATTAATATATGTATTGCATCTGCATTTGCTTTGTCATTGCTTATAAGAATGTTTCAAGGTTGGGAACTACTTCAACATCCTTTGCATCATTTAGAGGTAATTTCATTGTGGAAGAGGCTTCTACGAGGGAATGAGCCTCATGAGTTAACATATATTGTCTTTAAATAGTTAAGTGCGACCTAACTATGTACAAGGCATCTACACACTGGAGGCATACTCTACCTACCAGGCTATGTAAATACTCATATCCATGGGATGAAGACCCTCAAACTACTCACTCTTTAAATTAGTATGTAGTTCTAGTTTCTAATCATTTTTATTTAGGTGTATGCCTATAACCACTAGTGAGCTTTACTCACCTAGTACAACTCTTTGCCATCATATACCCACTCGGGCGAATCAAGCAATTTCCTATAATTACAATATTGTAATACCTTGGTGCAACCTTTGTGTTTTAGTTTACAATTAATGTAAGGGTAACCTATATATATCATAAATCACTCCTTATATAGTTATTTTTAAATTCTTGTGACAATAATCAATGGGTCTAAATAGACTAGTCAAGCTAATACTAAAATTCAGAGTTTAGCCTTCTATTTTCCAAAGCTAGGTAGACTAGGTCACATTTCCTAAAATGTGTTTCGATAAAATACAAGTATATATTATCTATTCTATAAGGGACCCTTTATTCAAATGTAACATTGCTTGAGTGTATAAGTTTAGTGAAGAGTTGAGTGTAAGGAGTTACTACCCTGAACCTATGCTACAAAATGCTAGGAGCCAAGGGACCCTAAACCTATGCTACATTTTTATGAGATATGGGAGAATTTAATTTTGATTTTAGTACTTTATAACATTATGGATCATATAGTGATGCCCAAATTAACAATAGCAGTAGATACTTGGGATCCTTGCAAGGAGATCGTGCTGACACACACATGGTTACATACTTGGCTTCCATTTTTAGGATGCACACATGATAGTCTTCATGTTTATGGCTTTGGAACTCTCAGTATCTATCTATATTCTATAAAACAACAAGTTCTTTGATAACCTAGAGATAGATGGGTGATTACATCATTAAAGTAGCTAGTTGAGATGTACTATAATTGAGCTAGAGGAAATCATTGGTAAACCAAACATATAATGAAGAGGAAAATTGAAAACTTGAATGTTGAAATGAATTTTATTTTAGATTAAAAAGAAAAAAGAAGAAAATATGACATAAATAATTCCCCATTTGTTTTGATTTTGGAGTGATGCATGAAAAAGAGGGTGGGCAGCTTTGAGCTCAAAACATTGGTGGAGGTTTCACTGACATTCTCTTGTGATAACTGCATTTCATTTTTGTGCACTTATGATCTCCACATTCCATTGTTGCACCCTTCATGGAGTTTAGTGGAGATCTATGATTTTGTTTCTATGCCCTTATGATTTTGGATTTCATTTTTGTGTGCTTGTGATCTCTGTATTTCATTGTCATACCCTTGCTCTATGATTTTGTTACCATGTCTTGGTCTTGTGATCTTTGTGCCCTTGTCACTACAACATTTGGGGTCAAATTGTGATGATAGTATAATTTTTGGTGATTTTTATGTTTGTTTTTTGTAATTTGTGGTGTATTTTAGACCTAGATGTAGTAGTGCTTTTTCTATGATTTTCTTCAATGGGAGAAGGGGTAGCTATTTAAATTTTCTTTTCTTTCCCTTCTAAACATGTATCTCTTTATATTTCCCCTAGCAAGTGATTAGAGAATTTTCTCTTTATGTATATGTATGTATATATTCATACATACACGCACATATGTCTGTGTCTATGTATATATGTATGTATGTATGTATATATGTATGTATGTATGTATGTATGTATAGATATATATATATATATATATATACATATAAATATGTATATATATTTATATACATACATATATACATACATACATATACAAAGATCACAAGGGCACGAAAAAAAAATGAAGAGATGCAAAGATACATATATACATACATACATACGTACATATAAACATACATACATATATACATACATAAATACATACATAATTGCATACATACATACTTACATACAATCATACATACATACATCTGCATATACAATTTTATCACCTTGGAAAATTATATTTGATCATTACTCAATCACCAAGAGATAATTAAGCCGAGAGGATTTCTACAATGAAAGCATTCATCAATGTAAACTTTTTAGCATTTAAAAAAATGATGGTCATTACAATGTCATGTATATTAGAATGGCAGATTTATCATATTAATAACACTAAAAATTAACATAATTTGATTTAATTAATTTTGTAACTAAAACAAGAACTAGTCATTTTTATCATTGTTGTTAGCTATTATTGCATTACTACTTACAAAAAGGTGATCCAAACAATCATATTGAATATTTGAAATATTTCATACTAAAGCTATTATTAGAATGAAAGAGTCATAGGTGAAATATATTTAGTAATAATACAAGTTTGTTACAATACAATTCTTACTGTATAATACTTCTAGAGGAATCATAGGCTAAGGAAGCTTTATTGAATTCACCATTATTGAGTTTGATATTTGCATGGACGATTGCAAGCTAGGTAGGTGGGTGTGAAAGGAATTGAAGCACCTCCACAATGGTAATTAAAGGGACAAATGCATGAAGATTCAATAGGTTGCTTGACTTATTTTATTCTATATTTCAAGAAAAAATTTGAAGTACAAATGTAGGAATGGTAATGAAATCACATATTATAAATCCCTATTAGGAAATATGATCCAAACATCATAAACTACTTCTTAGGAATGTTGCCTTCTATAAATCTTTAATAACTATTACTAGTCTTTGACTTTCTACATGCACACTTAACCACTAAATCATGACACTCTATAGAACATGTACTCAATTTTGCTTGACCTCATCTTCAATCCATAATAGTGGGTAGACATCTCATCCACAATATGGAAAGGAGAATGAGAGGGTAAAGAACTATTTTTCCTACATGGTTGGAAAATTATCTAAGCAATAATATCACTAGGACCCCTAGAAGGAGGAATTAGTGGTGAAAATCTTATTGAAATATTTTTAGCACAATGGGTGGAGTGTTAATAATTCTACGCATCTTTAGTCAAAGATTACAGTATAATAGGAGTAGTATATGGAGAAGGGTTACACACATAACTCTAGGGAGCACACTAATAACAAATTTATCTTTTATTTTGATAATTTGTAAGCTTAATATAATCTTTTCCTTTTCAAATTATTATTTATGATGGAGACACCATCTAGATTCTTGTACTACACCCCTGTCTTTACACTATGCACCCTTCAACATAATTTCTAATATATTTACCAAATTCTAAAATGTATGCATACTTGATTTTTTGGTTTACCTTTACCTTCTTGTCTTGTAACATGAAGTTTACCTTAAGAAATTTTTTTTTTTTGAACACCAAACTCTAAATTATATGTATAAGTAATTTTTTCTTCATTTGACCAAAAATCTCCAAATCATATGTATTTTTTGAGTTCAAATTTATCTTTTTCTTCATTTTTTAATTAGCTATACAAATTTGATCTAATAAAATGAAATTTTAACTTTATTTTAAGCTTATCTTATTTATTTTATATAGGTCTTATTTTAACAATTCCAACTGCATTTTCTATATCTAGTCTTGTGTGTGTCAAATATTACAAACCTCCCATCACGGATCTGTACTTCTTCTTCTTAGTTATACCACATTCATTGCATACAAAATTAGTAGGCTTCACAATTTTAGGAAAATTCCTAACAAGAAATGTACTACTTTCATTCACAATATTATCAAAATGTATATGAAAAAACCTTTTGTGCCACAACTAGTTGTTATGAAATTTAGCAACCAAGTATGTCATATCTATAGAATTTTGGTAGAAAACATTACTTTTAGATCTTTCTCTAGTACTAATCATCTTAGCATTTTTATCCTTGATGATACATATCTTCACCATGGATTTTAATTTATATCTCTTGTCAAATAACTATCCAACACTTAGAGGACTATGTTTCAATCCATCAACAAAATAAACATCATCTTTTTTAGTTTCACCATCAAGAGTAATAGAACTTATTCCCATAATATGACAAGCCACATTGTTACCAACTCTAAAAATTCTTCCATCACAACTATTCAACTCAAAAAAATTATTTAATATCACCAATTATATGATGTGAACAATCATTTCTAGTGATTGAATCATTTTTTTTCTCAACTTATGACAATAGGGCTTTTCCCTCTCTAACTTCATTCTAGGGATTGTTTTCTTTTATGGTAACAAATCCTAACTAATCATTACTTTCACTCTGAATTCTTTAATTTGATTCATCATCATCACTTTCAATTTAAATTATTAAATCTAATTCACCATCATCATTTGCATACAAACATTCATTATGCCTTCTAGAAGTTAAATTATTTTTATAATTCTTTACTCTTTTAGGATATTTAGAAGCATAATAACCAAATTAATTACAAGTCCAACATTTAAAGATTTCTTACTAGCTAGTTCTCTCCTTACGAGAAAAGAAATTACTTCTTCAAACTTTCTGTCTTCTTCAAATCTTGATCTCCTACTCCTATCTATTAGAAATAGACAATACTAAGGTGGGGTGGAGAGTGAATCAATATTCTTCAAATATTTTCCCATAGTTGGATATTATTAAATTACTATGCAACATGCATAAGAAAGTAAACCAAAAATGTTGAATAGTAAATAAAACCATACACAAAGAAAACTCATAACACCATTTTTTTAACTAGGAAAAACCCCAATGAGGATGACACCCACAAAATGATCCACTAAATAAAATAATATTGTTAAGGACATTGACCCTATTAGGAGCCTATCAATTATATATACTGTTTTGGTCCTTGTTAAAGGACTAGGCCCTATTAAAATCCTCAACCCTATTAGGAATTTCTTCAACCCTATTATAATTTTCTTCAACCCTATTAGGTGTTGTTAGTACAAATAAAACTATTTGCAAGAAGAGCCCATTTCGCTAACATCCAATTATACAATATAGTTCCTTTAAACAAAATGAGATAGATACACAAACCTCTTTATTGATACTATTGTACTTTCCATAGCTCTGATCTTACATTGAATTTTAATCATAGATCTCTCATACAAGTGGTGACTATTGACAAGATATCTCATTGATACACAATCACATTACAAGATATCCACACAGTTTGCAAGTGGTGACTCTTTACTTATACTCTTTTCTTTCAAAAAATTCTTTTGCAATCGACTTAATGCATTCACATATTATACTAACTTAGGGTAAACATCTAGGATGTAGTCACTACTTAATTAAGTAATTATTTCATGGAAAAAATAATTATTTAACACTTTATTTCTCTATTTCTGATGTGCTTTGTTCTACTTTGTATATTGTGTTTACTAGTGTTTTACTTGTAACTTTTTTTGTACTATCCATATCAATCCATGCAATTAGGTACATCATCATGATACTCTATTGTATCTATCCTTAATTTCACAAGTGCAAAATATCTTTATAGCCTTTGCAATGCCAAAAAACTATCTCTATACTGTCAGTGAAACTATCTAACACTTAGATAATTTTCTATCTCTGACTATAGAATCTCTAACTTTATATTCTTCCATCTTATTATAAGATATATGTTTCTATAAATGAAAACCCTAACTCATCCTACCTAGCCATATTTTCAAAAATATCCCTCTTTGGCATTGATGGGAACATATGGAAAAATTGGCTAAGCCCCAAAATGTTATACCAAAAAGCTTTTCAAAATTTCAAACTTACAACAATTTGTGGATCAATAAATTTATAACCATATTTTCTTATATCTCCTAATACCAAGTAACATTACTCCCATTAGTATATACTATTACTTCATTCAATTTTTTTTGTATACTTCTCCCCCTTTGACATTAATGACAAAGGTGTCAAAAACTTGTTTACATGTCAAAATTGTTATGCATTACCTCTTCTTAGGATGTCAACAGAGAAATACAGTCCATAAAATTGACTATCAAATTCTTCATGCTCTTTTCACATGTATCCTTAGTCTCTCTAAAATGCCTAGGAGAGTTTACAACCCATAAGATTCAATCTCCACTACATTCAAGTATGAGTAAATGAACTTGTCAAAATATGCCTTTCTTGTTAGGAAATCCTCTAACCACTACTCAATTGTGCTTATCGTCATAGATAGATGATCACCTCTCTATAATCCTTTCATTTTTTACTTCTAACAAAATTATTTTTTCATGAATCTTATTAACCTATGTTTCAATTTTTACAATCTTTACACCAGGTTGGCTCAGCTTATATGCTAATGCTTTCAGTTCATCATGTTTTCTTTGTAGTCTCTTATCAATTTCCTTAGTGAATTTAAAGGACATGGAAAATTTGGCATATAATTCCTTTCCTTCAAGTTCACACCTTCTTAACTCCTTGATGCAAGCATCAAGATCTACCAAATAACTTATGATATTTTGACATACATTGTCAAATATTTTCCCCTCATGTTTAGTTTGTGCTTGAGATATTGCTATCTCTAATAAAATTGTGAATTCAACACAAAATGCTTGAATCACAACCTTGGCTCTATCCTCTAGATTATGATCTATAGATTTAACTCTCAATGTTCCTTGTATCTTTTAGTTACATTCATCAGATTTTTCTGCAAACTCTTTAACTATTTATTCTTGCTAATAATATTGTTGAGGGATGATATCAACTCTATTTGATCATCATCATCTAAACTAGTTATTGAAGCTAGAGTGAGAGATGTATTGGGTCCCTTTCCTTCTCATCCTCCTCTTCTTTCTTCTTCCTTTGGTCTTCTTCTCATCTTCCTTTCTTTTTATTTCTTCATCCTTTTTCTTATTCTCCTCTTCTTCTTCCTTCTTTTTCTTTTCCTTTGGTTGTTTCTTCTTCTTCTCTTCTTCTTTTCTCTTATTTTCTTCTTATTCCTTCCTTATCTTCTTTTGTTCTTATTTCCTCTTCTTTCTTCTTTTCCTTTTCTTCCTCCTTTTTCTTCTCTTCTTGCTTTGTTCTAGAAGTTATTCTTCATTTTCCTTTTTCTTTCATTCTTCTTATTTCTATTTCTTTTCCTTTTCTACTCTTTTTTTTCTTTCTTTCTCTCATTTTCTTTCTTCTCTTCTTCTTTTCTTTTTTTCTCTTTTGCTTCATTCTTTCTCTTCTCCCCTTCCTCATCTGAGCTAGATTAATCAATGATATTGCCAACATTCAAGGTTCTTTTTTGATGTTTTTTGTCACCATTGTGAAACCAACTTGCATGGTTTTAGTCCTAATAGAGATATGTGAAGATAGATTTGTCATCTAAGTATTCTTGTTTTCTATTGCTTCCACTACTAGTGAACTTTTCTCAATATTCATAGGGATTTCTCCCCCAAAGTTCATGTTCAACTATTTGAATTTGGGTACAAAAGTCATGTATTTGACAATGGCTTTTTTTTCTCCTTTTTTACCTCTTCATAATTATCTCCCATCAAAATAATAGCTCTTCTTTCATTTCTTAGCAAAGGTTCAATACCTTTCACTGCATTGACTATGTCATCATCTATGTTGATTTTGCAAATTTTTATTATCATGTTCTCTCTCATTTTCTTATCTTCATTTATAACTCTTCTCCTCCTATTTATCAACCTATTCTATAGGTCTTCTAGTATATGTCTTTGTACATCTTTAAATCTTTTATTCTTCAAAACCATATTTCTTACTACTGCATTCTACTATATTCTATCCATATTGTTATACATACTATAAATATTATTCAATTGAACAAAACTGTCAACATTGATGATTTTCTTATTTAAATTCTCTACCTTTGGCTTCCAACGCTTCTTCCTAGTGGTTTTCCTTTCTTCTCCAACTACTTGTTCTATAGCTCTATCCTCTATTTCTTCTTCATCTAAAAATTCATTAGACTCATCCAATTCAACCATCTTCAATGTATTTCTTATCTATCCAAGGCCTCTTGAAAATTGCTTGTTACTTTTCTTACTAGGTGACCCAACCTCTTGTTTCACCTTAGTGAGTCTCTCTGATTTCCTTTTGGCTGGAGGAGTGGATGATTTATCTGTTGCTATATATACTTCCTCTTCATCAGTCTTCTTTAGTGGATGTGCAATAGTGGGTTGCACCTGTGCTACTATAGCATAAGGGATAGTAGGTATCTACAAAGTAGATCCTACTAGTATTACTCCCTCTAACAGTCATACTATGGCAATAGGTGTTGCTTCCAATACTTTTGTCTGGCCACTAGCCTTTGTCTCCAAGGCTATACCCTTTAACTCATTGAATTGCTCTCTGGTCATACCAAATTCCTTCAAGACAACTTCTATCTTCTTATATACCTTCTTCTTAATTTATCTTTGCTATAAAGTTCACTATGAACTTCTTTCATCTTTTCTTCAAAGGTGCCCCATCTGTGATAGTTCATGTTCTTCTCTAATTCAAGTATGGTCTTCACATACCCTTTAATTATCTCTTCACTTAATTGATAGCCCATAGGGTCTATAAAATTAACACTTAACATGAGTGCCTTGATACAAGTTACATTTGTTTCAACCTTGAAACATATGTCTTCTTTATACCTTTTCGCTATTGAGCCTAATATCCTGAATCTCTGCTTCATCACAATTTGAAATTTTTCCATCATCTCGCTTATGTCTTCAATAATCCTCTCCTATGATAATCTCCTCTAGTGATATGTCACCAAGTCCATGGTGCATTGATTTTTGTTATCTGATTCCCTATCAAGCATACCAGAGAATTTCCTAATAGCTTGGAATTATAGGTGTATCTATAGTGACTCAAACCCGAACATTGCACTTCTTGTCATCTTTAGTTTCTCTATGTTATCCAATATTTGATGCTTCGAAATTTCACACATATTAACCTTTTCTTTCTTAGCTATCATTAGGTATGTTGCATGTAAGAATCCAATAGGTACTACGTTCAATCTTGAACTTGTTAGGATTAACCTTACACAAAAATAACAATTACATTCAAATATAACCAATACCAAAAAATAGTAGATCGCATAAAAGAGAACACAAGATACCAAGATTTAATGTGGTTCTCCCAATCCTTGGGCTATGTCCACCTATAACAAGTCAAATATTACAATGTGAATACAATCTATAATCCCTTATAGCTCAGTACTGTCATAAGAACCAATTTTTGCATCACACATTATGAAAATCCCTAACCCTAATAATTTTTATACAAGCTTTTACCACTTATGAAAATAGGGATAGAATAATAGAAAAATAGTAGTGAATGCCTTTTACAATATAAGGGAATATTTGGCTTTGGGGGCACTACCCCTGAAAACCCCTACAAGGGCTTTTCCCCTTAACCCCACCCTATTCTGCAATAGGGGGCACACTTGGAGCACTGACCCTTGACCTTGTAAATCCTTGTAGAAATAATCTAGAGGGAAATTGCTCTGAATATACCTCTGAGTCTAGTTAGACTCCACATCACAATAATCTCCCACTTGGAGACTAATCAGGCTCCACAAAAATAACCTCTCACTTGGAGACTGATCATAGCACTACTATACCTATAGCTCCCACTAGAATATCAGACCACCTTGGACTTTGTTTATTTTTATTTTGTTTAGTCAAGAAAACCAACCAAAGCTAAAGAGGACTTCAAATTCTCCCTTGTCACCACCTTCTCCCTTCTTACCATCTTTATAAACATATCTAGTGGATTGTCATCTATATGTATCTTTTCTATCTTTAACTATCCATCATCCAAAACTGACTAAATGAAATGGTACTATAACTATATGTGTTTGGTCTTTGAATGTAGAGATGAATTGTTTACAAGATGAATAGCACTCTAACTATCTATAAACAAACAATTATTCTTTTTAGGGTATCCCAATTCTACCAAGAAGAATTGAATACATATCATCTCCTTCATTGCCTCTCTAGCAGCAAAATACTCTACCTCTATAGTGGATAAAGCATTAACCTTTTGTAATCTAGAAACCCAGCTCATAGTTGCCCCATCAAAGTTAAAGACATAACCTATAGTACTCTACATAGTATCAATATCTTTGATAAAACTTGAGGCAACATAGCCCTATAAATCAGTAGTAGAGCCCCCAAAGTGTAAACACTTACTAGATGTTCCTCTTAGATATCTAAGAATCCATATAACTACATTCCAATCCTCAATTCCTGGATGATTCATATACCTACTAACGACTCCTACTCCATGTGTAACAGCTAGCCTAGTACATACCATAGCATACATCAAGCTTTCTACATCTAAATCATAAGGTACTTTGAAAATATTATCCTCCTCTTTTTGTGTCTTGGGACACATCTCCTTAGTCAACTTCAAATGACTAGGTAAAGGTGTGCTAATAGCTTTAGCATTCTCCATAGAGAAATGTTGCAACACCTTCTCAATATAAGTAGCCTGAGATAATGTTAATTTATTATTCTTCCTATCTCTAAAAATCTTTATACCAAGGATTTTTTTGGCTACCCCCAATTCCTTCATAGAAAATGCATGTGGTAACTGGCATTTCAACCCCTTAATATGATCCATGTTAGACCTAGCTACAAGCATATCATCAACATATAAACATAAAATAATGTAGCTATCATCATCCAACCTCTTAAAATAAATACAATGATCTAAATTACACCTATTATATCCATGCTCATGCATAAACCTATCAAATTTTAGATACCATTACTGAGGTGCATGCTTCAAGCCATACAAACTTTTCTTTAATCTGCACACTAAGTTCTCCTTGCATTTTACATCAAATTCATGTGGTTATGCCATATATGTCTCTTCATCCAAATCAACATGAAGGAAGGTTGTTTTAACATCATTTTTCTCCAAATGCAAATCTTCAATAGCCACAATACTTAAAATAGTGCAAATAGAAGTCATTTTAACAACAAGAGAGAATATCTCATCAAAATTGATGCCTTTTCTTTGTAAATCCTTTTGCAACTAACCTAGCTTTAAATATTTTCTTACCTCAATCCTCTTCTTTCAACCTATCAACCCACTTATTTTGTAAAGCCTTTTTACCTATAAGCAACTTGCATAAAGCCCATGTCATATTTTTTAGCAAAGAGTCCATTTCTTCTTTCATTGTAGATCCCACTGAATCTTAGTATCCACCTACATAGCTTCATCATAACATTCATGTTCACCAGCATCAATAAGTAAAATAGAATACAAGGAAGGAGAGAATATTTATGGTGGTCTACTAATCCTTTTTGACAATCTAACATTCACTAGGGTGTGTGGTATTTGTTGTTTTAGTTGTTGCACATCATGAGGAATGGCCGGAACATTAGCTTTTGAAGTATCATCTAGTACTAAATAATCATCTTTTTTCTTCTCATGTTTCTACAATAGATGTTTTTACAACACTTTCTCGTTGAATATGACATCCCTACTTCTTATAATTTTATGATTTTCAAAATCCCAGAGCCTATAACCAAATTCATTAATGTCATATCTAATAAATACACATTTCTTTAACTTATCTTCCAACTTGGTTCTATTTTTAGAAGCTATATAAGAAAATGCTTCATAATCAAAGGTTTGAGAAAAGAATAACTCACCTTCATACTAGTCCATGCTTCCTCTAGAGTACCAAAACCCAAAGGAGTAGAGGGACCTTTATTAATCAAATATATAATAGTATTGATAGCCTCCATCTAAATTTGTAAAGGCAACCCAACATGTAATCTCATGCTCCTTACAGGCTCCATGATAGTCTTGTTCATGCGTTCAGCCACTCTATTTTCTTGTGGATTCCCTTGAATTTTTTTTTTCTCTATGAATACCATTAGTGGAGTAGTAATCTTCAAATTCATGACTATAATACTCACCATCATTATCAGATCTAAGACATTTTAATTTCTTACTAGTCTCATTTTCAACCATGCATTTTCATTTCTTAAAGTTTGAATACATTAAATTTTTGCCTAAGGAAATAAACCCATACCTTTCTAGTTGCATCATCAATGAATGTAACATAATAATGAGAGCTACCAAGTGTAAATACTTGAGTTGGTCCCCATACATCGGTATGCACAAGCTCTAATTGCTTCTTTTTATTTTCCTTCTTAGTCTTCACAAAACTCACTCTGCTTTGTTTTCCATATACACAAATTTCATAGAAATCCATATTAACACATTTTAGACCTAGTAAAATTTTTTTTGAATGAATTACTTTAATACCTTTCTCACTCATGTGCCCAAGTCTATTGTGCCACAGTGTTGTATCAGAACCTACAATACCTATTTGTCCTCCCTGCTCAACTATATTAACTGTTCCTAAACATTCATTTTTCTCTAAAACAATTAAAGTAGAAGGAATAATATGACCTATACAAAGATATAAGTTTCCTACTTTCACACCTTTTTCTACTAAAAGAGAACCTTTTGAAACCTTCCAATTTTTATCATTAAAAGTAACTACACAACCCTCATCACTGAGTTGCCCTGCTGAAATTAAATTCCTACTTAGCCTAAGAACATGTCTTACCTCATGTAGTAGCCAATGATTCCCATTCTTCAACTTAATCTTAACTTTTCTATTTCCAACAATCTAAGAGGGTTCATTATCCCTTAAATAAACAAGCCCAAAATCCCCTTGGACATAATCAATGAAATAACCTGTATGAGGTGTAAGCATGAAATGAAGCACCAGAATCTAAAACTCACGAATCATCAACACTTTCTAAAGATAGAAGTAAAGCATTCTCTTTTGATTTTTTAGTTACCACATTTGCCTCCATGTTCCCTTCTAGTTTATCTCCTTCATTTTTTTTTTGAGTCTAGTAATCTTTCTTCTTATGCCTTGATTTCCCACAAAACTAGCAATCTATCTATCCTTTGGATTGAGACCTCTTCCCCTTTGACTTTCCTCTTGATTTCCCACAATTTCCAAAATTATTTCCTCTCTAAGTTGTTCCACCTTTACTTTGTGCATTCAAAGCATATTGTAATGTAGATCCACCTAAGGTTTTCCTATGAGTTTCCTCTCTCAAAATAACACCAATCAAATCACCATATTTTAGGGTACTAGATCCAAGAATAGAATTACTCACAACCATTACCAAGACATTCTAGGATTCAGGCAGAGAACACAAAATCAAGAGAGCCCTAATTTCTTGATCAAAGTTGATACCTATAGAAGATAACTAACTAGTAATAGTGTTAAACTCATTTAAATGATCTAGAACAAATCCACCTTCTACCATTTTCATATTAAATAAATGCTTCATGAGAAATATCTCGCTTGAAGTGGAGGGCTTCTCATATAGTTTCACTAGCATTTGTATCAACTCTTATGTTGTCTTTGCTTTTGTAATATTAAATTCCACCAATGGTGCTAGGCATAATCAAATACTTCCAACTACCTTTCTATCTAAAAGATCCCATTTGTCATTTGACATAGATCCCTAATTCTTGGTTTTTCCTTCCAACAACTTCAATAGATCCTTCTGATAAAGATAGTCTTCCATTTGCATCTTTCATAACTAAAATTTTTGCCCATTAAACTTGTCAACCATTAGCTTACCCTCATCTAGCATCACTCCCACTTAGTCATGAGACTCCCACTCAAATGTGGGACTTTCCTATGAAGGATAGTAGAAAAATAACCTCACTCTGATACCACTTATTAGGATTAACCTCAAACAAAAATAACAATTACATGCAAATATAACCAATACCAGAAAATAGTAGATCGCATAAAAGAGAACACAAGACACCAAGTTTTAATGTGGTTCACCCAATCCTTGGGCTATGTTCACCAACAATAAGTCCAATATTATTATTGCCCAATGATTACACCCTGATTAAAATATGTAATCCCTTATAGCTCAATACAGGTGCAAGAACCAATTTTTGCATCACACATTTCAAAAATCCATATCCCTAAGATTTTTTGTACAAGCTTTTACCACTTACAAAAATAGGGCTAGAATAATAGAAAAATAGTAGCTAACACCTTTTACAATATAAGGGCATTTTTGGCTTCGAGGGTGCTAGCCCCAAATACCCCCATGGGGGCATTGTCCCTCAACCCCACCCTATACTGTGATAGGGAGCACACTTGGGGCACTACCCCAGGACCCCATCTTAGGGGTGCTACCCCCAAACCCCCATATAAATAATCTAGAGGGAAACTGCATTAAATATACCTCTTAGTCTAATTAGGCTCCAAGTCACAACAAAATTATGGTTCATTTTATAACCAGTGATCTTTCTGATGACTCTCACATCTATTTACTTAATTTCTTCCTATTATTCCTACCATATCATTTGGTCTTTAGATTGGTTTCAACCATCTTCTTCGCATTCTTCTTATTGACTTGATTTCTTCCTTTATTTCATAAACTAGTTAACCTATGAATCATGTGTTTATCAATCATGATAGGCATATCTCCAATCCAAAACATTCCTTTGTGAATATGGCTTACAATGATTTTGCTCCATTCATGGTTGTCAAAATCTATATAGAAAATATAATTTACTATGTTCATCTCTTTGAGGTGTGTTAACTCTTGTTTCAATGACAAGTCTCCTTCTTACACTAGGTCTAAATCCTTATGAATGTTATTGTACCCAATACTCTCAAATTTGTGGTGAATGTATGATCTAATATCTTCTACATGAAGAACATTTTTTGAAACTTGAAAAAATTTCTCTTAAGGGATCATCTACTTGAGATATGAAAGGGTGTTTCAAAATACTTACCGATGAAATCTCCCTTCAAATTTCCAACTTCATTGCATATAAAGAATTGACCTCTAAATTCATATCTAGCCTCCTTAGGTGGTTCAACTTGCTATGTTTGTTTTGGGTCATCATGTTTCTTAGATGGATTAACTTGCTCAACTTCTTTAGATATTTCTATAGATTTTCTCGGTTCATTCCTATTATAATCAATTTCTCTAGGTTTAGGGGTTTCAACAACTAGATCTGGTCCCTTACTAACTTCAATTTTCTTGGTTGATTTTCTCAAATAATATATTCAAGACCTATCTTATCATAAGAAGATCTTTGATATAATAGTTCATCAATTTTCTTACTACTAGAATAAAGCTTCTTTAACTATCTCTTAGCATGAGTTAACTCTCCTTTCACAATGGTAGTTTACTTCTCTAATTATGGATGCTCTATTATGATGGAATCAAATTTAGATGTTTTTTGAGTCAAATGGGATATTAGATCTACATTCTCAAATTTCATATTTGATTCAATCTTACTATCATCCTTCGTTAGACTCAACTTAAGTTCAACAATTTTCAACTCATGTTTCAAGATCTCATTTTCTTTCTTAAGGGTTGTTACTTCATCACTATCACTAGTCTTCTATTTTGAATCTTTTCTAGATTTGAGATGGTCTATTTTTTTTTCAAGTTACTAATGTAATATTTTGCATCATCATACAATTTTTTGAAGGGCTTTTTCTAGGTTCCACTTTAACTATTCCATATCCATAGGGATCTTAATCAAGTTGTTAAGCCTCTTCTGAGTAATTGGGCTCTGATACAAATTTTTAGAAATAGATAAAACTTGGCTAGGGGGGTGAATTAATATTCTACAAACATTTTCTCACAACTAGATATTATAAATTACTTTGCAACATGCATAGGAAAGTAAAAAAATAATTTTGAATAGTAAATAAAACCATTGATGATGAGAACTCATAACACCATATTTTGTTAACTAGGGAAACCCTGGCAAAGAGAAAACCCCAATGGGGATGGCAACCTAGTATAGGGTAACTTGACCATCTCCCATGGAATATTGAGCCTTATTTAGTATGTTTTGAGTCTTTATAGATTAGGGAATTAGTTGTTTTAATTCATGTCACTTAGTGTTCTATTAATATCATGTTGACCATATTTCTTGTTTTAATAATTATGGGTCAAAGTGACTCAAAAGTGGGAAAATTCCATGAGTAGGAGTTAATATAGTGTCAATATGTCATGATAAATGTTTTAAGGTACCTGGGAAAGTATATTAGAATTTAAAATACAAAACATGGAAAAATTGTAAAATTGTTAAAGAGTGCAATCAACAATTTGTGTAAACTTGACAAAGTGTAGAAGGTGGACAAACATTCATATTGTTCAAACTTCTTAGGAAGGTAGAGAGACATGTTATGATATAAATAAATTTAATCTCATATCGAGAGAATAGATAGAGTGGAATTGAGAATATATGGAGAAGAGACCGAAGGGTTTTGCGATTATATAACAAATAATTTAATTTGTGCAATATTGCTGATAAAAATTGGTATTTAGTTCACACTTCAATTATCCTCTCCTGATATTGAGTTATGGTGATTCTTAATTTGTTTTAATAAGGAATGTATCTTAGAAATAATATAGATAATATTAATACCTTTGAGTGGTTAACAAGATATGAACACATGGTCTTTGGATGGTAAAATCTATTTTCTCACATACTTAGTTACAGCCTTATGTTTTTCCTTACTATCTCATGGGTATTGGTGATGTTTCAAATTCCTTGTGAATGTTATTGAAGTCATGAATATGAATGAAGCACATATCTAAAAGATTAGGTTAGTAAAATGGTTCTTGTATTTACGGGTTGTGCAATAGATTACTTAAAGTTTTTTGGGATTGTTAATCATGACAATTACATACTTTTATTATATAAAGTTTGGAAGGATTTTAAATTCATGTGGATGTTCTAGAATTGCCTTCTATTTAAATAATGAATGGAAACTTGAAAGTCAAAGGTTTGATATTGGTTTTGGCAGGTTAATGTCTTATTGGAAGTTTATTGGTTATTGTTGTTGGGGATATGGGAATTTAGCATGAAATTTATCATATGCAACAAGAAACCCACATAATGGAATGAATTTGATAGTTTAATGATCTCTTCAACCATTGGGAGCCCTAACATTAGTAGTTTGGAAAGACCTTGATGAGGTAATGAAGTATATAAGTTCATTTGATAGAGTTAGTTGAGGTTGTTAAGAGTCATAGATTGAGTGAGAATTATATGCCTAATAGCATAGGCCAAACTCTTTGAATTATATGCTTAGATAACCAAATCAGAATCTTAGATTTTGGAGTTAGGAAAAAGTGCAGTAAAATGTATTGGAATCTATTTTTAGTATTGATAGATGAGTTTTTAACCTACATTCCAAGGTAGGCTATGAGATAGAGTAGTTTGTATTGGTGTTTTGAAGTCTCTAAGGTGTCTAGAACCTTATGAATACTAAAGGCACAATATTGGTACTGAGTTAATTCCTTTGGAAGCTTATAGGGAGATGGTGTTGATAAAGATCCTCTAAGGGGGTTGTGTTATTTTGTGAAGGCATAGGTAGAGATAACTAGAATAGGTGAAAGTGGCACAAGGAATAGACCATTCACCTTCTCTCTAACCTTGGAGAATTGAAAGGGATATCATATGATATGCTTAGGTAGGCTTGGAAGAAGCCTAGCCTAGTTTGGGAGTTTTTTATGTATCAAGAAAACAATCATCATCTCCTACATCCTTGCATCATAAATTTCTGGAGAAGGATTTCACCATATGGGAGAGCATAATTATGTTGATTGCATCAGTTTGATTTTTTGATTGCTGGTTGCAAAAGTTTGGTAGAAGTGGGCAAGAAGCTATTTTAGGTAAGAGTTTAGTTTGTGTTTATTGATTAGGATTGGTAACTTGTGATAAAAAAAATTGCAGTTACTTTTGATAAGGATGACACCACAGCAACAAGAAGTATGGAAGGCATGGGTATACTATAGAGATAGCTTGAAAAGACAAAGGGAAAATGGAAAGAGAAAGAGAAAAAAAAGGGAAGAGGAGGAAAGAATGTTAGAGGAAATTAGAAGCTTGAAGGAAGCATTAACAAAGAATGAAGAAAGATGAAGGAGACTAGAGGTGTTAATAATGCAATAGGTAGAAGTTGAGAATAAAGTTGATAGTCAAGAGGATAATCAAATTGAGGAACATATGAAGATAGAGAATTAGGCAGATGGAAATGATATGGTCATCGAGTTAGACCAAATGGAAGATCCAAAGGAAGAACTGATGTTTGAGATAGAGGACAACAAGAGTGAAGAATACATACAAGAAGAGGTAAAGCATAATGTGGTAGAAAATTCCATGCAGCATGAATGAAACATGGAGAAGACATTTAGTAATATGACTAAACATAATGATGACAACAATAAAGAGGAATATCATTTGAAGATTGAATCAATAGAGGAGATAAATGAGACCTCTATTTCTATAAAGAAAAGGCACCTAGCCATTGGAGAGGCAAATTTTTTAATGTTATTGATAAGAAAGATGGGAATCAGGTAGAAGGCAATTAGAATCATGAAGTTGAAGACCTAACTTCCAAGAAAGATGAGGTTGAGAATAGCATGAAGATAGTGATTGATTAGAATAAGATATCAAACAATGTAGTTATAGACTCATCTCATAAAGAAATAATAAATTATTTATGGGTAGCAATTAAAGTACAGGAAAATAAGAAGAAACCATTGCTAAATTGGGAGAATCCACCTTTGTTGATAATGGGGATGATGAGAAATCAATATATCATATTTGTCTCACTAAGGCATGGCAAACCTTGAGTGAAAATGAAGAAGATTGGTTCATGTGGAGCATAGGTACCTCAGATAAAGAAGCTATCAGGTATTGGCATAATATTGATCTTTACTTCAAACCAAGACAAAATTAAAGAATTGAAGATCACAATTAGAAGAAAGATAGTAGAGTTTGGGATCAATTGTAAGAATGTCAGGATGCATAAAAAAATTGGAAATGATTAGACAAAGTGGTAAGAAAGTGAATAAGGAGGCAAAAACATTAGATAACATCCTAGTAGAAAACTCAAGAAACTTGGGTTTTTTCAAAAAGGGGAGTATGGTCCACAATACCTAGACCATCTCTCATGGAATCTTGAATCTTATTTAGTATGTTTTGAGTCTTGATACATTAGGGAATTAGTTGTTTTAATTCATGTAGCTTAGTGTTCAATTAAGGTCATGTTGACCATATCTCTTGTTTTAATTTTATTATGGGTCAAAGTGAGTCAAAAGTGGGAAAATGTCATACAAGGCCATAAATAGGAGTTAATATAGTGTCAAGATGTCATGATAAACCTTTTAAGTTATATAGGAAAGTATACTAGAACTTAAAGTGAAAAATATGGAAGAAGTATAAAATTGCTCAAAAGTGCAATCAGCAATTTGTGTAAATTTCACAAAGTATAGAAGATGGAAAATCATTCATATTTTTCAAACTTCTTAAGAAGGTAAAGATTCATTTTATGCTATAAATAAATGTAATCTCATATCGAGAGAATAGATAGAGTGGAAAGGATAATATATGGAGAAGAGAATTGAAGGGTTATGGGATTATATACAAAATCATTTAATTTATGTAGTACTACTGATAAAAACTAGTATCAAGAGTTCACAATTCGATTATCCTCTCCTTGAATTGAGATATGGTGATTTTTAAGTTGTTTTAAGAAGGAATTCATCTTAGAAATAATATAGATAATATTAATAACTTTGACTGGTTACCAAGATATAAGCATATGGTATTTGGACAATAAAATCTACATTCTCATATACTTGGTTAAAGCCTTATGTTTTTACTTACTATATAATGGGTTTTGGTATTGTTTCAAATTACTTGTGAATGTTATTGAAGGAATGACTAAATATGAATGCATCATATATCTAACACATCAGGTTAGTAATATAGTTCTTGTATTTGTAGGTTGTGCAACAGATTATTTGTAGTTTTTTGGGAACATATGTTGTCATGAAATGTGTTGAGAGGGGCCAACCCATTAGAACTAACCAAATGGGTCCCTGGGGCCACAAGGGCCTCTAAGGATAGATGTTGTCATGAATTACATTGAGAGGGGTCACAGGTAAACCTATGATGCCTTTTGATGCATTAGCACCAACCTAATGGGTCCCTAGGGGTCCTAGGGCCCCTAAGGACATATGTTGTGATGAAATGCATCAAGAGTGGTCATAGGTTAATCTATAACCCCTTTTAATACATTGTAACCAACCAAATGGGTCCCTAGGGATCCTACAGCCCCTAGGGACATATGTTGCCATGAAATGTGTACAGAGAGATCATAGATTAACCTATGACCCCTTTCGACGCATTAGAACCAACTGATTGGGACTTAGGGCCCTAAGGCCCATAGGGCTAGATGTTATCATGTAAATTTTTGAGAAGGGTCATAGGTTAATCTATTATCCCTTTTGATCCAATTCAAACAACCAAATTAGTCACTAGGAGCCCAAGGGCACCTAGGAACATATATGTTATGAAATGCATCAAGAGGGATCATAGGTTATTTTCTAACCATTGTTGATGGATTAGAACCAATAGAATGGATCCCTTAGTGCCCTAGGACCCCTAGGGACATATGTTGTCATGAAATGCATCAAGAGTGGTCATAATTTAGCCTGTGACCCCTTTCGATGCATTGGAAACAACAAATGGGTCCTTAGGGGCCTCAGGGCCCATTGACACGTGTTTTCATGAAATGTATCAGGAGGGGTCATTAGTTAACCTATGACCCCTTTTGACACATTAGAAACAATTGAATGGGTCCCTAGGAGGTCCTATAGACCCTAGGGACAGGAAATGCATCAAGGAAGGTCATACATTAGCCTATGACCCCTGTCGATGCACTAAAACCAATTGACTAGTTCTCCGTAGGCCCTAGGGCCCCTAGGGACATATGTTGTCATGAAATGCATTGAGAGTGGTGATAACTTAACCTATGACCACTTTTGACCCATTGGGAAAAACTAAATGGCTCCCTATGGGTCCTACGACCCCTAGGCACATATGTTGTCATGAAATATATTGAGAGGGGTCATAGGTTAACCTACAACCTGTTTTGACACATTAGAACTAATTAAATGGGTCCTTAGGGTTCCTATGTCCCCTAAGGACATATGTTGTCATGAAATGCATCGAGAGGAGTCATAGGTTAACCAATCACCCCTCTCAATGCATTGCAACCAATTAAATAGGTCCCTAGGGGCACTAAGTCCCCTAGGGACATATCTTGTGATGAAATGTAGTGAGATGGGTCATAACTTATCCCTTGTCCCTTCTTGATCTATTAGAACCAACTAAATGGGTCGCTAGTGGCCCTAGTGATAGTAGGGATATATTTTTTCATGAAATGCATCGAGAGGGGTCATAGGTTAACCTATGACATCTTTCAATGCATTCAATCCAACTGAATGGGTCCCTAGGGTCCCCTAGGGAAATTTTTTGTCATGCAATCTATTGAGAAGTGTCATAGGTTATCCTATGATCCCTTTCAATGCATTAGAACCAACCGAATGGGTTCTTATGGGTTTTATAGCCCCAAGGGAGATATGTTGTCATGAAATGAGTTGAGAGGTCATAGGTTAACCTATGATCCCTTTCGATCCATTGGGAATAGTTGAATCAGTCCCTAGGAGCCCTAGGGACATATGTTGTCATGAAATGTTTCGAGAGGGGTTAATGCATCAGAACTACCTGAATGAATCCCTAGGGGCCCTAGCACCTATAGGGATCTAGATGTTGTAATGAAATATGTTGAGGGGGGTCATAGGTTGACCTTTAACCCCTTTTGATTCAATAGAAATAACCTAATCAGTCTTTAGGGGTCCTAGGTCACCTAGGGAAATATGTTGTCATGAAATGCATCAAGAGTGGTCATACATTAACCTATGATACCTTTCAATGCATTGGGAGAAACCAAAAGGGTCTGTAGGGAACCTACAACCCCTAGGGACATATGTTATCATTAAATGTGTAAAGAGAGGTCATAGGTTAACCTATGACCCTATTTGATGTATTGGAAACAACTAAATTGGTCCCTAGGGGTCTGAGGGCCCCTTAGCACATATATTGTTATGAAATGCATCAGTAATGGTCATCAATTAACCTATGACCCCTTTTGACACATTTGAAACAACTTAATGTTGCCCTAAGGTTCCTAGAGCCCCTAGCAACATATGTTGTCATGAACTGCGTCAAGAATGATCCTTTTGAAGCATTAGAACCAACTAAATGGTTCCCGAGGGGTCCTAGGGTCCCTAGGAACATACGGTGTCATGAAATGCATCGATAGGGGTCATAGGTTAACCTATGAAACCTTTTGATGCATTATAACCAACCAAATGGGTCCCTAGTTGTACTAGGGCCCTTAGAGATAGATGTTGTCATCAAATGTGTTGAGAGGGGTCATAGGTTAACCTATCATCCCTCTTGATGCATTGGATCTAATTGAATGGGTCCCTAGATGCCCTACGGCTTCTAGGGACATATGTTGTCATGAAATTCATTGAGAGGGGTCATAGATTAAGCTATGATCACTCTCAAAAAATTGCAACTAACCGAATGGGTCCCTAGGGGCCCTAGGGCCCATATGGACATATGTTGTTATCAAATGCATCGAGAGTTTACAGAGCTTCACTTATGTCCCCTATTGATGCATTGGAACAAATTTAATGGATACATAGGGGGCCCTAGGTACCCTAGGGACATATTTTTTCATGAAATACATTGAGGGAGGTCATATGTTAGTCTATGACCCCTTTTGATGCATTGGAAAGAACCAAAATGTGTTGAGAGCACTCATAGGTTAACCTATGACCCCTTTTGATACATTGCAACCAATTGAATCAGTCAAAGGGACATATGTTATCATGAAATGCATCAAGAGGGATCATAACTTAACCTATGTCCCCTTTTGATGCATTGAAACCAACTGAATGGGTCCCTAGTGGCCCTAGGGTTCCTAGGGATATTTTTTATCATAAAATGCATCGAGAGGGGTCATACATTAACTTATGATTTGTTTTGATGCATTGGAATGAACTAAATGGATACCTAGGGGCCCTAGGGCCCCTTGGAACATATGTTATCATGAAATGTGTTGAGAGGGGTCATAGGTTTACCTCTAACTCCTTTAAACACATTATAGCCAACTGAATGGACCCCTATGGACATATCTTGTCATAAAATGCATCAAGAAGTTTCATAGGTTATACTATGACCCCTTTTGATGCATTTGAACTAGTTTAATGGTTACTTATGGGTCCTAGGGCCCTAAGGGACATATGTTGTTATGAAATGAGTCAAGAGGTGTCATAGGTTAACTGATAACCCCTTTCAACGTATTGGAACCAATAGAATGAGTTCCTAGGGGCCCTAGGGCACCTTACGACAAATGTTGTCATGAAATACATCAAGAGGGGTTGACACATTGGAACTAACCAAATGGTTCCCTAGGGGCCCTAGGGCCCCTACGAATAGATGTCATCATGAAATGCATTAAGAGGGGTCATAGGTTAGATTATGACCCCTCTTGATGCATTGGAACTAACCAAATAGGTTCCTAAGCATCCTAGGTCCCTTAGGGACATATATTGTCATCAAATGCATTGAGAGGGGTCATAGGTTAACCTATGACCCCTTTTGATGCATTGGAACTAGTTGAATGGGTCCTTAAGGTTCCTATAGCCATTACGAAGATATGTTGTCATGAAATATGTCAAGAGGTGTCATAGATTAACCTAGCAACCCTTTTGACTCATTAGAACTAACTTAATGGGTCCCTAAGTGATTTAGCACTCCTAGGGATATATGTTGTCAACTAATGACCCCTTTCAACACATTTGAAAATATGAATGGGTCCCTAATAGTGCTAGAGACTCTAGGGACATATGTTGTCATGAAATGCATTGAGAGGGATCATAGGTTTACCTATGATCCCTTTTGACACATTGAAATCAATTAAACAGTTCCCTAGGGGAAATCGGGCCCTTAGGGACATATGTTGTCATGAAATGCATCGAGAGCGGTCATAGGTTAACTTATGACCCATTTCAATGCATTGGAACCATTTCCTATGGACATATGCTTTCATGAAATGTGTTAAGAGGGGTCATAAGTTAACTTATGACCCCTTTTGATACATTTGAACCAAACAAATCGGTCCTTAAGTGTTCTAGGGACCCTAGGGACATATGTTGTCATGAAATGCATCGAGAGGGGTCATAGGTTAAAATATTATGATTGCCAATGCATTGGCATCAACCAAATTGCTCCTCAGGGGTCCTAGAGCCCCTAAGGACATATGTTATCATGAAATGAGTCAAGAGGGGTTATAGGTTAACCTATGACCCCTTTCAATGCATTGTATCCAACGGAATGGGTCATTATGGGTCCTAGAGCCCCTAGGGACATATGTTGCCATGAAATGAGTCAAGGTCAATGCATTAGAACCAACAGAATGGGTCCCTAGGGGACCTAAGGCATGCAGGGACATATGTTGTCATGTAATGCATCACAAGGGGTCATAGGTTGTCATGAAATGCACATGGGGAGCTAAGGTATGTACTGTCATATGCAATTATGACATAATGGAACCAACCAAATGGGTCCCTAGGGGTCCTAGGGACCTTGGGGACAGATGTTGTAATGAAATTAGTCGAAACCTATGACCCTTCTTGATGCATTGGATCCAACTGAATGAGTCCCTAGGGGCCCTAAGGTGCCTAGGGACATATGTTGTAATAAAATGTGTCAAGAGGGGTTATAGGTTAACCAATGTCCCCTCTCGACACATTGGAACTAAATGATTGGGTAACTAGGACCCTTTGGCCTGTACAAACATATGTTGTCATGAAATGTGTCAAGAGGGATCATAACTTAACATATGTCCCCTTTTGATGCATTGGAACCAACTGAATGCATCCCTAGTGGCCCTAAGGCCCCTAGCGATATATCTTGTCATGAAATGCAATGTAGGGGTCATACATTAAATTATGACCACTTTCGATGCTTTGGAAATAATTGAATGGGTCCCTAGGGGCCTCAAGGCCCCAAAAGACATATGTTATCACGACATTCATTGAGATAGGTCAGAGGTTAACCTGTAACCCCTTTAGACATATTGGAAACAACTAAATGGGTCTTTAGGGGCCCTACAACCCCTAGCGACATATGTTGTCATGAAATATATTGATAGTGGTCATACATTAACCTATGACTAGTTTTGACATATTGGAAACAACCGAATAGGTCCTTAGGGCCCCAACAAACATATTTTGTCATGAAATGCATTGAGACACATCATAGCTTAACCTATGACCTCTCTTAACACATTGGATCCAATTGAATGGGTTCCTAGTGGGCCTAGGGCCCCTAGGGGCATATTTTGGCATGAAAAGCATCTATATTAGTCATAGATTAACCTATGACCCCTCGTGACACATTTGAACCAATCAAATGGTTCCCTAGGAACCCTAGGGCTGATAGGGACACATGTTGTCATGAAATGCATCGAGACATATCATAACATTAGAACCAACCAAATGGGTCTATAAGGTCCATAGGTTCCCTAGGGACATATGTTGACATGAAATGCATTGAGAGGGGTCATAGGTTAACCTATGATCCAATTCGATGCATTAGAACCAACTGAATCGGTCCCTATAGGTCCTAGGGCTCCTAGGGACATATGTTATCATGAAATGCATCGAGAATGGTCATAGATTAACCTATTTCCCCTCTTGATGCATTAGAACCAATTGAATGGATCATTGGGGCCCTAGGACCCATAGGGACATCTATTGTCATGAAATGCATTGACAAGGATCATACATTAACCTATGATCGCTTTTCATGCATTGGAAACAACCCAATGGGTCCCTAAGGGCCCTAGAGCTCCAAAAGACATATGTTGTCATGAAATGCATCATGAGGGGTCATAAGATAACCTATGACCCCTTTCAATGCATTCAAACCAACTAAATGGGTCACTAGGGGCTTTAGGGCCCCTAGCAACATATGTTGTCATGAAATGCATCAAGAGGTATCATAGGTCATCTTGTGGCCCCTTTTGATGTATTCAAACCAACTGAATGGGACTTTAGGGGACTAAGGGCCTCTATGGAGATATGTTGTCATGAAATGAGTTGAAATGGGTCATAGGTTAACCAATTACGCCTTTCAACACATTAGAACCAACCAAATTGGTCCCTAGGGGTCTTAAGGCCCCTAAGGACAAATGTTGTCATGAAATCAATTGAGAGGGATCATAGGTTAACCTATGACCCCTTTTGATGCATTTGAACCAACCCAATGTGTCCATAGGGGTCCTTGTGCCCCTATGGACATATGTTGTCATGAAATGAGTTGATAGTCATCGGTTGACCTATGACCCATTTTGATGCATTGGAACTAGAAAAATGGGTCAGTAGGGGTCCTAGCACCCCTAGTGACATAAGTTATCATTAATTACATTGAAATGGGTCACAAGTTAACTTATGACCCCTTTCGACACATTGGAACCAACTAAATGAGGGACATATCTTGTCATGAAATGCATAAAAATGGGCTGACACATTAAAACAAACTGATTGGAGCCCTAGGGGGCTGAGGCTTCATAGGGGCATATGTTGTCATAAAATTTGTTGATAGGTGTCATGGGTTATCCTATGACCCCTTTTGATGCATTATAACCAAACTAATGGGTCCGTAAGGGTCCTAGGGACCCTAGTGACATATGTTGTCATGAAATGCATCGAGAGGGGTCATAGGGTATCTCATCACTCCTCTCGACACATTGGAATGAACTAAATGGAACCCTAGGTTTACAAGGGGCCCATAGTAGCATATGTTATCATAAAATGTGTTGAGAGGGTCATAGCTTAACCTATGACCCCTTTTGATGTATTGCAACCAACTAAATAGGTCCATAGAGTCCTATGGCCCCTAGAGACATATGTTGTTATGAAATGCGTTGGGAGTGGTCATAGGTTGACCCCTCTTAATGTATTGGAACTAACTAAATAGATCTTTAGGTTGTATGGTTAACCTATGACCCCATTTTGATCCATTAGAACCAACCTAATGGGTCCCTAGGGGTCCTACTACCCATAAGGACATATGTTGTGATGAAATGCATTGAGAGTGGCAATAGGTTAATCTATGATCCCTTTCAATGCATTGGAACCAACCAAATGGGTCCCTAGGGATCCTACAGCCCCTAGGGACATATGTTGTCATGAAAGGTGTAAAGAGAGGTCATAGGTTATCCTATGTCAACTTTTGACACATTGAAACCAATTGAATGGGCCCTTAGGGGGCCCCTAGGGCCATATGTTATCATGTATAGTGTCGAAAGGGGTCATAGGTTAACCTATCAGCCCTTTCGATGCAATGAAACCAACCAAATGGGTCCCTAGGTGCCCTAGGCCACCTAGGAACATATGTGTCATGAAATACATCAAGAGGGGTCATAGGTTATTGTGTGACTACTTTTGACAGATTAAAACCAACAAAATAGGTTCCTTGAGGCCCTAGGGCCCCTAGGGACATATGTTGTCATGAAATACATCAAGAGGGGTCATATGCTAACCTATGACCACTTTCAATGCATTGGAAAAAGTGAATGGGTCCGTAGGGGCCTGAGGGCCCCTCGGAACATATGTTGTCATGAAATGCAAGGTTCATCGATTAACCTATGAACCCTTTTGACATGTTAGAAGTAATTGAATGGATCCCTATGGGGCCTTACAGACTTGAGAGACATATGTTGTTATGAAATGCATCGAGGAAGGTCATAGGTTAGCCTGTCACCCCTATTGATGAACTAGAACAAACCAAATGGGTCCCTATGGGCCCTAGGGCCTGTAGGGACATATGCTATCATGAAATGCATTGAGAGTGGTGATAGGTTAATCTATGACCACTTTTGACACGTTGGGAACAAATAAATAGGTCCCTAGGGGACCTATAGCCCCTACAAGCATATGTTGTCATGAAATGCATTGAGAGGGGTCATAGGTTAACTTATGACCCATTTTGATATATTAGAACCAATTGAATGGGTTCCTAGGGGTCCTGTGTCCCCTAATGACATATGTTGTCATGAAATGCATCGAGAGGAGTCATAAGTTAACCTGTGACCCCTCTCAACACATTATAACCAATTGAATGGGTCCCTAGGGGCCCTAAGTCCCCTAGGGACATTTCTTGTGATGAAATGCAGCAAGAGTGGTCATAAATTAACCTATGTCCCTTTTTGATATATTAGAATGAACTTAGTGGGTCCCTAGTGGCCCTAGGGCCAGTAGGGATATATGTTATCATGAAATACCTCGAGAGGGGTCATAGGTTAATGAGAGGGTTCATTGGTTAACCTATGACATTTTTTATGCATTCAGACCAACTGAATGGGTCCCTAGGGCCCCCCTAGGAACATATGTTGTCATGCAATCCATTGAGAATTGTCATAGGTTATCCTATGACCCCTTTCGATGCATTGGAACCAACTGAATGGGTCTTTATGGGTCCTACAACCCCAAGAGACTTATGTTGTGAAGAAATGAGTTGAGAGGGGTCATAGGATAACCTATGATCCCTTTCAATGTATTGGAACCAACTAAATGGGTCCCTAGGGGCCCTAGGGACATTTGTTGTCATGAAATGTGTTGAGAGGGGTTGATGCATTGGAACAAGCTGAATGTTTCCCTATGGGCCCTAAAACCCATAGGGATTGATGTTGTAATGAAATGTATTGAGAGGGATCATAGGTCAACCTTTAGCCCCTTTTGATGCAATATAAACAACCTAATTTGTCCTTATGGGTCGTAGGACCCCTAGGGAAATATGTTCTCATGAAATGCATCAAGAGTGGTGATACATTAACCTATGACACTATTCAATGCATTGGAACCAACCAAATGGATCCGTAAGGATCCTATAGGCCCTAAGGACATATGTTTTCATTAAATGTGTAAAGTTGATATATTGGATATAACTAAATGGGTCAGTAGGGGTCATCAATTAACCTATGACCCCTTTTGACACATTGAAAATAGTTGAATGTTGCCCTAAGGTTTCTAGGGCCCCTAGAGACTTATGTTATCATGAATTGCATCAAGAAAGGCCCTTTCAAAGCATTGGAACCAACTGAATAGTTCCCTAGGGGTCCTGGGGTCCCTAGTAACATATGTTGTCATGAAATGCATTAAGAGGGGTCATAGGTTAACCTATGACCCCTTTTGATACATTAGAACCAACCAAATGGGTCCCTAGCTATCCTAGGGTACTTAGAGACATATGTTGTCATTATATGTTTCAAGAGGGGTCATAGGTTAACCTATGTCCCCTTTTAACAAATTGCAACCAACCGAATGGGTCCCTAGGGGTCCAAAGGCACATAGGGACATATGTTATCATGAAATGCATCAAGATGGGTCATAGGTTAAACTATGACCCCTCTCAACACATTAGATCCAATCGAATGGGTCCCTAGAGGCCCTAGGGCCCCTAGGGACATATGTTGCCATGGAATTCATCTAAAAGGGTCATAGATTAAGCTATAACCACTCTAAAAAAATTATAACCAACCAAATGGGTCCATAGGGACCCTAGGGCCCATAGGGACATATGTTGTTACCAAATGTATCAAGAGTTGTCATAGCTTCACTTATTTCCCCTATTGACACAGTTGAACAAATTGAATGGGTCCCTAGAAGGCCCTAGGGACCCTAGGGACATATGTTGTCATGAAATGCATTTGCGGAGATCATAGGTTAACTTATGACCCCTCTTGTTGCATTATAACCAACTGAATGGGTCCCCAGGGGCCCTAAGGCCCTTAGGGACATATGTTGTCATGAAATGTGTCGAGAGGGGTCATAACTTAACCTATGTCCCCTTTCGATACATTGAAACCAACTGAATGGATCCCTAGTTGCCATAGGGCCCCTAGGGATATATGTTATCATATAATGCATCCATAGGGGTCATACAGCTATGACTCCTTTCGACACATTGTAACCAATTGAATGGATCCCTAGGGGCCCTAGGTCCGCTTGGGACAAACTTTATCATGAAATATGTTGAGAGGGGTCATAGGTTAACCTGTGACCCCTTTCAACACATTAGAACCAACTGAATGAGTCCATAGGGGCCCTAGGCCACCTTAGGACATATGTTGTCATGAAATGTATCAAGAGGGGCCAATGCAATATAACTAATCGAATGGTTCCCTAGGGGCCCTAGGGCCCCTATGGACAAATTTTGTCATGAAATTCATTGAGAGAGGTCATAGGTTAGACTATGACCCCTTTTAATGCATTAGAACCAACCTAATAGGTTCCTAAGGGTCCTATGGACCCTAGGGCCATATGTTGTCATGAAATGTATCAAGACGGGTCATAGGTTAACCTATGATACCTTTTAATGCATTGGAACCAACCAAATGTGTTCCTAAGGATCTTATGGCCCCTAGGGATATATCTTGTCATGAAATGTGTAAAGAGAGATCATAGATTAACCTATGACCACTTTTGACACATTGGAACCAACTCAATGTGTCCATAGGGGTCCTAGAGACCCTAGGGCCATATAGTATCACGTAAAGTGTTAAGAGGGGTCATAGGTTAACCTATCACCCATTTCGATGCAATGGAACAAGCCGGATGGGTCCCTATGGGACCCAGGGCACCTAGGAACATATCTGTCATGAAATGCATCAAAAGGGGTCATAGGTTAATGTCTAACCACTTTTGATGGATTAGAAATACCTGAATGGCTCCCTTGGGGCCCTAGGGCCCCTAGGGATATATTTTGTGATGAAATGCATTGAGAGCAGTCATAAGATGACCTATAATGCCTTTCAATGCATTGGAAATAATTGAATGGGTACCAACGGGCCTAAGCACCCCACAATAAATATGTTGTCATGAAATACATATAGAGGGGCCATCAGATAACCTATGACCCATTTCGACACATCAAAACAATTGAATGGGGACCTAGGGTTCCTAGGCCCCCTAAGGACTTATGTTGTCATTAAATGCCTTGAATGGGCTCGTATGTTAACCTATGATCTCTTTCGATGCATTGAGACCAACCGAATGGGTCCCTAGGTTCCCTAGGGCTCCTATGGACATTTTTTATCATGCAGTGCATCAAGAGTGGTCATAGGTTAACCTATGACCACTTTTGATGCATTAATTGAATTGGTCCCTAGGATTCCTAAAGCCCCTAGGGACATATGTTGTCATGAAATGCATCCATGGTGGTCATAGGTTAACATATGAACCCTTTCAATGCATTCAAACCAACCAAATCAGTCATTAGGTGTCCTAGGGAACCTAGGCACATATGCGTTCATAGGTTAACATATGACCCCTTTTGACACATTGAAACCAATGAATCAATACCTATGGGCCCTATGTTCACTAGAGAGATAAGATGTGATGAAATGCATCAAGAGGGGTCATACATTAACCTATGACCCTTTTTGATGCATTAGAAACAAGAAAATGGGTCCTTGGTAGTCTTAGGGACCCTAGTGACATATGTTGTTATGAAATATATTGAGAGGGGTCATAAGTTAACCAATGACACATTTTGATGCATTGGAACCAACCGAATGGGTTCCTAGGGGTCCAAAGGCACATAGAGAGATATGTTGTCATGGAATGCATCAAAAGAGAACATAGGTTAACCTATGACCCCTTTAAACTCATTGGAACCAACAGAATGGGTCCCTAGGGGTTCGAGGGCCCCTAGGAACATATGTTGTAATGAAATGCATTGAGAGGGGTCATAGGTAAATCTATGACCCCTCTCAACATAATGGATCCAACCAAATGCATCTCAAGGGGCCCTGGGGCCCTTAGGGACATATGTTATCATAAAATTTATCCAAAGGTGTCATAGATTAACCTATGACCCCTCTTGATGAATTTTAACCAACTAAATATGTCCCTAGAGTCCCTAGGTCCCCTAGGGACATATGTTCTCATGAAATATGTTGAAAGGGATCATATCTTAACCTATGTACCCTGTTGATGCATTGGAACCAACAGAATGGGTCTATAGGTGGCCCTAGGAACCTAGGGACATATGTTATCATGAAATGCATTGAGGGAGGTCATAAGTTAACCTATGACCCCTGTCAACATGTTAGAGCCAACCAAATGAGTCCCTAGGGCCCCTATGGCTCATAAGGACATATGTTCTCATGAAATGCATCGAGAGGGATCATAGGTTAACCTTTGACACCTTTTGACACATTGGAACCAACCAAATGTTTTCCTATAGGTCCTAGGGTGCTTAGGGACATATTTTTCATGAAATATGTTGAGTATAGTCATAGGTTAAACTATGACTCCTCTTGATGCATTATAACCAACTGAATGGTTTCCTATGGGCCCTAGGGCCCTTAGGGACATTTTTCATGAAATTTTTTGAGAGGGATCATAACATAACCTATGTCCCCTTTTGATGCATTGGAACCAACCAAATGAATCCCTAATGGACCTAGGGTGCCTAGGGATATATGTTATCTTGAAATGCATCAAGAGGGGTCATACATTAACCTATGACACCTTTCAATGCATTGGAACCAAGCAAATGAGTCCCTAGTAGCCTTAATGCTCATAGTAATTATCATGAAATGTGTTGAGAGTTGTCACAGTTTAACCTATGATCCCTTTGATGCATTGTAACAAAATTAATGGGTCCCTTGGGAGATATTTTGTCATGAAATGCATCAAGAAGTGTCATAGGTCATCCTATGAACCCTTTCGATTATTTGGAATGAATCAGATGTGTCCTTATGTGTCCTAGGGCCCCTAGGGAAGTATATTATCATGAAATGATTCGAGAGGTGTCATACATTAACCTATGACCCCTATCTATGCATTGGAACCAATTGAATGGGTCATTAGGGGCCCTAGGGCCCCTACAGACATATTTTGTCATGTAATGCATCGAGTGGGGCTAATGCATTGGAAGTAATCAAATGGGTCCTCAAGGGCCCTAGGGATAGATGTTGTCATGAAATGCATCAAGAGGGTTCATATGTTAACCTATGACCCCTTTTCATGCATTAAAACAAACCTAATGGGTCCCTAGTGGTCCTAGGGCCCTTAGGGACATATGCTATCATAAACTGTGTAAAGAGAGGTCATAGGTTAACCTATAACCCCTTTTGATGAATTGGAACTAACTGAATGGGTCCCTACAAGCCGTAGGGCCCATAGGGCCATATGTTATCATGTAAAGTGTCGAGAGGGGTCATAGGTTAACCTTTTACCCCTTTTCAATGCATTAGAACCAACCGAATGGGTTACTAGGGGCCCTATGTTAAATGCATCTAGAGCGGTCATAGGTTAACTTAACCCTTTTGACGCATTGGAAATAACTGAATGGATCCCAAGGGGCCTGAGGGCCCCTCGGGACATATGCTATCATGAAATGCATTAGGAGGGGTCATCGGTTAACCTATTACCCCTTTTGATGATTTGGAACCATCTGACTGGGTCCTTATGTGTCCTAGGGCCCCTAGGGACATATGTTGTCATGAAATGCATGAAGAGAAGTCATAGGTTAACCTATGACCCCTTTTGATGCATTGGAACCAACCAAATGTGTCGCCAGATGTCCTAGAGCCCCTTGGGACATATGTTATCATTAAAACTATTGAGAGCATTTATAGGCTAACCTATGACCCATTTCAACACATTACAAGCAACCAAATGGATTCCTAGCTTCCTTAAGGCCCCTAGGGACATTTTTTCATGGAATGCATTGGGATGGGTCATAGGTTGACCCTCTTAATGCATTGGAACTAACTGAATAGGTCCTTAGGAATCCTATGGCCCCTAGAGACATATGTTGTCATGAAATGCATCGAGAGGGGTCCCAGGTTAACCTATGAATCCTCTCAATGCATTGGAACCACCTAAATGGGCCCTTAAGGTTCCTAGGGTCCCTAGGCGCATATGTTGTCATGAAATATGTTAAGAAGGATCATAGGTTAACCTATGACACCTTTCTACACATTAGAACTAACCGAATGTGTCCCTAGCAGACCTAGGGATATATGTTGTGATGAAATCCATCGAGACCTATGACCCTTTTTGACACATTGTAACTAACCAAATGGGTCCCTTATAGTCCTATGTCCCCTAGGGGAATATGTTGTCATGAAATATGTCAAGAGCCTATGACCCCTTTTGATGCATTGCAACTAACTGAATGGGTCCTTAGGTGCCCTAGGGCCCCTAGAGACATATGTTGTCATCAAATGCATCAAGAGGGGTCATAGGTTAACCCCTCTTGATGCATAGGAACTATCCAAATAGGTTTCTAAGCATCCTAGGGCCATTAGGGACATATGTTGTCATGAAATGCCTCAAGAGGGGTCATTGCTTAACCTATGACCCCTCTCTATACATTGGAACTAGCTAAATGGATCGCTAGGGTTCCTATGGCCACTATAGACATATGTTGTCAGGAAATGTGTCAAGAGGTGTTGTAGCTTAACCTAGGACACCTTTTAACTCATTAAAACCAATTGAATGGGTCCCTATGTGATCTAGGGCTTGTAGGGATATATTTTGTCATGAAATGCATCAAAAGGGGTCATAGGTTAACTTATGACCCCTTTCAACACATTTGAAAATATGAATGGGTCCCTAGTGGCCCTAGAGACCCTAGGAACATATGTTGTCATGAAATGCATCAAGAGGGGTTATAGGTTAACCTATGATCCCTTTCAACATATTAGAATCAACTGAATGGTTCTATAAGGGAAATAGGGCCCCTAGGGACATACGTTGTCATGAAATGCATCACAAGCAATCGTAGGTTAACCTAGGACCCATTTCAATACATTGGAACCAACTAAATTAGGCCCTAGGGGTATTAGGGCACCTATAGACATATGTTTTCATGAAATATGTTGAGAGGGGTCATAGGTTAACCTATCACCCCTTTCGATACATTCAAACCAAGAAAATCAGTCCTAAAGTTTCCTAGGGACCCTAGGGACATATGTTGTCATGGAATGCATCAAGAGGGGTCATAGGTTAACATATTACCATTTTCAACACATTGGAACCAATCCAATGGGTCCTTAGGGGTCCTAGGGCAAATAGGGACATATGTTGTCATGAAATGAGTTGAGAGGGGTCATAGGTTAACCTGTTACCCCTTTCAATACTTTGGAACCAACTGAATGAGTCCTTATGGATCCTAGGGCCTCTAGGGACATATGTTTCCATGAAATGAGTAAGGAGGGATCATAGTTTAACCTATGATCCCTTTCAATGCATTAGAACCAATGAGATGGGTCCCTAGGAGACCTAAGGCACATAGGGACATATCTTGTCATGAAATGCACGTGGGGACGTAGGGCATGTAGGGTCATATGTTGTCATGACATAGTGGAACCAACCAAATGGGTCCCTAGGGGTCCTAGGGTCCCTAGGGACATATGTTGTAATGAAATCTGTCGAAAGGGGTCATAGGTTGCCATCAAATGCACATGGGTCCTAAGGCATGTAGGGTCATATGTTTTCATAACATAGAAAAACCAACCGAATGGGTCCCAAGGGGTCCTAGGGACCCTAAGGACATATGTTGTAATGAAATATGTCAAAAAATGCATTCGATCCAACTTAATGAGTCCTCAATAAAAAGCATTGAGAGGGGTCGTAGGTTAACCTATGTCCCCTCTTGACGCATTGGAACCAACCAATTGTGTCACTATGGCCCTTTGGCCCCTACAAACATATGTTGTTTGTAAATGCATCGAGATGGATCATAACTTAACATATGTGCCCTTTCGATGCATTGGAACCAAAAAAAATGGGTCCTTAGGGCCCTAATCCCATTAGGCATATATGTTGTCATGAAATGCATCGATAGGGGTCACACATTAACCTATCACCACTTTCGACGCATTGGGAAGAACTGAATGGGTCCCTAGGGGCCCTTGGGCCTTTTGATGCATTGGAAACAACTGAATGGTTCTTTGATAATGGTCATGCATTAACCTATGACCACTTTCAATGCATTCAAACCAACAGAATGGGTCCTTAGGGGTCCTAGGGTCCCAACAGACTTATGTTGTCATGAAATGTATTAAGACACATCATAGGCTAACCTATGACCCCTCTCGATGCATTGGATCCAATGGAATGGGTCACTAGGGGCCCTAGGTCCCCTAGGGACATATGTTGGCATGAAAAGCATCTAGATGGGTCATAGATTAACCTATGACCCCTCATGATGCATTTGAACCAACTGAATGGTGTTGTCATAAAATGTGTCTAGAGGTATCATAACTTAACCTATGTTCCCTATCGATGCATTGGAACCAACCAAATGGGTCCCTAGGGTCCATAGGTTTCCTAGGGACATATGTTGTCATAAAATGTGTCGAGAGAGGTCATAGGTTAACCTATGACCCAATTCAACACATTGGAACCAAATGAATGAGTCCCTACATGTCTTAGAGCTCCTAGGGACATATGTTGTCATAAAATACATCAACAGTGGTCATAGATTAACCTATGTCCCCTCTTCATGCATTGGAACCAACTGAATAGGTCCTTGGGGCCCTAAGGCCCATAGGGACATATGTTGTCATGAAATGTGTTGTGAGGGGTCATATGTCAACTTATGACCCCTTTCAACGTACTGGAACCAACCAAATGGGTCCCTAGGGGCCCTAGGGCCCCAAGAGACATATGTTACCATGAAATGCATTGAGTGGGATCATAAGTTAACCTATGACCCCTTTCAATGCATTGGAACCAACTAAATGGGTCCCTAGGGACCATAGGGGTGCTAGTGACATATGTTGTCATGAAATGCATTTAGAGGTGTCATAGGTTATCTTGTAACCCCTTTTGATCCATTCTAACCAACCAAATGGGACTTTAGGGGACTTAGGCCCCCTATGGACATATGATCTCATGAAATGAGTTAAGAGGGGTCATAAGTTAACCTATTACCCCATTTGACACATTGAAACCAATCGAATGGATCCCTTCAGGTCTGAAGGCCCCTAGGGACATATTGTCATGAAATCCATTGAGAGGAGTCATAGGTTAACCTATGACCCTTTTTGATGCATTTGAACCAATCAAATGTGTTTGTAGTGATCCTTGTGCGAATATGGACATATGTTCTCATAAAATGAGTCAATAGTCATCGATTAACCTATGACCCCTTTTGATGCATTAGAACCAACCGAATGGGTCCCTACGGGTCCTAGGGCCCCTAGTGACAAATGTTGTTATGAAATGCATTGAGATGGGTCATAGGCTATATTATGACCCCTCTAGACACATTGGAATGAATTGAATGGATCCCTAGGGTTCCTAGGGCCCATAGTAACATATGTTGTCATGAAATGTGTCGAGAGGGATCATAGCTTAACCTATTACACCTTTTGACACATTGTAACCAACAAAATGAGTCTATAGGGGCCCTGAGGCCACTAAAGACATATGTTGTCATGAAATGCAATGGGAGGGGTCATAGGTTAACCCCTCTTGATGCATTGGAACTAACCAAATAGGTCCCTAGGGGTACTAGGGCTTCTAGGTACATATGCTGTCATGAAATGCATTGAGAGGGGTCATAGGTTTTCTTATCATACCTCTCGCATTAGAACAAACTAAATGTGTCCCTAGGGTTCTTATGGCCCCTAGGGACATATTTTGTCATGAAATGTGTTGAGAGGGATGATAGCTTAACCTATGGCCCCTGTAGATGTGTTGGAACCAACCGAATGAGTCCCTAGGGACCCTAGGGACATATGTTGTAATGAAATATGTCGAGAGAGGTCATAGGTTAACCTATGACCCCTTTTGACTCATTGGAACCAACTAAGTTTGTCTCTAGTGGCCCTAGGGCCCCTAGGGACATATTTTGTCATGAAATGTGTTCAGATGCATCTTAAGTTAACCTATGAGCCATTTTGACATGTTAGAAACAACCCTTAGTGACATACGTTGTAATTAAATACATTGAGAGGGATCAAAGCTTAACCTATGTCCCTTGTCGATGCATTGTAACCAACTGAATGTGTCCATAGGTGGCCCTTGGAACCCAAGGACATATGTTGTCATGATATGCATTGAGGGAGATCATACTTTAACCTATGACCCTTGTCAATGCACTAGAACCAACCAAATGGGTCCCTAGGGGCCCTACGACCCATAGGGAAATAGGTTTTCATGAAATTCATTGAGAGGACCAACCAAATGGGTCGCCAGGCTTCCTAGGGTCCTTAGTGGCATATTTTTTCATCAAATATGTTGAGAGTAGTCAAAGGTTAAACAATGACCTGACTTGATGTATTAGAACCAACTAAATGTGTCCCTATGGGCCTCAGGGCCCCTAGGGACATGTTTTCATGAAATGTGTCAAGAGGGGTCATAACTTAACCTATGTACCCTTTCGATGCATTAGAACTAACCAAATGGTCCCTATTTGACCTATGGCCCCTAAGGATATACGTTATAAAGAAATGCATCAAGAGGGGTCATATGTTAACCTATGACCCCTTTTGATGCATTATAACAAACTTGATGAGTCCTTAGGGGCCCTAGGGGTCATAGATTCTTGATACATTCGATCTAATTGAATGGGTCCCTAGGGGCCCTAGGGACATATTTTGTAATTAAATGCATCCAAAGGGGTCATAGATTAACCTTTGATCTCTTGCAATGCATTGAAACCAACTAAATGGGTCCCTATAGGCCCTAGGGCCCCAAGCAACATATGATGTCATAAAATGCATGAAGAGGTGTCATAGGTTATCCTATGACTCCTTTTGATGCATTGGAACAAATTAAATGGGAATTTAGGTGTATTAGGGCCCCTATGGACATATGTTGTAATGAAATGAGTCCAGAGGGGTCATAAGTTAATCTATTACACCTTTCGACACATTGGAACCAACTGAATGGGTCCCTAGGGGTCCTATGGCCCCTATGGACATATTTTGTCATGAAATGCATCGAGAGGGTTTATAGGTTAACCTTTTACCAATTATAATGAATTAGAGCCAACCAAATGTGTCTATAGAGGTCCTAGTGCCCCTATGGACATATGTTGTCATGAACTGAGTCAATAGTCATTGGTTAATCTATGACCCCTTTTGATGCATTCAAACCAACAAAATGGGTCCTTAGGGGTTGTAGAAGCCCTAGCAACATAATTTTTCATCAAATGCATTGAGAGGGGTCACAAGTTAACCTATGACTCCTTTTGATGCATTGGAATGAACCGAATGGGTCTCTAGGGGCCCTTGGGACTCTTGGGACATATGTTTGTATGTAATACATCAAGATTCATTGGCGCATGGGAACTAAGTAAATAGGTCACTAGGGGCCTTAGGCCCCTTAGGGTCATTTTGTCATGAAATGTGTGTAGAGGGGTCATAAGTTAACCTATGACCCCTTTTGATGCATTAGAACCAACCTAATGGGTCTGTATAGGTCTTAGGGCCCCTAGGGACATATGTTGTCATCAAATGCATCCAAAGGGGTCATAGATTAACATATGACCCCTCATGATGCATTTGAACCAATTGAATAGGTACCTAGGTACCCTAGGGACATATATTGTCATGAAATGTGTCAAGAGGGGTCATAGCTTAACCAATGTCCCCTGTCGATGCATTGGAAGCAACCAAATGGGTCCCTATGGGCCCTATCAACCCTAGTGACATATGTTTTCATGAAATGCATTGAGAGTTGTCATAGGTTAACCTATGACCCTTTTTGATGCATTAGAACAAACCTAATGGGTCCCTAGTCATCCTAGGGCCCTTAGGGACATATTTTGTCATGATATGTGTGGAGATTGGTCATAGGTTAACCTATGCCACCTTTCAATGCAATGGAACTAACCAAATGTGTCCTTATGGATTCTAATGCTCCTACAAACATATGTTTTTATGAAATGCATCAAGAGAGGTCCTAGGTTAACCTATGACCCTTGTCAATGCATTGGAACAAATTGAGTGGGTCCCTAGGGGTGCTAGGGCCCCTATGGGCATATGTTGTCATGTAATACATTTAGAAGGGTCATAGGTTAACCTATCACTGCTTTCGATACAATGGAATGAACAAAATAGGGCCCAAGGGGCTCTAGGGCCCCAAAGGACTTATGTTAGCATGAATTGCATCAAGAATGGCTATAGGTTAATCTATGACCCCCTTTTAAAGCATTTGAATTGACTAAATGGTTTCCTATGGGCCCTAGGGCTCCAAGGGATATATTTTGTCATAAAATGCATCAAGAGGGGTCATAGGTTAACCTATGACCCCTATGACCCCTTTCGATGCATTATAACCAAAAAAATTGGTCCCTTGCAGTCCTACGACTCCTATGGACACATGTTGTCATGAAATATGTCGAGATGACCTATGACCCCTTTTGATGGATTACAAACAACCAAATGGGTTCTTAGGGACCCTAGGGCTCATAGAGACATATGTTGTCATCAAATGCATCCAAAGGGGTCATAGGTTGACCCCTCTCGATGCATATGAACTAAGAAAATGGGTTGCTAGGGATCCTAGGGCCCCAAGGGACATACATTGTCATGAAATGTGTTGAGAGGGGTCATAGTTTAACTAATGACCCCTCTTGATGCATTGGAACCACCCAAAAGGGTCCCTAGGGTTTCTATGGCAACTAGGCACATATGTTATCATGAATTGTATCAAGAGGGGTCATAGGTTAACCTAGGAACCCTTTTGATACATTGGAAAATAAGAATGGATCCCTAGCGATCATATAGATTCTAGGCACATACATTGTCACGAAATGCATTCAGAGGGGTCATAGGATAACCTACCAGCCGACCCCTTTTGATGCATTGGAACCAACCGAATGGATCCCTCGGGGACCCAAAGCCCCTAGGGACATATGTTGTCATAAAATGGGTTCAAAGGGGTCATAGATTAATTTATGATCCCTTGTGATGCATTTGAACCAATTGAATGGGTTCATAGGCACCCTTTGGCCCCTAGGCACATATGTTGTCATGAAATGCATGAAGAGGGTTCATAGCTTAAGCTATATCCCCTATCGATGCATTGGAAGCAACCAAATGGGTTTCTAGGGGCCCTAGCTACCCTAGGGATGTATGTTCTCATGAAATGCATGAAAAGGGCTTGGAGGTTAACTTCTAATGCCTTTTGATGCATTTCAATGAAGTGAATGGGTCCCTAGGGATGTATGTTGTCATGAAATCTATCAAGAGGGATCGACACATTAGAACTGACCAAGTGGATCACTAGGGGCCCTAGGGCCCCTAGAGACATATATTGTCTTGAAATACATTGATAATGGTCATAGGTTAACCTATGATCCCTTTTGATGCATTAAAATTAACCTAATGGTCCCAAGTGGTCCTAAGGTCCTTAGGGACATATGTTGTCATGAAATAAGTCAAGTTTTGTCATAAGTTAACCTATGACACCCTTCAATGCATTGGAATCAATTAAATGTGTCCTTAGGGAACCTAGGGCACCTAAGGACATATGTTGTTATGAAATGTGTCAAGAGAGGTCATAGGTTAATGTATGACCCTTGTCAATGCATTGGAACTAATTGAATGGGTCCCTAGGTGCGCTAGGGGCCCTATGGCCATATGTTGTCATGTAAAGCATTGAAAGGGGTCATAGGTTAACTTATCACCCCTCTTGATAAATTAGAACCAACCAAATGGGGTGTAAGGGGTCTTAGGGCCCCTAGTGACATATGTTGTCATGAACTATGTCAAGAAGAGTCATAGGTTAACCTATGACCCCTTTTAAAGCATTGGAACTAACCGAATGGTTTCCTATGGGCCCTAGGGCCCTTAATGATATATGTTGTCTTGAAATACATCGAGAGGGGTCATAGGTTAACCTATGACCCCTTTTGATGCATTGCTACCAACCAAATGGGTCCCTAGTAGTACTTGGGCCACTAGGGACATATGTTTTCATCAAATGCATTAGGGGCCCCTAGAGACATATGTTGTCATCAAATGTGTTGAAAAGGGTCATAGGTGTACCCTTCTCAATTCATTGGAAATAACCAAATGGGTTCCTAGGGATCATAGGGACCTTAGGGACATATGTTGTCATGAGATGTGTTAAGAGGGGTCATAGTTTAACTTGTGACCCCTCTTGACACATTGGAACTAGTTGAATGTGTCCCTTGGGTTCCTACAACCACAAGGGACATATGTTGTTATGAAATGTGTCAAGAGGGGTCATAACTTAACCTAGGACCCCCTTTAACTCATTAGAACAAATCAAATGGGTACTTAGGGGTTCTAGGGATCCTAAGGATATATGTTGTCATGAAATGCATCAAGAGGGGTCATAGGTTAACCTATGACCCATTTTAATACATTGGAAAATATGAATGGGTCCCTAGCAGCCCTTGAGACTCTAGGGACATACACTATCATGAAATTATTATGCATTTCAACCAACTTAATGGGTCCTTAGGGCCCCTAGGGCCCCTAAAGACATATGTTGCCATCAAATATGTCAGGATGGGTTGTAGGTTGACCTCTCCCGATGCATTGGAACCAACCAAATGGGTTTCTAGGGATCCTAGGGCCCCTACAAACATATGTTTTCATGAAATAAATTGAGAGGGGACATAGTTCAACCTATGATCCCCTTCAATACATTCAAAATGACCATATTTATTCTTAAGTTTCGTAGGGACCCTAGGGACACATGTTGTCATGAAATGCATCGAAAGGGGTCATAGTTTAACATATTACCCTATTTAATGTATTGGAACTAGCCAACCAATTTCTTAGGGGTCCTAGGGCCCCTATGGACATATGTTGTCATGAAATGAGTTGAGAGGGGTGATAGGTCAACCTATGATCCATTTTGATGCATTGGAATCAACTAAATGGGTCCTTAGGGGTCCTAGGGCCCCAAGGGAAATATGTTCTCATGAAATGAGTCAAGAGCAGTGATATATTAACCTATGACCCCTTATAATGCATTAGAACAAACCTAATGGCTCCCTTGAGGTCATAAGGCACTTTTGACATATGTTGTTATCAAATACATCGAGAGGTCATAGGTTAACCTATGATCCCTTTCAACATAGTGGAACTAACAGAAAGGGTCCATAGGGGTCCTAGGGCCCCTAGAGATATTTGTTGTAATGAAATCCATTGAGAGGGATCATAGGTTAACCTATCACCCCTGTCGATGCATTGGATCCAAATGAATGGGTCCCTAGGGGTCCTAGGGCTCGTAGGGACATATGTTGTCATGAAATACATCTAGAGGGGTCGTAAACTAACTTAGGACCCCTCGTAATGCATTTGAACCAACCAAACAGGTTTGTAGGTACCCTAGGGCCCCAGGGACATATGTTGTCATGAAATGCATTGAGAGACATCGTAACTCAATGTATTTCCCCTATCTCTTCATTGGAACCAACCAAATGGCTCCCTAGGGGCCCTAGGGACATATGTTGTCATTAAATGCATTGAGAGGGGTCATATGTTAACCTATATACCCTTCCAATGCATTAGAACCAACCAAATGGGTCATTGGGACCCTAGAGCCCCGAGGTACATATGTTGTCAATAAATGCATTAAGAGGGTTCATAACTTAACCTATGTTCCCTTTGATTGGATTGGAATTAACCGAATGGATCCCTAGGGGCCCTTGGAGACCTAGGCATATATGTTGTTATCAAATTTGTCGATAAGGGTCATACATTAAGCTATGACCCCTTTCGACACATTGGAACCAAGCGAATGGATCCTTAGGGGCCCTAGGTCTACAAGAGACATATGTTGTCACAAAATGCATTGAGAGATGTCATAGGTTAACCTATGAACCCTTTCAATGCATTGGAACCAATTAAATGTCTTCCTAAGGGCCCTAGGGCCCTTAGCAACATATGTTGTCATGAAGTACATCGAGAGGTGTCAAATTATCCTCTAAATTTTTTTGATGCATTAGAACTAGCCAAAAGGGACTTTAGGTGCCATAGGGTCCCTATGGACATATGTTGTAATGAAATGAGTCAAGAAGGGTCATAGGTTAACCTATTTCCCCTTTCGACACATTGGAACCAATCGAATGTGTCCCTAGGGGTTTTATGGTCCCTAGGGACATATGTTGTCATGAAATGAGTCAATAATCATCAGTCAACCTATGACCCCTTTCGATGCATTGGAACCAACCAAATGGGTCCCTAGGGGTCATAGCACCCCTAGTAAGTTGTCATGAAATGCATTGAGAGGGGTCACAAGCAAAACTATGACACATTTTGATGCATTGGAACCAACCGAATGGGTCACTAGGGGCACTAGGGACCCTAGGGACATATGTTGTCATGAAATACATCGAGAGTGGCCAATGCATTGAAACTAATTGAATGGGGCCCTAGGGGCCCTAGGCCCCCAAGTGGCATATGTTGTCATGAATTTTGTTAAGAGGTGTCATAAGTTAACCTATGAACCCTTTTGATGCATTAGAACCAACCTAATGGGTCCTTATGGGTGATAGGGCTCCTAGGGACATTTTTTTTCATGCAATGCATTGTAACCAATCATATATTTTCATGAGGAGTCAAGAGGGGTCATAGGTTAACCTATCGCACCTTTTGATGTATTGGAACCAACCAATTGGGTCCTTAAGGACCTCAGGGACCTTAGGAACATATGTGTCATAAAATAAATTAACAAGGGTCATAGGTTAATCTCTAACCCCTTTCAATGGATTAGAACCAACTAAATATGTCCCTAGGGGCCCTAGGTCTCTTAGAGACATATGTTGTCATGTAATTTGTCGAGAGTGGTCATTGGTTAACTTATGACCACTTTCGATGCATAGGAAACAACCAAATAGGTCCCTAGGGGCCCAAGGGCCCTTAGCTACATATGTTGTCATGAAATAGATTAGGAGGGGTCGTCAGTTAAGCTATGACCCCTTTTGATGCATTGAAAACAACCAAATAGTGCCCTAGGGCTCCTAGGGCCCGTGTAAACTTATGTTGTCATGAACTACACCAAGAACCTATGACCACTTTGAAGGCACTAGAACCAACTTAATGGTTTCCTATAGACCCTAGCAATGCTAGGGACATATTGAAATGTACCTTTACTAGTTTTGTATAATATTTCCAACCTCTAATCAGATCTTCAAAATCAAACAACCAATATTACAAAGATCCAACAATTTCTCAATAAACCCCAAATCGGGTATGTCCAAAATAGTGGCAAAAACTTCACAACTTGACATATTATTAATGAATCTGAAAATGGAAATTTTGAAAGAAATTTAAGCAGCATAACAGCCTATAAAATTACATTTCCAGATCTATATAACATGCACACAATAGCTTCCAAACGGAGGACAAAACAATGCTCATCGGGCTCCTGAAAATAGCACAAAATAGCCCAGAATTACCACAAAAAACTTAATAATCTATCACAGAAGTATAATCATATCCAAATAAATATATTCAGCTATATTTCAACATCTAAAAGTCTAAAATACAGCAGAAACCCAAACTGATATGAAATACTCAACCAGAAACACCAAACTCTTACAAAAAACACACCCAAAAAACCACAAATCTGCACTGTTCAGCACAAAGGCAAACTCTGCATGAGCATGCACATGGAATGGCTTCAAAATCCCATCCTTAGCCTTCCTATAAACCTGAAAACTCCCATTCTTGGGTCTCCCTAAAATCCTACAAACTCTCGTTCTTGGGTCTCCTTCTCCACAGGTTTGGCAGCCTTTGAAGAATAACAAAGAAATGAGCAAAAATCAAGTTCTAGAATCAGCCCAAAATGCCTCCAGACCCCTTAAAAGAGGGCATAACCCTAAATCATGTCCAAGAGGGGTTAATAAAACATATTTTAATAATAATATTCATTTATTAGTCCATTAACTTCCAAAGATTATCCCCTTTTTCCAAAACTTCACCTTTTTGGGCATGCCTGCCTTAGCAAAAGATTATTATTTTTAATTATTTGAAAAGGGGACATGACAAGTCCTCCCCTCCCAAACATTTCTTGTCCTGAAGCAATGGCTGAACAATAAACCAATCAATCCACCTAGATCCCAAATGTATTTATGAACTATACTACTACCAATTACCACAGGCTCCTGCAATATCCTCTGTAATATAACCAAGAGGAATCCATAACCAAACTCACAATTATAGCTTAACCAAACTCAAAAATCACCACTACCACAGTTAGAAACCCACGAGACACAAGCTCTTAGAACATCAGAACCCAAGTAAAGTGGACAAATCAAACTATCAACATAGTAAATACCATCAATGCATCCCATTGGCCTATACGAAATGTACAATCCAACTCTGCAACAATGGTGAATGTTCCCGAATGAAACTGTACCAAGTATGGAGAATCCACACACTGTACAACTCCTGCAATCAACACAACTTTGTAGATCATGGACCACTATCTCATAACCATAACTCCCATACACCCTTGATGGTGAAAAGCCATCACAAGATAAACATCAAGAATTGGAAGCCAAACCAAATATGCCTGCCATCAACTCCTCAACACAAGGATCAAATGCTAACTGATGTACATACCTTGCAATATAATGTTGATAGAAAAAACCAACCTCAGTCAATAGGTCACCATGAACAAGTGATACAACCCACTGTGATTGATCACCAGCTAAGTCAGGAGATGTCATAGCCAAAGGAGTAGAATCAATAACAACACCAGCTGAAGCATCACTCTGAAACTCCTGATCTAAGTCATGTATTATCAAGCTGTCAACTGCAAAACCTATCACCATGTTGTGCCCATCACAACTCTCATCCCGAGGCATCAAACTATTCCATAACTGATGACAAGCACTAGGAACCAGAGTACATCTCTGTATCATCATCTCATCAACATGGTCATCAAAGGTAAATTGATGAGTATACCTCACAATGTAATGCTGATAGAATGCGCCAATCTCAGTTAGTGGCTCAGACTGCAATCTAGATGTAACTAACTGCAATCAATCACTAACCAAGTTGGAACTGACTACTACCTTTAAAGACATCACCAAGGGAGTAGTATTACTAGCAGGAACCATGCCAACTGTCGGCTCACCAACATCACACATGATCTTTGATACATCTGTAGTCTCCGTGCCATTAGTACTAGAGGCCACCACCATGTCAGGCATACACCAATCTGCTACAACACCCAACTCAACTGAACCTGACTCTAGTGGGAATGAACCTGATATGCCAATGTTAGTATCAAGGATGGATGCATCCCTATCTCCACTATCTCTGAAAATCTCGGCCATGGACATCCTCGGATCACCAAACACCATAGCTTGTGACTGTATAGAATCAGGTAAAGACTATAGTCACTCTAACTCCATGGTCACCTTAGCCAAATGAAACTGTGACTCCTTGAAAGCCAACTGTGTACTCTCAAGAATCTCAGAAGTCACCTCAAGCTGCTCAGTCAGCTCACTCACCTCATCTTCCTTGGCTAACAATGCATCATATGCTGTACTGCCCCACTCCATAAGATAATATTTGTCAGCTACCAACTGCATATAATTCTATCTCAAAATCTGAATGGCCTCCCATAAAGAGTGGATCTCTGTCAAGGAAAGATAACTGCCTTCCTACTCATCACTAGTAGGAGAACCCCATCCATAAACTGCTAACAACTGACGAGAAACATCAAATTGCTAGCAAGTGATAGCAATGTCTCGGTCACTAACTCTCAACTAATTAGACACATGATGGTACTGGCTTGACTATCTCCTACAAACATCCTCTGATGCACTGTCTAAAGGAGTATCCTCAAAGTTACTAGTCTCTAGAGTATTACCATCCATATCCTGTGAATCAAATCTAAAGCTCATATCAACATACGAAGTATCAAAAACATTAGCACTACTGTCCAACTCCTTTATACCCAAGGAAACTAAGTCTTCAAAACTGCCCACTGCATCCTCCTGGATGTCATCAATGCCAATATGATCCTGGGACTCATTTGTACACACTGCCAAATATGAAATATCATCAACACATTCTAGCAAGTATGGTCAACTGGATATATGAACAAAGCCCAACACTAGTTTATAAAAACTAATACCAACATCGGATAAGCTCCTGGCACAAGAAAAGACAACATCGTGCAATTTACTAATCAAATCCATGATAGCACCCAAACAATCATTGCTACCAAAAAGTGTTAAATATTTCCAGTCAACTAAATCCCAAATGCCAATATAACAATCTTGAGTCCATATCCATAAACTATAATTAGTTGGTAACTCAAGCAAAATCCTCACCTGAGTAATATGACCAATACCAACTAATTCGACATACCTGTCTGACATTATCCCTATATCCTGGATGTGAATGCAAGATGAACTCGCAACATTATCAATGTCCACATATGATCTACCATTCGCAGAAAGCTGAGTATTAGGAGTGCAAGATCAAACTAAACTCAATTCCATGCCATGCTTATCCCCATGTCTCTCCCAGTCTTGTAATGCCAATGGAGTATTCACCAAAGAAGCTCGAGTGTCCTCAAGCTCATGAGAAAACCTATCAACTTCCTCCTCCTTCCTCCTCAAGGCATCTGAATAGTCTCTGACAAGGCTAAGAAGATGGTCATGAACTGATAGAAGATGTAAATAACTCAACTTCATCATTCCCATTCCTTCCCTAATTGCTTGTAAGTCAACACAAGGAGACTTTGCCTAAACTCCCTTATGTCTACCCTGTAACTGAATCATCTAAATGTGATCCTCTATCATATCTCGCATCCTATCATGATGAGATAATGAAGTCACAATACTATCTTTGTTCACCTTCAGCTGGCTGGACAAATCATGTGAAGTACTACCTGCCTCAACCTTGTGTAATGAAGCATCTAACTGGGCCTGGTACTCTTTCTCAACAAAGTCATGAATGCTCAATGTCTGCTCATCTCTACCAGGTATCTCACCATCATGCACAAAAACATCCTCATAATCATCATCTAAACCCACTACCTCCTGTGGCAAAGTAGAATATGAGACCTTTGCCTGGCTATAAGCTAGTTTCTCAAACTCCTCATGCAAGTTCTTGGTAATTGTGTCATCTGCCCTGTGAGAAAATCTGCCAAATAGAAATCCAGTCAACCTATCCACCTTAGCTAGGTTGGAAAACATTTCATTGATCATACAGTGGTGCTCAACCAATTTTTCATACATGTCATGGCTTATTTTCATAAGTTTATCTCGAATGTCTAAATAACCATCATTTCTACTATTTTGACTCTGGATATCAATTGTCCAAGATCGTGTCCTATGAGACTCTGTACTATACCTATCCATTCTAGATAAAGTAGAGTGTAACCCCAATAGGATATAACTTCTTCAAACACCAAGAACTAACATGCAAATGATTAGAAGTAGCATGCAACCATAGATTTTGACATGCAATTGATTAGAAGCAACATGCAACCACCAAATTCACCAAGAACTAACATTCAAATGATTAGAAGTAGCATGCAACCATAAATTTTGACATGGAGCTGATTAGAAGCAACATGCAATCATAAATTATGACATGCAAAATCTGGGTAGTTGTCAAAACTGACATGCAAGATCTGGGTAGTTGTCAAAACTGATATGCAAGATCTGGGTAGTTGTCAAAACTGACATGCAAACTTCTACAAACCCTCAGGCTGGCAAGATCATGGCTCTGAAACCACTAAAATGTCCCTTTACTAGTTTTGTATGATATTTCCAACCTCTAATCAGATCTTCAAAATCAAACAACCAATATTACAAAGATCCAGCAATTTCTCAATAAACCCCAAATCGGGTATGTCCAAAATAGTGCCAAAAACTTCACAACTTCACATATTATTAATAAATCTGAAAATGGACATTTTTACATAAATTTCAACAGCATAATAGCATACAAAATGACATTTCTAGATCTGTATAACATGCACACAATAGCTTCCAAACGGAGGACAAAACAATGCTCATCGGGCTCCCGAAAATAGCACAAAATAGCTCGGAATCACCACAAAAAACTTAATAATCTATCACAGAAGTATAATCATATCCAAATAAATATATTCAGATCTATTTTAACATCTAAAATTCTGAAATATAGTAGCAACCAAAACTGATATGAAATACTCAACTGGAAACACCAAACTCTTACAAAAAACACACCCGAAAAATCACAAATCTGCTCTATTCAGCACAAAGGAAAACTCTGCATGAGCATGCACATGGAATGGATTCAAACTCCCATCCTTGGCCTTCCTAGAAACCTACAAACTCCCATTCTTGGGTCTCCCTGGAAACCTTCAAACTCCCGTTCTTGGGTCTCCTTCTCCACAGGTTTGGCAGCCTCTGAAGAATGACAAAGAAATGAGCAAAAATCAAGTTCTAGAATCAGCCCAAAATGCCTCCAAACCCCTTAAAAGAGGGCATAACCCTAACTCACGTCTAAGAGGGGTTAATAAAACATATTTTAATAATAATCTTCATTTATTAGTCCATTAGCTTCCAAAGATTATCCCCTTTTTCCAAAACTTCACCTTTTTGGGCCTGCCTGCCTTAGCAAAGATTATTATTTTTAATTATTTGAAAAGGGGACATGACACATATGTTGTTATGAAATAAATTGAGAGGATTTGTAGGCTAAACTATGACCCCTTTCAACACATTAGAACCAACCAAATGGGTACCTAGTGGTCCTAGGGCACTTAGGGACTTATGTTGTCATGAAATGTGTTGAGAGGGGTCATACGTTAACCTATGATCCCTTTCAACACATTGCAACCAATTGAATTGGTTGTTAGGGGCCCTAGGGGCCCTAGAGACATATGTTATCATGAAATGCATTGAGAGAGGTCATAGGTTGACCCCTCTTGACACATTGGAACTAAACAAATGTGTCCCTAGGGGTCCAAGGGAATCTAGCAACATATTATGTCATAAAGTGCATCAAGAGGGGTCATAGGCTATTTTATGACCCTTCTTGATGCACTAGAACAAATTGAATGGGTCTGTAGGGTTCCTAGGGCCCCTAGTAACATATGTTATCATCAAATGTGTTGAGAGGGGTCATATCCTAACCTATGACCCCTTTCAACACATTGCAACCAACTGAATGGGTCCATAGGGACCTTAGGGCCCCTAAAGACATATGTTGTCATGAAATGCATTGGGAGGGCTCATAGGTTGACCCATCTTGACGCATTCAAACTAACTGAATCGATCCCTAGGGTTCCTCATGATATACATCTAGAGGGGTCATACATTACCCTATAACCCCTCTTGATGCATTAGAACAAACTAAATGTGTCCCTAGGTTTCTTATGACCCCTAGAGTTCTATGTTGTCATAAAATGTTTTCAGAAGGGTGATAGGTTAACTTATGGCCCCTATCGACACATTGGAACCAACTGAATGGGTCCCTAGGGACCCTAGTGACATATGTCATCATGAAATTTGTCAACAGAGGTTATAAGTTAACCTATGACATTTTTTCACACACTAGAACTGACTGAGTTGGTGTTCTTGACACTAAAAATTGCATGGTCAATTTTTGAGCCCTGTTGACAAATTTGAGCCCTATAAACACTTTTAAATGAGATTGTACCCAGCTGTTAGTTTGAGGCCTAAAAGGTGTTTAATGTTTTTAACACCTTCCATTCAGCCCGTCTACATGTTCCATGAAGTTAAATTGTCATTTTGAGCCATTCTATGAAGTCTTGTTTCGAGAAATTGTCAAATCAGCATTTTACCCCAAGTGTCAAATAGTGAAAGGAGGCTGTGTTTGCCATTGAATATCTCACACCCAGTAAGATTTTGTGACTTAATACTCTGAGAGTGTCTAGTATCCATAGCTAAAAACCTATGCTTCAGATTTTGAGTCATTTCGAGTTCGTTTGACTAGGTTTCGAATCCCTCAAATTTGGTCATTCACCGTTTTCATGTTTTTGCACTGTGCACACATTTCTAAGAAGCCCTATTTGATGTCCTATAACTTTTGACCAGATGATTCAAATGTTTAAATTCCTATTGCATTGCATTGTAGGTGTCAGAGACTTGTTATGTTTCAAGTTTCATATCAGGACGAATCCGTTTGATTGATTTTCAAGCATGATTCCAACTAGAATTTTTTACTTTTTGCTGGTGTCAGTATTTGCAGATTGATTGGAAGCCCTGTTTGTGATGTTATATCTCATGATCCATGATTGGTTAAATCGAATGGATTGTACCCCTGTGTTGTCCTCTGAAAATACTATAAGTGTGTCAGTTTTTAAGCCTTGACGAATCCGTTTGAACACATTTCTAGGTCAATGCCATTCGCAAAAAAAATTTCTGTTAGGATGTCCAGTCTGTAAAATTCTGAGTAGCCCACTTTGACTGATCGCCATTCGTGCCCCATGATTCATCATGAGCCCAAATCGTAGGTTCATATTCACCTCATGACATAGAACCAGTGTCCTAGTTTTTGTTTCTCCATGTGCTCGTTTGCCTAGTTTTCCAAGCCGATTCCAGAGCCAATTTGTTATTTTTTGACATGTTTATCTGCAAGTGTTTCTAAGTAGACAACTCGGATAGTCGATATCTTTTCACTGGGAATTCATCATGAGATTTGATTTGGCAGGATACAAGTATGTGGAACAAAGATCCAGTGTGTCATTTTTCAGAGCATTGTCAATTGTTTGGATCAATTTTTAAGGCCAGCCAACGGACCTCCTAGCACTAGATTCATAGTTTGCAAAAAGTGACAAATTGAGTTCTTAATGATCTTGATTCCAATCAGTCTAAAAAGGTCAGTGGATCACATTGGCATTTCAATTGTTCGATAATGAATTTTTTTTAGCCAGACCCACTCTGGTGTCCAACTGACTCCAAATAGATTATCAAGATGTTTGGGTGCGGAATGATGTATTCAGGAGCTACAATGTTGTAATGATGAATTTTATTTATATTCTTTTTGAGTTGATTAAAGTGGGTGGAGAATAGTTTGAATGAGTATGAAAGGCACCTGGAGCTGAAAACAAGGATTGTAATATGCTACTACATGAAGTAGCTAAAATTGGTAATAGAGAGGTTGTTGATATCCTCCTTTGTAGACAAAGTTATGCCTACTATTTCAATAAGATTAAAGAGACAATTTTAATATTCTCTTCACGATATGGCTATGTGGAAATACTTAGGTGTCTCTTGCAATCTAGGTTACATCAAGATGTATTTGAATGGGATCGATCTATTAGAGAAGTAGCTTACAGGGATTGTAGTTTGGAGGGAGCCTTTCATGAAATTACAGAGGTAGTTTGTAGCATATATTGAGGGAAGTCAACGCATTGGGACAATTGGGAGCTCTTCCAAGAATGAGTCAGAGCATCCTCATGCCAAGGAGTAGAGGAGTCGACTTCAAACAAAGAGAACCTGCAATCAAATTAAAAAAAAAAAGTGAACGCCACAACATGTAAAAAATGCAGTCAATGGAGGCAGATATAGTAGAGACAACACCCTAAAAAGTAAACTTGTGACAGCGCAAAGGAAGAATAGCGCATGAGGAGAACTCATGTAGATGGAAGGATCTTGGTGAATGGAGGTAGCGACAAGAAAAAATAGAGCGTCCATGCATATAAAAATGCAATTCGCAGTTAAAATGAAGAAGCAGCTCATGTTTTAAAAGAGCAACTCCACGCAAGGGAAGAGCCTCATCATTAATGATAGGAAGACGTCATAACAAAATAGCTTACGCATTTTAAATAGGAGATCCCCACGTCCAAGTTGAGAAAATGTAGTTACAGGGGAAGCATTTGAAAAGCCACAACATTAAAAGGAATTCGTAAGCAAGAGGAACATAACAGCCCACACAATCGAGGAACCCTCAGATGCAAAGGTTTTTCAAAACATTTAATCCCACATTGAGGCCGTGAGAACTGTTTTAACATTTTAAATACAATGCAACTCATCCTTTAGTGTGAATTGAAATAAGAGGCTTTTGGAAGCCAAGTTCATGGAGGTGGGGCCCATGGTCGGCAGGTCAGTTATAAATGCAGTTAGAGCATAATTTTAAACAAATAGGCGATCAAAATTGTTGATGTCAGTGAGCTAGAAGGCAATTGAAAAACCAAGAATCTGGCGGTCACTACCTCGCTAGCCAAAAAATCTTGAAAAATTCGGCTAGCGACATAGCGAGGTCGCCGAAAAATTCAAGAATCCGGCAAGAGTTAACAGCGAATCGGATGTTGACAAGTGGGTTCCAGATGGTGATGAGATGGTGGGAAAATGGATCCGAGTGCTGAGATGTGGCCTGAGATGTTTCCATGTGGCACAATCAACAGTCCTCGTTACCTTGCTAAGGCAAACTTGCTCACCGATTAATATAGAAAAGTAGCGAGTGTGACGTGGCATCCATGTACCATGCTGATGTAGCACTGGCCATGATAAGGTGGCATACTGATGAGGTAAAATAGAGGGCCAATGAGATAATGCCACATGGTAGTCAGTCAAGCCTGAGTTGACCACAGATCTAAAGGCAAAGGAAAAAATAAAGAATTTAAAATGTCATTTTTTGTCATTTTTCAATGAAATGATGCACGTCAGATGTTTTAAAAACCAAAAAGGCATTTAGCCTAAAGTTTTAACTTTAGAGTAATTTAAATTTCTCAAAATTTAAATTTTAAAGATGTGCAAACCTGATAGTTACACCAAAGGAGTCATTTTCAAAATGATATTCTAGGAGTTTTTGATATCTAAAACTAGCACTCCAACATACCGTTGGAACTGAGAAACTCTAAATTTTTTGAATATGAAGTTCAGTTTTGCATAGACTACCACTGGTACATGCTACAGGTCATTTTTATGAAATATGAGGTATTGACAGCAGAATAAGCAAAACTCATCACTGATTTTCAATTTTGGTTATGAGGCAGATGTAAAGGCTTTTTGAACCCTGAGTGTGGTGAAAATAAGCTAGAAAGGATCATATTGCATTCTAAAAGGGCCTTTGTAACTAATTTTTTACTTTTACCTGGTGAATTCATTTTAACATCAGAGTCAGTTTTTTTTTTTCATCATTACATTTTGAGATTTTTATGCCTCTGAGGGCCAAGGTGAAAGGATTTGATTTGCCAGTCAAGGAGAGAGGAAAGAAAGGTGTTTTTGATCTTCTTGAGAGTGAATTTCAAGTGGACAGCTATCAGTTGTATAACAGATCCAAGAATTCATCTCCCTCCTATATCTTGTTTTCTTTCTGTCATTTGAAGGGTTCCAGTTTCTGGGAAGAATGTTCATTGTTGTGATACCATTAGGGATTCCAGTTTTTGCACTGTGAGACCATTGGTTCCAGTATTTTGACATGTTTCCATGACTGTGACACCATTTTCTTTAGTAGAACTCTCATGTGAACAGCATTTTAGAGATAATATAGATAGTTCTGAGATATTAGGTTGTTTCATTTTTCAATTTTCTGCATCTGAATGTATAGTTTCAAGGAAATGAATACATATGAGCAACAATTTCACTAGTTTTGTTCTGGTTCTTGTCTCCTATCTCAGCAATTTGTAAGTCTTATGTGGTTTTGGAACAAAGATTTGAGACCCATTTGCATCCCTTTCAGGTTGTATGTTTGATGTATTTTGTTGTTGGACAAAAGGGCCAAGTAAATGCTCGATATGTTTAAACAAGGTTACTCGTTGTTTGAGAAGGATATTTTGTGAGAATGAGACCTGAATGAACACTGATGTCTGAATCACAAGGTGGTTGGATAGATCTGATGTCTGGGTATATGAGATACATCCTGATGTCACAAATGTATGTTTTGAATTCATGGAATTTCCCAATGGATTAGGAACTGATTAGTTATAGGATCACTGGTTATACTGTTGCATTTTTGAGGTTTTGTTGAATCAACATCTTGTATCAAATGAATTTCACTTTCATGTTGAAGAGCTATCATAAAATGCTCTCACTCAGCTTATGAGGTTCATAGATGTGCATCTAGCTATTGTAGGTCTGTGTTATTTCATGAGTTCTTAGGAGAAATAAGGGTTTTATCTACTTCATGTTAGATTTGATGTATGCTTTGACAACTTGTACCATATAAAGAATCTACAGGTCTACTCACCTAGGTTTTGTAGGGCCTAAAGTAGAAGAAGGGTCATGCCTTATAGTTGGCCCTGTGTCTAAAATGATATGTTGATAATGGGAGTTAGCTGGCCCTAGATGTGTCATATTCTCATGGGGCTAATTGGAAACGGGTAACGTTTTCAAACACCAACAAAATGGTGACTCTGCTGGGGAAATAAGATGGAAATCTATTTTGTTGAAAGGACAAGAATCTCTGGTGTTTATTTAAAATTTTAGTGCTACTCTCAGTTGGGTTTTTCCCATCCGAGTCATCAACAAAATGGCGACTCTGCTAGGGAATGTATTGAATCAGATTTAAGGGAAACCTTGAGAATTTGAAAGGAGATTCAATACAATAGGAGAAGTGCATTAAAGAGTTTCAATAGTAAGTTCGCTGATGTTCTTTCCAGTTTTCTTACTCTAAATCATGCACCCCAGTTAAGTTTTATCCATTACTGTAGTATTTTTCAAGGTTGAACATAGATTGTGTTGCTAAGAGTGTTCATATTCAGTCAAGTCAGCTAGTTTTTGCTTTCAAAATACTGTTGTGAGATTAGAGTCAGAATTGTTGAATAAAGGTTTCTCCCTTCTAAGTGTTTTAAAGATGTGTAAATTCTACAAGTTGGAATTTCAATTCATATTTTCCATGTTATAAATCATTGTTTCAAATATTTCTCACATATGTGAGTGGCGACTCTATCTAAAGGATCTCTAAAACATTATAGATCGATGATGTACAATTTATTTTCAAGAGTTTTTAGTTGAATCAAACAGATCTAAAAGTTGTGTTGAAAATTTTAAATAGAAGAGAGAGTATATAAGTTTCTGACTAGTAAGTTTTGAAGTGTTGTTTGATTTGCTGTTATAAGAATTTGTAGTGATAAAGATGAATCACAGCAGTGATGTCATTTAATTCTCCTCAAGGAGATGGTGACTCTGTAAGGTTATGATCAGTGGTGTAAAGAATTAAAATTAGCACCAGGCCAATCAGTAGGTCAGTGGTCTCATGCAACAACACTTGAGGTATTTTATGCTTTCATATGATTTCTTTTCAATGAAAGTGAGTTCCACATATGTGTTCTCCATCAAGTGAAGTTTTAGCACTAAGGAGAGGAGAATGATTTGATAAGTTTTATGCACTTCATTAGAACGAGTTTCAATTGATTATTTTTAAAGTTTGTGAAGTGAGTTTGAAGTTTTCATTTGGTAGAAAGGTATAGATCTGCTGCAAAATATAAATTAGAAGTTGTTATAGGTGAATGAGGTTCAAATTTGTTAAGAATGTCAAGATTCAGTCCACCTAGGATGTAGCCAATTAATGAAATGCCTAGATCCATTTCTACCAAGTGGTATATGCCATTGAATTTCAATGGTATTCATGGTTTCCCAAATGTCATTCCTAATGGTGTTAGGAAAAGTTTGCCTAAGTTTAGTGGAAACCATGAAAATTCAGCCAGTCATCATGTTTAGTTGTTTATTGACTTGGTTGGTGATTTTGAAATTGCTCATGAAGACATTCAGTTGAAATTGTTTGTTCAAACTTTAGAGGATGATGCTAGGGACTGGTTTTCATTCCTACTAGCATGTTCAATTTCATCCTGTGATGAATTAATGTCAGCCTTCATGATGTAGTTTGGGGAAAGAGTAAGCATCTCTAATTATTTTGATAAGTTTTTGAAAATTCAAATCAGGAATGGTGAGTTAGTTCCTAAATTTAATATCAGATTTGCAAAGATTTTAAATGAAATTCCTGAAAGTTACAAGCCAGATGATCAAATGTGCTTAGTGGTTTATCTTGGGGCATTTGATAAGAAGATGAGCTATCTGTTGAGAGATAAAGAACCCAAGACTTTGCATGAGGCATTCATGACAGTGATAGAGATTGAGAATAACATAAAATATGGCTTAACCAGGAGTCACTTCTCTCGAAATGTTTGTCGGCTAGATGAGATGCAAAGAACAAATCAATGTCATATAGAATATTCAATTTCAGATCAGCAAATAAGTACCCCTACTGTTGTAAATAGTTTTGTTGAAGATTCAAAAATAAAAACATGTGAACATGAAATCTCTTTGTTGCAAAGAAGAAATGATTCCATTCGTGTTGAATTGAATGCACATGTTTATGGTATTACAACAACGAATGATAGAATTGATTCACTTGATGAGTTATCCATGCAAGATATGAATCCTGTCATTTATTTTCCCATCGATGATTTGCATTGTGTTGAAAACATAATGAATCAGGAAGAGGAAAGGTATCTATCTCAGTATGAGGATGAAGAACCTAGAAGTGAGGTATTAAGTGATAAAGATGAAATTGTTGATCCAACATATTGTGAAGAAGCATCATGTGAAGATAATGGCGAGACTTGTTGCTCAAGTCAAGAAGAGGATTGTGATAGTACATATGTGTCTTCATGTGAATCAGATGCTGATTGGGAAGAAGAAAGTAATGACGGAAGTGAGTACTCTTTTTCTAGTAAAGGTACGCATTCTTTTCTTAAATTTGAAAGTGAGTGTCCATTTCAGAATTGTGTAAATCGGTTTGAGATTGAAAGTTATGAAGAAAATGTGTCTACACAATATGAAGACAAAGAGGTTATCCATAGAGATGTATTACCTAATTGTGTAGAAGAGTATCTTGAGGATGAGTGCAGTGATGATCATTATGTGATTGACCCTGAGATTAATGCATCAACACATATTAGTAAGATAAATGATGATTTTCTTGCAAGACATTTGAATCACCTATATGGAGACAATGAAAGTAACTTTGATTTGTATTCTGCATGCTTCGTTGATGGAGTGGATGTTGAGTCTTCATGTAGTTCTGATTTTTCTTCATATGTTGAAAGTGTGAATGACTGTGATGTTAGAAATAGTTTTAAAGTTTTCACTAATCCATTATATAGTAAGGAGTTTGATGTTGATCAGCACATCACTTGTCCTAATGTCTACAAAGGCACTTTGCATGGAGTTATCAATCCTCTTTTTGAAGAACACATGGACGGTTCAGATTTAGAAGAGAATAAGTTTAATGATGATACTTTGTCTTACTACTGTAAGAGGTTAAACTGTTCTTTTCCAAATATGACAGTTAATATGATCATAATGTTGCATCTGATTTTGATAACAAGGTATTTGATGAGACAGTTATTGAAAATCTGCCTATACCTTGCAATGATTTTTATGATGAATATTTTCATGTGATGACTAATCCATTTGCCAATTGTGAAGAACCATTTGAAGGTTGTGGATTAGCTTTAGATTCTGATGTGGATGACATATGTGAGTATCAGTCAGATTGTTCATTTTATTCATATCTGGTTATACAAAAGGATACACATTTTGAAGGTACGAGTGGTCTCTTTCCCCAAGTTGAATATGAAGCCTTCATATTCAAGAATGATACCATGCATGAGCCATTAAATGAAGAGGGTTTTTAGTTTCAGTCTGATATGTTTAAGCGTGCTGATCAATATTTTCATAATGAGCTAACGGTTGAAGATCAAGTAAGTTTTTATATGCATTATGAAAGTAAGAGTGATGATTTTGTTTTTCCAAGTGATTTGTTATATGATTATAATATGATTTTTGAAACTGATAGGAGAGGAAATTTTCATTTACCTCATGAAAGTTCAGATGAGAATCATGTTTATCACAGAGGTAAACAATTTTGTTGAAGTTCGATGGCTTGGGGTCATCGTTTGTAAATAGTAGAAGTAGTTGTTTCCTTGCTTTCAATAAGTTATTCGAGAGAAGTTTTTTTATTTCAGGAATGGTCTGCTTCCTCCAGAGATCTAAATCCTTGCCATGCCCACAAGGGGCATGCATCCCCAGATAGAGCCACTGTTGGCGCTAAAAATTGCATGGTCAATTTTTAAGCCCTGTTGAGAAATTTGAGCCCTATAAACGCTTTTAAATGAGATTGTACCCAGCTGTCAGTTTCAGGCCTAAAAGGTGTTTAATGTTTCTAACACCTTCCATTCAACCTGTCTACATGTTCCATGAAGTTAAATTATCATTTTGAGCCATTCTGTGAAGTCTTGTTTCGAGAAATTGTCAAATCAACATTTTACCCCAAGTGTCAAACAACGACAAGAGGCTATGTTTTCCATTGAATATCTCGCACCCAAAAATGTTTTGTGACATTTTGCTTTCAGAGTGTCTAGTATCCATACCCAAAAACCTATGTTTCAAATTTTGAGTCGTTTCGAGTCCGTTTGACCAGGTTTCGAATCCCTCAAAGTTGGTAATTTACTGTTTTCATGCTTTTGCACTTTGCACACATTTTTTGGAAGCCCTCTTTGACGTGCTATATCTTTTGACCAGTTGATCCAAATTTTAAATTTCCTATTGCATTGCATTTTAGGTGTCAGAGACTTATTATATTTCAAGTTTCATATCAGGACGAATCCGTTTGATCGATTTTCAAGCATGATTCCAAGTGGAATTTTTGACTTTTTGTTGGTGTCACTATTTGTAGATTGATTGGAAGCCCTATTTGTGATGTTATATCTCATGATTCATGATTGGTCAAATCAAACGGATTGTACCCCTATGTTGTCCTCTAAAAATACTATAAGTGTGTCAATTTTTAATCCTTGACAAATCCGTCTGCACACTTTTCTAGGTCAATACCATTCGCAAAAAATATTTCTGTTAGCATGTCCAATCTGTAAAATTCTGAGTAGCCCACTTTGACTGATCGCCATTTGCGCCCCGTGATTCGTCATGAGACCAAATCGTAGGTTCATATTCACCTTGTGACATAGAACTAGTGTCCCAGTTTTTGTTTCCCCATGTGCTTGTTTACCTAGTTTTCCAAGCTAATTCCAGAGCCAATTTGTTGTTTTCTGACATGTTTATCTACAGGTGTTTCTAAGTGGGCAACTCGGATAGTCGATATCTTTTGACTGGGAATTCATCATGAGATGAGATTTGGCAGGATGCGAGTATGTGGAACAAAGATTCAGTGTGTCAGTTTTCAGAGCATTGTCAATTGTTTGGGTCAGTTTTTAAGGCTAGGCAATGGACCTCCTGGCACTAGATTCATAGTTTGCAGAAAGTGATAAATTGAGTTTTTAATGATCTTGAGTCCAATCAGTCTGAAAAGATCTATGGATCACTTTGGCATTTCAATTGTTCGAAAATGAAATTTTTTTAGCTGGACCCACTCTGGGGTCCGACTGACTCCAAATAGATTATCAAGATGTTTGGGTGCGAAATGATGTATTCAGGAGCTGCAATGTTGTAATGATGAATTTTAGTTATATTCTTTTTGTGTTGATTAAAGTGGGTGGAGAATAGATTGAATGAGTATGAAAGGCACCTGCAGCTGAAAACAAGGATTGCAATATGCTACTACATGAAGTAGCTAAAATTGGTAATAGAGAGGTTGTTGATATCCTCCTTTGCAGATAGAGTTATGCCTACTATTTCAATAAGCTTAAAGAGACAATTTTAATATTCGCTTGATGGTATGGCTACGTGGAAACAGTTAGGTGTCTCTTGCAATCTAGGTTACATCAAGATGTATTTGAATAGGATCAATCTATTAGAGAAGTAGCTTACAGGGGTTGTAGTGTGGAGGGAGCCTTTCATGAAATTACAAAGGTAGTTTGCAGCATATATTGAGGGAAGTAAATGCATTAGGACAATTGGGAGCTCTTCCAAGAATGAGTTAGAGCATCCTCACGCCAAGGAGTAGAGGAGTCAACTTCAGACAAAGAGAACCTGCAATCAAATAAAATAAAAAATAGTTAATGCCACAACATGTAAAAAAATGTAGTCAATGGAGGTGGATATAGTAGAGACAACACCCTAAAAAGTAAACTTGTGCTAGTACAAAGGAAGAACAGTGCATGAGGAGAACTCACGTAGATGGAAGGATCTTGGTGAATGGAGGTAGTGACAAGAAAAAATAGAGCGTCCATGCATATAAAAATGCAATTCGTAGTTAAACTGAAGAAGCAACTAACATTTTAAAAGAGTAGCTCTATGCAAGGGAAGAGCCTCATCATTAATGATAGGAAGACGTCATAACAAAATAGGTGACACATCTTAAACAGGAGATCCCCACGTCGAAGTTGAGAAAATGTAGTTATAGGGGTAGCAATTGAAAAGCCACAGCATTAAAAGGAATTCGCAGGCAAGAGGAACAGAACAGCCCACACAACGGAGGAACCAGTAGACACAAACATTTTTCAAAATGTTTAATCCCACATTGAGGCCGTGAGAACTGTTTTAACATTTTAAATACAATGCAACTCATCCTTTAGTGTGAATTGAAATAAGAGGCTTTTTGAAGCCAAGTTCGCGGAGGTGGGGCCCATGGTTGACAGGCCATTTATAAATGCAGTCAAAGCATAATTTTAAACAAACACGCGGTCAAAATTGATGATGTCAGCGAGCTAGAAGGCAATCGAAAAACCAAGAATCCGGCGGTCGCTACCTCGCTAGGCAAAAAATCTTGAAAAATTTGGCTAGCGACATAGCGAGGTCGCCGAAAAATTCAAGAATCTGGCAAGAGTTAACAACGAATCAGATGTTGACAAGTGGGTTCCAGATGGTGATGAGATGGTGGGAAAATAGATCCGAGTGTTGAGATGTGGCCTGAGATGTTACCATGTGGCACAACCAATGGTCCTCGTTACCTCGCTAAGGCGAACTTGCTCACTAATTAATATAGTGAAGTAGTGAGTGTGACATGGCATCCATGTACCGTGTTGATGTGGCACCGACCATGATAAGGTGGCATGCTGATGAGGCAAAATAGAGGGCCAATAAGATAATGCCATGCAGCAGTCAGTCAACCCTGAGTTGACCATAGATCTAAAGGCAAAGGAAAAAATAAAGAATTTAAAATGTCATTTTTTGTCATTTTTCAAAGAAATGATGCACGTCAGATGTTTTAAAAAACCAAAAAGGCATTTAACCTAAAGTTTTAACTTTAGAGTAATTTAAATTTCTCAAAATTTAAATTTTAAAGATGTGCAGACCTGATAGTTACGCCAGAGGAGTCATTTTTGAAATGATATTCTAGGAGTTTTTGATATCTATAACTAGCACTCCAATATACTGTTGGAATTCGAAAACCCTAAGTTTTTTGAATATGAAGTTCATTTTTGCACAAACTGCCACTGGTACACGCTACAGGTTATTTTTATGGAATCTGAGGTATTGATAGCAGAATAAGCAAAACTCATCACTGATTTTCAATTTTGGTTATGAGGCAGATGTAAAGGCTTTTTGAACCCTGAGTGTGGTAAAAATAAGCTAGAAAGGATCATATTGCATTCTGAAAGGCCCTTTGTAACTAATTTGTTACTTTTAACCAGTGAATTCATTTTAACATTAGATTCAATTATTTTTTTTCATCATTACATTTTGAGATTTGTATGCCTCTGAGGGCGAAGGTGAAAGGATTTGATTTGCTAGTCAAGGAGAGAGGAAAGAAAGTTTTTTTTGATCTTCTCGGGAGTGAATTTCAAGTGAACAGCTATCAGTTGTATAACAGATCTAGGAATTCATCTCCCTCCTATATCTTGTTTTCTTTCTGTCATTTGAAGGGTTCCAGTTTCTGGGAAGAAAAAGTTCATTGCTGTGATACCATTAGGGATTCTAATTTTTGAACTATGAGACCATTGGTTCCAGTATTTTGACATGTTTCCATGACTGTGACACCATTTTCTTCAGCAGAACTCTCATGTGAACGGCATTGTAGAGATAATATAGATAGTTCTGAGATATTAGGTTGTGTCATGTTTCAATTTTATGCATCTGAATGTATAGTTTCAATGAAATGAATACATATGAGCAACAATTTCACTAGTGTTGTTTTGGTTCTTGTCTCCTATCTCAGCAATTTGTAAGTCTTATGTGGTTTTGGAACAAATATTTGAGACCCATTTGCATCCCTTCCAGGTTGTATGTTTGATGTATTTTGTTGTTGGACCAAAGGGCCAAGTAAATGCTCGATATGTTTAAACAAGGCTACTAGTTGTTTGAGAAGGATATTTTGTGAGAATGAGACCTGAATGAACACTGATGTCGGAATCACAAGGTGGTTGGATAGATCTGATGTCTAGGTATATGAGATATGTCCTGATGTCACAGATGTATGTTTTGAATTCATGGAATTGCCCAATGGATTAGGCACTAATTAGTTATAGGATTAGTGGTTATACTGTTGCATTTTTGAGGTTTTGATGAATCAACATCTTGTATCAAATGAATTTCCCTCTCATGTTGAAGAGCTATCATAGAATGCCCTCACTCAGCTTATGAGGTTCATAGATCTACATCTAGCTATCATAGGTCTATGTTATTTCATGAGTTCTTAGGAGAAATAAGGGTTTTATCTACTTCATGTTAGATTTGGTGTATGCTTTGACAACTAGTACCATATAAAGAATCTACGGGTCTACCCGCCTAGGTTTTGTAGAGCCTGAAGTAGAAGAAGGGTCATGCCATATAGTTGTCCCTATGTCTGGAATGATATGTTGATAATGGGAGTTAGCTGCCCCTACAGACATATCTTGTCATGAAATGTATCAAGAAGGGTCTTAAGCTAACCTATGAGACCTTTTGACACATTGGAAACAACTAAATGCATCAAGAGGTTGTCATACATTAACCTATGGCACCTTTTGACACATTGGAACCAACCGAATGGGTCCCTAGTGGTCCTAACGCCCCTAGGGACCCCTATGGACATATGTTGTAATGAAATTTGTCACCCTCTTAATTCATTTGATCCAACTGAATGGGTCCCTAGGGGTCGTAGTGCCACTAGGGACATATGTTGTCATTAAATGCATCCAAAGGAGTCATAGATTAAACTATAACCCCTTCTGACACATTTGAATCAACTGAATAGGTACTGATGTGCCCTAGGGCCCCTAGGGACATATGTTGTCATGAAATTCATCAAGAGGGGTCATAGCTTAACCTATGCCCCTTATTGATCCATTGGAAGCAACAAAATGGATCTCTAGGGGCTGTAGAGAGCCTAAGGACATATGTTCTTATGAAATGTGTCCATTTTTGATGCATTGAAGCCAACTAAATGGGTCTCTAGAGGTCCTAGGGCTACTAGGGACATATGTTGTCATGAAATGCATCAAGAGCAGTCATAGGTTAAACTATGACCCCTCTCAATGCATTGAAACCAACCATATGGGTCACAAGGGCCCTATGGCCCCTAGGGACATATGTTGTCATGAAATGCATCAAGAGGGTTCATAACTTAACCTATGTCCCCTTTTGATGCATTAGAATGAACCAAATGGGTCCCTAGGGGCCCTAGGGCCACTAGGGATATATATTGTCATGAAATGCAATGATAGGGGTCATACATTAACCTATGACCCATTTTGATTCATTGGAGCCAATTGAATGGGTCTCTAGGGGCCCTAGGGCCCCAAGAGACATATGTTGTCATGAGATGCATTGAGAGGGGTGATAGGTTAACCTATGACCCATTTCAACACATTGGAACCAAATAAATGGGTCCCTAGGGGCCCTAGGGCCCAAAGTGACATATGTTGTCATTAAATGAATTGAGAGGTATCATAAGTTATCCTATTACCCCTTTCAATGTATTAGAACCAACCCAATGGGACTTTAGGGGTACTAGGGCTTCAGGGGACATATGTTGTCATGAAATGAGTTGAGAGGGGTCATAGGTTAACCTATTACCCCTTTCAACACATTGGAACCAACTGAATGGGTCCCTAAGGGTCCTATGGCCCCTAAGGACATATGTTGTCATGAAAAGCATCGAGAGGGGTCATAGGTTAATGTATGACCCCTTTCGATGCATTGGAACCAACTGAATGGGTCCCTAGGGTTCCTAGTGCCCCTAACGATATATGTTATCATGAAAGGTGTCAAGAAGGGTCATTGTATACATGAAATGCATGTCTCTATTTAACACGCAGACTTCAACATGATCATTACCTGCAAAGTCATCCTGAAATGAAGATTGAAATATTCATCTAGAACTCTCAACAATGCAACCCATTGCCTCCTATCTAAAGGAATATTACCTATTTAATATCCTCAAAAATGAGGCTTAGGCAACCAGACCCTCTAAGAATGGAGGATTTTATATGCAACTAATCTATGTGGGAATGCAATGTAATCTAAAAATCATGTAAAGGAAACTAGCTTAAGCATATGCATATTTAAACTAAATGAGCTTAAGCTAGGAACATAAATGTGTGCCAATATATGAGCTAAGCGAGTATGAATTTCAACAGTAATTCGATATCAGTTTAATTCAACCCTTTTTTCATGATATTTGAGTTGCTCAGTATTGTCCTCAGAAGAATCACTAGTATCATCCATAGTGCTAACACATGGCACAAAGTCATCTAGCTTAGTGAAGAATTTAGTGAGATCATGAGGAATAGGATGAGGATAGGAATCCTCATCATTAGATTCTTCCTCTTGAGTATCTAACTCAGCTTGTGACTCATTTCCAGATGAACTCTCAGGTGTTGGTATGAATTTATTTGGTCCCAAATGTAAAGGAACCTTCTTAAATCCTAGGCCAGTTGTATCACTATTGTTTCAAGATGTTGCTTTCATAGGAGCAATTAGGCCATTGTTATTGTACCCAATAGAGCTAGTTGCATTGTAACCAAAATGCTTCATAAGCCTAAGACCAGGTCCATATTTTTTAGGAGTGATTTCTTAAGCTTGCTCTATTAAGTCTATTCGAGCCTCTTCTCTATAAATCCATGTAGAAATGGCTCCATTTTCACTTTCATCCTCTAAGGGAACTGTAGCCTTGACAAAAGTGCCATAATGCTATGGAGACTCTGGAAGAGATGTTAATGACAACACTAATTCAATATGATACTCTCCCATGCTAGTTTCCTTCAGTTTGAATGACTTCTTGATTTGTTTTAGCTTATTGTCATGATAATCAGTGGACTCACGGTTAGCAAGGATGAAATTTTTAGCAGCTTTGAGCATATTGTAGGTATAGCTAGTAGTGGTAGACATAGTAACTTTGGAGCCATGACATGGTAACTTGATGCATTGGTCACATGTGGATGCATAGCATGCATCTCATGTATCCATTTCCATCCTAACAAAATGTTTTAAGCCAAGGGAATGTCAAGCACCTAACAGGTGACATCCCTTTCTATAGGACTGATGCGAATGGGTAAGACCACAAGACCTAGAGACTTTCATTCCACTTCATCATACACTTTGATGGTGATCTTACTTTGAGGATCAATAGAGTCCTTAGAATAATTCAGTTGTCTAAGCAAAGTAGTAGAGACAATATTTAGGCCAGTGTCATTATTGATGACTACCCGACGAACATGTGTCTGATGGATCATAACCTTGATGTATAGGGGTTGATTGTGTGGGTGACTCAGCGAGTTATCACCCTCCTCAGAGAAGGTCATAAAATAAGGTGAGGTTAGGTGACCTACCATGGATTGAAATCACTCAAGATCAAGATCTTAAGGAACATTTGCCTCAGTGAGGGCTTTGTCCAAATCTGCCTATGAGCAGGCAAGATTTTAAGTAGCTCAAAGATGGAAATCTGAGCATTAGTTCATTTCAATTGATCAAGAACACTATAATTGGTTGTCATCGAGTTCATTGTGGGTTTTTCACCTTTGATGGATGAACCAGTAAGGGCTTTGTCTTTGTGTTTTTGGAGATTGAAAGTAGAAGGTGCAAGGCCTTTGAACACTAACTTGGCATGAGAGCAAGTAATAGCATTAGCACAGTGTTGCGAGGGTGTATTATCCATTACATTAAGAGTAGGGCCCCTCAAGACAAATGGTCTTGGGTTTATAGTTATCTTGTTTTCCCTTAATGGTAATAATGTCGTAGTATTCAGAATCCATAGGTTCAACCATGTTGATCACATTGTCATCATTGGAATATGCATAGTTGACCTTGTTGTTGGGTTGTGGTTTCAAAGTCTATCCTTTTTCATAGACTAGGAGAGGCTCTTTGAATGCCTTGTGATCTGAATTTTTGTTATGTCCATCTACCACAAGATCACCAACATCAATCATATTCTGGACTTTATGGCACAAGTTTATGTAGTTGCTAGTTCTGTGTCCCTTATTTTGGTGATACTCATAGAATGAGGTTTCATTCCACCATGGTGGACATGGTTGTGGATCATAGGGACAAGGATTGTCCATTGGTGAAATAAGCTTGTGTTGTAGCAATATTTTGTAAAGCACATCCAAAGGTTCACCCAAGGATGTATATTCTTGTTGAGGGCATGTGGCCCATGAGTTTCTTTGTTTGTTCCCAGATGTCTTGTTGTCAGGAGGAGGTTTCTCAATGTTTTTGGCCACTTTGAGGCCATCTATAAGATTAATTGCCACTTTAGTAGGTTTTGGGGTGACATTATCAATAACTCCATCATGTACAATTTCTTAGTTCTTATTGACATGTTTGGTTTTATCCCTGTTGGAAGTGGAACCTTGTTTTATGTCACTCTAAAGAGTGAGTTCACCTTTCTTGATCATAAATTCCTTGATATGGATAGCCTATGTGATCATGTCTTCAAAGGTATGTGGACCTTGAAGTTGGACTCTATATCCAAAATTAGGTAGGAGGTTATCAGTGAAAATTTCAAGCTTCTCCATTTCTAGAATTTTGCAGGAATACTTAGTGTACAATTGTCTCCACCATTAGAGGAATGTGAGAACAGGTTCTCCAACCTTCTGCTTAAGGTTGCATAAATCTTGAATGTTGATAGGGTGTTGAATGTTATGAGAATACTGTTGAACAAATGGATTGGCAATTTCATCAAATGTCTTGATACTAGGAGGTAAATGTGAAAACCACTCTAAAGCCTGACCACCTAGGCTTCTAGGGAATAAACACATGAGGTATGTTTGATCATGTATAAACTCCATAGGTAAGGCACAAAATTCCTACAAGTGATCTTGGGGATCAGTGGTACCAAAGCACTTTTCATACTTAATTAGTTCTACGCCTCATGGGAAAGGAGGCATGTTTATGCTCTTGTCAAATGGGAATGGACAAAGAGCATCTAATGTGTATGTTTTTGTGGGTTTCTCTTTCTCGTGCATCATTTGAGCCAATTGGTCTTGCATAATTTTCAATTGTTTTTGGAGTTTAGAAGTTTCAATTTCTTCTTCAGGCGTGATAATGGTTTCCACATTGAAATAAGAGGGCAGCTTAGCTCCCTCTTGGGCAAGTTTGAGAAATTACTTTTCTTTCTCTTCATTGAGTAGGATTCCCATGACTTTTTGAAAGTTTTTGTCTCTTTGACATTTTGCTATGTGTTCAGGGAGTATTTCCACCTCTTCCTATTCCTCATCAGTGTCATGGTATTTCTCTTTTTCTTTCTCATTCCTAGGTGGTTCTTGACATCTACTTTTACCACCATGTTCAGTTTCACGATTAGTCATTGTAGGAATGTGCGCAGTTTCAGTATGTTGTGTTTCAAATTGTCCTTTGAAAATGAAGTCAAACATTGTGTTTAGAGATATAGGACCTCTACTAGTTTCAAGATCCTCTTAATACAAAGGATTCCTAATTTATTATAGGTTTATGGAGAATGTGCATTGGACTTGAGGTGTCTTGACAGGTGAGGAGGATTGTGAAGATGCCTCACTAGCTGAACTAGATGTAGATTTTGTAAGAAAAGGTAAGTGACCTCTACTATGATTACAACCCCTAGCATGACCTCACCTAAGTCTAAGAGGATGAAACACATTGTTGCTCCTTATTGCAATAGTCATAGAAAAGGACAAAAGCCAAGAACCTGGATAAGGACTCCACTAAGACTGAGCCTCAATACAAAAAGATTAAGAATGTTGTATACTAAGGCATGAGTAGTCTGACTTGAAGGCTAGAACAGCCCAAGGTTATGACTAACATAACATGAAGTATGACAAGCACTAAAGAACAAGAATCCAAAGAACTAAAAGACAAGACTAGTCAAAGTGCAAATCACAAATCTTCAATTTAAGCTAAATGTCACTATTCAAGATTGTGTACAAATAGATAAAGGAAAACTCAATGTAGAGATTAGACTGAACATAGATCACAGATTGGTCGAATAGGCTGATTTGACAGTTTTAGAGCAAGATCTCATGCAAATATTCTCGACGAGCTGCACGAGAAAGTTTTTTGGGTCGTGCAAAGACTCAGTGCAGCAATTTAAATTTGCACAAAGATTTTCTTTGGCTTGTGCAAAGAAGTGATAGGACATCAAATATAGTTGGAAAGATCATGTGTGGGTATATGAAAGATCTCGCATGAATACTAGAATAGGCTTGCTCAAAAAGATGAATTCTTGCATGAGAAAAAACAAATCTATGCGCAAAAATTAGGACCAGTTTGACAATGGTGTAGGATTTCAAAGAGATTTCTTAATTGTTTGGACAGATCGATAGGCTACTTGGACTAATTTGTTAAGTAGACAACAAGGTTAACTCTAAAAATAATTTAAACAAGTGTTTCAAGTTGTAATTAGGCAAAGTATTTAAACCAGGCAGTGGGAAATAATCAATAGTCGAGTACAATCCAACTGAGGGCAAAGCAACTTAGAGGGACAAGAGAGTCTTGACTCTTAGTTTTTTTGAGGAAGTTTGGACATGTTGAAGACTCAATAACAAGCATGCTTTATCCCTAGAAACAAAAAATGGTAGAGAAGGAAAAACGTTTTTCCCACATCTTATGCGCATGCGTGTACCTCACACAGTCGTGTCACCCCTTAGAGGGTGCTCATGTTTTTGGTATATTCAAAGGACTCAATAGTATACACTAAATGAGTGCCCTTGTGGCAAGGAACAAGCACATGTACTACCTTCAAACATCCAGTAGCAAGCCTATGGTGAGCTCTATAGGAGAGATTCTTCCCCCTCCTTGCACAAAGATTATGCCTCCTTTTAGAGGTGAATCGGGTGGCTTCTAACGAAAGGTTTTTACTTGGATTCAATTCATATTAATTCTCAATGGCTCAAAAAGTGTACTTGAGACTAGCATCCCACACGAACATCTAAATGTGCACACACTTGCTTAGCAAGATTGGGGAGAACACTGCCTAGTGCAACAGACAGAGCTTCCCCTTGATATGCGATATCAAGAATCAAGGGAAAAAAATTAATCCGTCTCTGGAGTCTTTCACTCTACAAAGAATCTTGATTATAGTGAGTTGGAATCTTTGGCAAAAGGAGTGTGCTCACATGGGTCATTCCCAGAGATTGGATCACTCTAGCTAGCCCTCTAAAAGGATTGACATAGACTAGTGATCAGGAATTAAGGGTCTTAGTTTCTAATTTCCCTCAAGGGGAAAGAGCATAATTGTCTACCTTATTTCCTCACCCAAACATGCAGAATAGATTAATTACCCACTTAGCTTAATCAATCTAGCCTCATTCTTCCTAAATATTTTGATTCCCTTAAAAAGGAAACCATCATCTCATCATAGAAAAGAACAAGCACTGAAGAACCACTAAGCTATTTGCCTTCCTTAGAATGCCATCTTTCAGAAGCATCTAGGTTTCTAATTCACTCTTGCTCATGAAATCCAAGTGGTGAAGAGAATAATCCCCTATTCTTCCATCTTGAACCCTAAGAGGTTCACAAGCCCTAATTAATCTATGTTTTGAAAACAATAAAGAAGACATGCCATTTTGTGGGTTTTAAAAATGATCTTCATCAAACATATCTTTGACAATCGTCTTGCAAACAAGGGTCAATTTCACTTTGAGTGGGTTTTATAAGGAATTTTATCAAAATGTCCTACAGACAATAGTTAAGCTGCAAAAAATTAGAGAAACATAACAACATAGATTCCAAGAAAAATACATTAGCAAATTTGAATGAATAGAATGCTAAAAAATGTTGGAATTGAACTTGCTATTGCAGATCTTCATGTGAAATCTTTCACAGAGTCACATGAAATCTTGTATAGGGCTCTGCAAAATCTATCTTTGAGTCACACGAGAAAATAATGTGCCACATGAAGACTTGCATAGTTGGGCACTTTTTTGCACGATACAGTATAAAACTTCACGCAAGAACTTAAAATCCTCACATGAAAATGGAATGTCTTGCATGAAGATTTAAGTACTAGTATAGAATGGTATGGATAGAACATTAAAATAAAATTTAAAAAAATGTAGACGAGGCTAAAGAAATTGATTTCCTCGGCCCCTCGGTGGGTGCCAAAAATTTATGCGTGAAATGCGGGTTTCTACTTAACACACACACTTCAACATGGTCATTACCTGCAAAGTCATCCTGAAATGAAGATTGAATTTTTCATCCAGAACACTCGATAGTGTAGCTCATTACCTCCTATCTAAAGGGATTTTGCTTGTTTAATATCCTTAGAAATGAGGCTTAGGAAACCAGACCCTCTAAGAATGGAGGATTTTATATGTAGCTAATCTATGTGGGAATGCAATGTAATCTAAAATGAAATATGTACTTAATCTAAAAAACATGTAAAGGAAACTAGATTAAGCATATGCATATTTAAAGTAAATGAGCTTAAGCTAGGAATGTAAATGTGTGCCAATATATTAGCTAAGTGAGTATGAATTTCAACAACAATTCAATATCAATTCAATTCAACCCCCTTTTTTAACGAGGAATTATGAGTCCCTTAAATAGAATTTTTGGAATCCATCAACATGTGAGATCAATTCAGATCAACGATCAGGATTGAAGAAAAGATTCAGTTAAGATGAAAACTTCCTTGTGCAGATGAAGTGAACTATTTCTGATCTAAGTGTGATGAGCAATTAACTGAACTTGCCATGGGTGTGAGATCAAGTTAACTAGATTGATTCCAATTTGAGAGATAGTTCACTCAGAGTTTCCATTTATAACTAAAGAGTAGAATTAGGAAAGATATTTAACTTAATAAAATGAGGTATGACCTCATAAATACCTTTTTCATTTAGTTAAATAATTACATTCAATTAATTAAAATAGACATATTTATTAAATTAAATTAATTCAATTCCTTAGTACATTAGCTTGAGGATATAATTTAATTTAATTAAAGTATAAATACTTAATAATTAAATTAAATATTAATCAATAGGTTTTAATGTGACTAACATGAGTAAATATTATAAGAATTAAATAATAAGCATGGTGAATGCAAATTAGGGTTTTTTGCATCTAACAATTAAGTCAAGTAGCGATAATCAGAATGAGAATTGCCTATTAGAATAGGTCTTATGATTGGTCATAATAGACTAGAATTGGTATAATGGCAATGAGCCAATTTTGGGGTATTACTATCATAGGTTAACATATGACACCTTTCAATGCATTAGAACCAACCAAATGGGTCGCTAGGGGCCCTAGGGACCCTAGGGACATATGTTATCATGGAATGCATCGAGAGGGGCTCACACATTGGAACTAACTGAATGGGGCCCTAGGGACATATGTTGTCATGAAATGTGTTGAGAGGGGTCATAGGTTAACCTATGAAAACTTTTGACACACTAGAACCAATCTAATGTGTCCCTACTAGTTGTAGGGCCCCTAGGGACATATGTATCCATGAAATGCATTGAGAGTAGTCATAGGTTAACCTATGACCCTTTTCAATGCATTAGAACTAACCAAATGGGTCTCTAGGGATACGAGTGCCCCTAAAGAGACATGTTGTCATGAAATGTGTTAGGACATGTCATAAGTTAACCTATGACCCCTTTTGATGCATTGGAACCAGCTAAATGGGTCATGTGAAGTGTTAAGAGGGGTCATAGGTTAACCTATCCCACCTTTCAATGCATTGGAGCCAACTGAATTTGTCCCCCTAGGAACATATGTGTCATGAAATTCATTGAGAGGGGTCATAGGTTAATCTTTGACCCCTTTCAATGGATTAGAACCAACCAAATGGGTCCCTAGGGGCCCTAGGGCTCCTAGGGAGATATGTTTTCATGTAATGCATCGAGAGTAGTGATAGGTTAACGTATGACCCCTTTCAATGCATAGGAAAAAAATGAATGGGTCCCTAGGGGCTCGATGGCTCCTAGCTACATATGTTTTCATGAAATGCATTAGGAGTGGTCATCAGTTAACCTATGATCCCTTTTGGTGCGTTAGAAACAACTGAATGGGGCCCTAGGGGTCCTAGGCACCCTAGGAACTTATGTTTTCATAAACTATGTCAAGAAGGATCATAGGTTAACCTATGACCCTTTTCAAAGCAGTGGAACCAACTGAGTTGTGGACATATGTTGTTATGAAATACATTGAGAGGGTTCATAAGTTAAACTATGACCCCTTTTGAGGCATTTGAACCAACCAAATAGGGACTTATGTTGTTATGAAATGTGTCAAGAGGGGTCATAGGTTAACCTATAACCCCTATTGATGCATTGTAACCAACTAAATTGGGCCCTAGGTGCCCTTGGGTCCCTGGAGACATATGTTGTAATGAAATGCATTGAGAGGGGCCATAAGTTGACCCCTCTCAATGGATTGGAACTAACTGAATGGGTCCCGAGGGGTCCAAGGTACCCTAGGGATATATGTTGTCATTAAATGCATGAAAAATGGTCATAGGCTATCTTATGACCCCTCTCAAAGCATTGGAATAAACCAAATGGGTCCCTAGGGTTCTTAGGGCCCCTAGGATCATATGTTGTAATGAAACATTTCAATAGGGGTCATAGGTTAACCTATGAAACCTTTCGATGCATTGCAACCTATGACACCTTTCGATGCATTGCAACCAATCAAATGGGTGCTTGGCACCTTAGGCCCCCTATAGACTCATGTTTTCATGAAATACATCGTGAGGGGTCATAGGTTAACCTATATCAATGAATTGGAAGTAATACAATGGATCCTTAGGTGTCCTCTAGCCACCTAGGAACATATGTTTTGATGAAATGTATTTAGAGGGGTCATAGGTTATCCTATAACCCCTCTCAATGTATTGTAACAAACTAAATGTGTCCCTAGGGTTCTTAGGGCCCCTAGGGACATATTTTTTCATGAAATGTGTTAAGAGGGGTCATAGGTTAACCTATGGCCCCTATTGATGCATTGGAACCAAATGAATGGGTCCCTAGGAACCCTAAGGAAATATGTTGTCATGAAATGCATTGAGAGAGGTCATAGGTTAACCTATGACCCCTTTCAATGCATTGGAATGATTTGAACTGGTCCCTAGGGTAACAAGGGCCCCTAGGGACATATGTTGTCATGAAATGCATCAATAACAGTCTTATATTAACCTATGACCCCTTTTGACACATTGAAAACAACCCAACCCTAGGTGTCTTATAGCCACTAGGGACATATGTTGTCATGAAATGTGTCAAGAGGGGTCATAGGTTAACCTATGACCCCTTTGAACACATTGGAACCAATTGAATGGGTCCCTTTGGGTCCTAAAGGCGCTAGGGACTTATGTTGTCATGAAATGCGTTGAGAGTAGTAATAGGTTAACCTATGACCCCTCTCAATGCATTGTGACCAATTCAATGGGTCCCTAGGGCCCCTAGGGATAGAGGAGTCTTATGTTAATGTATGAACCCTTTTGACTCATTAGGAACCAATCGAATGAGTCCTTGGGGGCTTTACGACATTTAGGGACATATGTTGCCATCAAATGCATCAAGAGTGGTCAACATTTTGGAACTAATTGAATGGGTGCCTACTAGCCTTAGGGCTCCTAAGGACATACATTGTCATGAAATGTGTCGAGAGCGGTCGTAGGTTAATCTTTGACCCATTTTGATTGATTATAACCAATTTAATAGGCACCTAGTGACATATGTTGTCATGAAATGCATTGAGAGCAGTCATACGTTAACCTATGACCCCTTTTGATGCATTGAAAACAACCAAATGGGCCCCTAAGGACATATTTTGTCATGAAATGCATTAAGAGGGGTCATCAGTTAACCTATGACCCCTTTTGACATATTGGAAACATTTGAATGTAGTGCTAGGTGTTCTAGAGCCCCTAGCAACTTATGTTGTCATGAACAACGTCAAGAAGGGTCATAGGTTAACCTATGACCCCTTTCGAATAATTGAAACCAATTGAATAGTTTCATGAAATGTATTGAAAGGGATTATAGGTTAAGATATGAGCCCTTTAGATGCATTGCAACCAACTTAATGGTTCCCTAGGGCCCCTATAGACATATGTTTTCATGAAATACATTAGGAATAGTCATAGGTTGACCCCTCTTGATGTATTGGAAGTTACCGAATGGGTCACTAGGAGTCATGGGGCCCCTAGTGACATATGTTTTCATCAAATGCATTGAGAGGGGTCATAGGTCAACCTATGACCCCTCTCGTCACATTGGAACCAAACGAATGGGCCCCTAGGTTTCTTAGGGCCCCTAGAGACCTATCTTGTCATGAAATGTGTCGAGAGTGATCAAAGGTTAACCTATGACCCCTTTCGATGCATTAGAACCAACCAAATGGGTCTCTAGGGGACCTAGGGCTCCTAGTGATATATATTGTCATGAAATGCATTAGAAGGGGTCATATGTTAACCTATGACCCTTGTTGACACATTGGTACCTACTGAATGGGTCCATAGTGGTGCTAGTGACACTGGAGAAATATGTTGTAATGAAATCCTTCAAGAGGGGTCATCAATTAACCTATGACCTCTTTTGAAGCATTACAACCAACCAAATGGGTACCTAGGGTCCCTAGGGACTCTAGAGACATATGTTGTTATGAAATGTGTTGAGAGGTGTCATAGGTTAATCTATGACCCCTTTCAATGCATTTAAACCAACATAATGAGTCCCTATGAGTCTTAGGGCCCCTAATGACATATCTTGTCATGAAATGCATCAAGCGTGATCAAAGGTTAACTGATGACCCTTTTTGATGCATTGGAACTAACCAAATGGGTAAAAAGGTTCCTAGGGCCCCTAGGGACATATGTTGTCATTCAATGCATTGAGAGGGGTCATAGGTTAACCTATGACCCCTTTTGATGCATTATAACCAAACAAATTAGTCCTTATGTCTCTTAGGGACCCTAGGGACATATATTATCATGAAATGCATCGATAGTAGTCATAGGTTAACCTGTGACCCCTCTTGACATGTTGGAACCCACTAAATGGGTCCTTATGGGTCTTAGGGCCCCTAGGGACATATGTAATAAGGAAATGAGTCAAGAGGGGTCATAGGTTAACCTATTAACCTTTTTGACATATTAGAACCAACCAAATGGGTCCCTAAGGGTCCTTTGGCCCTTAGGGACATATGTTATCATGAAATGCATCGAGAGTGGTCATAGGTTAACCTATGATCCCTTTCAATGCATTGTAACCAACTAAATGTGTCCCTAAGGGTCCTAGTGCCCCTATGGACATATGTTGTCATGAAATGCTTTGAGAGGGTTCATAGGTTAATCTATAACCCCTTTTGATGCATTTGAACCAACCAAATCAGTCCCTAGGGTCCTAAGGCCCCTAATGACATATGTTGTTATGAAATGCATCAAGAGGGGTCATAGGTTAACCTATGAATACTTTCAACACATTCAACGAACCAAATGGACCATAGGTCCTAATAATAATAATAATAATACCAATAGTGATATATATATTAGTATACTATATTTAATAATTATAGTAGAAGTAAAAATAATATAATATAATAGTCATATATATTACTATATTATATTTAATATTAATATTAAAAATCATAATATTATAATATAATAATCATATATATTAATCATAAGTAATAATCAAATTTGTTCACTTTGCCCACAAAATTTGTTCATTTCCCTCCAAAATTTGGGAGTCAATTTTAGGTACCTGATCTCATATTGGGTATCTAATTTTATATCAGATACCTGATATGAGATCGAGTACTTGAAATACTAGCATGCTTTTCTCAACATATTCCCTATCACTGCAAACCTGACAATCACATTTTTTGCAAGCCATTTTAATGGATTTGGAGAAAATTTACTTTTTGAGGCCCATACGATTGTAAAAGGTTCAATAATATATAATTAGGTGTTTGATATTGTTTTCTAAATAGGGAGCAGTTGTTGTCGAAATGCTAAATGCAAAAAAAAAAGGTATTAGATGAAGACATTGCAGCATATAGGGAAAGAGACAAGTTAAATCACCAAAGGAAGAGACAAGGTATCTTAAATGTGATTCAAGTAGATGATATATTAATCTAAGGTGAAATCATAGAGTCAAATAATGAATATGTGCAGTTGGGGAATGAAAATGTACCAATTGATTAGGATAATGCCAAGATTGAAATTTTAGAGGATTAAAATTTGGAGAATGAAATGCTACCAAATCATAATGTAAATTGCATAATTGACCATCTCAAAAATAACAATGCATAGGAACATTACATATCTCCTAATTATAATCAATATGAAGGTTTTAAACACCAAAATGGACAATTGAAATTGTCATGTCCCGTTTTCAAATAAATAAAAATAATAAACTTTGCTAAGGTAGGCAGGCTCCAAAAAGGTGAAGTTTCAGCAAAAGGGGCTAATCTTTGGAAACCAATGGACTAATAAATAAAAATTATTATTAAATTATATTTTATTAACCCCTCTTGGACGTGAGTTAGGGTTATGCCCTTTTTTAAGGGGTTTGGAGGCATTTTGGGCTCATTCCAGAACTTGATTTTTGTGCATTGCTTTGTTGTTCTTCAGAGGCTTCCAAACCTGTGAAGAAGGAGACCCAAGAATGGGAGTTTTCAGATTTATAGGAAGGCTAAGAATGGGATTTTGAATCCATTCCATGTGCATGCTCATGCAGAGTTTTCCTTTGTGTTGAACAATGCAAATTTGTGGGTTTTCGGGTGTGTTTTTTCTAAGAGTTTGGTGTTTCTGGTTGAGTATTTCATATCAGTTTGGGTTTTTTCTATATATCAGACTTTAAAATTTTAAAATAGAGTTGAATATATGTATTTGAATATGATTATACTTCTGTGATAGATTATTAAGATTTTGTGATGATTCCGAGCTATTTGTGCTATTCTCAGGAGCCCGATGAGCATTGTTTTTGTCCTCCGTTTGGGAGCTATTGTGTAAATATTATACAGATCTAGAAATATCATTTTATAGGCTGTTATGCTGCTCAAATTTTTGTGAAAATTTCCACTTTCAGATTTATTAATAACAGGTGAAGCTGTGAAGCTTTTGGCACTATTTCTGGCATACCCGATTTGGGGTTTATTGGGAAATTGGTGTATCTTTGAAATACTAGTTGTTTGATTTTAAAGATCTGATTTGAGGTTTGAAATATCATACAAAATCAGTAAAGGGACATTTCAGTGGTATCAGAGCAATGATCTTGCCAGCTTGAGGGTTTGTAGAAGTTTGCATGTCAGTTTTGACAACTACCCAGATCTTGCATGTCAAAATTTATGGTTACATGCTACTTCTAATCATTTGCATGTTAGTTCTTGGTGAATTTGGTGGTTGCATGTTGCTTCTAATCAGCTGCATGTCCAAATTTATGGTTGCATGCAACTAAGTGAAAGAGAAAAAAGATATTTGCAGGGAGAAAAGAATAAAGAAATTTTCATCAAACCTTCATTTGAAAGTAAAAGTACAAAATCCAAGGAAGGGAAAAGTATGGCTGATCCAGATCAGATGGAAAAGAAATTCTTCCAAGACATCCAAAATACTCAGAAGCAAACAGTGGATAGTTTGGCAGAAACTAGAGAGGCTTTGCGAATATTGACAGAAAAGCTACAAGGAGTTGCATCTATTAATGAGAAAGGGAGCACTTCAGAGGAGCCAAGAAATCTGAAATCCAAACCATCTAAATCAACCAAAACTATTTTTTTGCCTGCAGATGAGCCACAGTACCAAATCCAGCTATTAATCCCATGGAAGAGGTTACAGGTAACTTGATTGCATTAAGAGCTACTTACAATGGCTTAGATGATGACTTTCGTAGTTCGGTTCTTTTTAGAGAATATGTGGATATGATGAACACTTTGATGCCCAAGAAAGAGAATAGGAGGGAGCATGACATAAGTGGAAGAGAGCTCAAAAATAAAATAAGCAAGTTTACAACACCTACTTTTGATAGAACAAATAAAATTTCAGCAAGAGCATGGCTACAAAAATTAAAGACTTTCTTCACACTTAACCCCATGAAGGAGAGTGATGTTGTTCAATTTGCAAGTCTACACTTGGAAGATGTAGCCTATGATTGGTGGTATCATGGAATGACTACTCAAGGTCATGATTAGGTAACTACATTTGATGATTTCAGTCAAAGAGTGATAGATAGATTTGACCTCAAGGATGATGATGAGTACTTTAAAGAATTGTCAAAGTTGAAGCAAACCAAATCAGTTAATGAGTATATAGAAGAGTTTCAAAAAGTGGCTGTTATGGTACCTGATATGAGTGAAAAGAGGATTGTTTATCTTTTTTTTGATGGTTTAGAAGATTTTGTTAAGGGTTTGGTTAAGGCTTTCTCACCCTCAACCTTATAGGAAGCTATCAAAAGAAGCTTCCAACTTAAAACTTGCATGCCTATGAAATCAGTCACAAATAAAAAAAAAAGACTTTCCCAACACTACCACCAAAAGATGTGATAAATGTGGCAAAAAAGAAGGTAGATGAAGAGACTAGGAGTGAATTATGAAAGAAAAAGATTTGTTTTACTTGTAGAGAACCATGGGTTCCAAGACACAAATGTTTGGGGAAAGGTCAAGTGCACTATATTGAAGTTGCTTCAAAATCTGATTCAGATGAGCATGAGGAATTTCATGACACTAAGGAGGAGGTAGAAGAAGAGAAAAAACAAGAAATCAGCAAGAATGGCACTTTAGCAACATTATCAAGAGTCCCAAGATACCATCCCTTTTGAATTCGAGGGGTACTAGCAGGGCAAAGGTTGACATTTCTTCTTAATAGTGGGGCAACTCACATTTTTATTGATGAGGGATTTGTCATGAAAAGAGGTCTTAAAACAAAAGATTTTGAGGGATTCAATGTTACTGTAGCTGATGGATTCACTATGCCTTGCACACGGGTGGTGAAACAACTCAAGATGACCTTAGGAGATTATGAGTTATGTGATGACTTCTATGTGGTTGGTATTGGGGAGACAGATCTTGTATTGGGTGTTCAATGGTTTCACCCTATTGGAGGCTATTACATGAACCATCAAACTATGGAGTTTAAATTTCATTCCAATGGGAAAGAAGTCATATTGAGAGGCTTATTGAATGGAGCACCTAAGGTGGTCTCTGCAAAGAGGATGGAGAGGACTTTTCAAAGAGGACAAGTAGCATGGGCAGCAGGAGTCATAATCCATCCAACAAGCTCTCCAAAGAATTAAGGTAATTTCCATTTTGAAATTCAAAATATTCTTGATAAGCATAGTATAGTTTTCAATGACTTGTCTCCAGGATTACCACTAGATAGAGGTTTTGAGCATGTTATAGAGTTAGAACAGGGTGCCAAACTAGTTATAACAACCCCATACCACCATCCAAGAGGTTATAGGGAAGAAATTGAAAAAACTATTAAAGAAATCCTAGACATGGGATTCATAAGGCCCACCTTGTGTTCCTTAACATCTATCTCTACTGATTGGAAAGTCTCCATAATTTTAGAGTATGCTAAAGATTCCTTTTCCACCAAGATTTTGGATAAGTTAGTGGATGATAACAGGTACAAGGTTTTTGATGAATTGATTTATTACAAGAACATGATCTTCTTAGTGTCAGGATCAAAAACTAAGGAGAGGATATTGAGGGCCTTTAATGACACACCTTTGGCTAGTCATCAGGGATACTTCAAGACATACAAGAAAAATCGAGAGTGGTTTTCATGGAAGGGTATGAAGGAGGATGTCCTTAAACACATTAAGGAATGTATGGCATGCCACCAAAGCAAGAGTGAGCAAAATTTTCCTACAGGGTTGTTGCAACCACTTCCTATTCTTAAACAAAAATGGGAAAGTATTTCCATGGACTTCATCACTGGGTTGCCCAAGGTTCAAGGTAAGGATTGCATATATGTGGTGGTAGATAGACTAACTAAGTATGCACATTTCTTTCCTATCACATCTAATTTCAAGGCATCACAAGTGGCTGAATCATTCTTCAAGGAAATTTTTAGATTACATGGCTTTCCTAGAAACATTGTTAGTGATCAGGACAATAGATTCCTCAGCTCTTTTTGGAAGGAGCTCTTTCATTTGGCAGGAACTGAACTCACTCCCAGTACTAGCTATAGTTAATAAATGGATAGAGGGATATTTGAGGAACTATGTTTCAAATCAACAACATGCTTTGGGTGAAATGGTTACACCTAGGGGAGTATTGTTACAATACATATCATCACATGTCTATTGGTATGCCTCCTTTTCATGCTCTTTATGGTTATGATGCCCTTTCTTTTGTTGATCTAATACTTTCTGATAGCAGAGTACCTATAGCAAGTGATTTCATCAAGCAAAGCCAAGACATAATAAGGCCCCTCAAGGATAATCTACAACATGCACAGAACCAACAAAAGTTATATGCTGATAGGAAAAGGATTGAAAGATCCTTTGAGGTGGGAGATTTGGTATTTTTTAGGTTGCAGCCATATAAGCAAAGCACCTTAAAGAGGAGCGGGGCAGAGAAACTCAAGCCAAAGTTCTATGGGCCTTATAAGATCATCAAGAAGGTAGGAGAGGTAGCTTATGAATTGGAGCTCCCACCAAATAGAAAAATATATAATATTTTCCATGTATCTTGCCTAAAGAAGGTTCTAGGCCAGAAAACCATAGTATCTACAAAATTACCACCTCTTGATGATGAAGGATAATAAGTTTTGATACCAGAAAGGATTTTGGATACAAGAGAGAAAAGATTGAGAAACAAGAGCGTCATAGAGCATTTGGTCAAATGGAAAGGATTACCACTAGAGGATGCAACTTGGGAAGGAGCAAATATTCTTGAGAATTCCAACCTTCATTGCTTGATGACAAGCAATATTTGGGAGGGGAGGACTTGTCATGTCCCCTTTTCAAATAAATAAAAATAATAAACTTTGCTAAGGTAGGCAAGCTCCAAAAAGGTGAAGTTTCGGCAAAAGGGGCTAATCTTTGGAAACCAATGGACTAATAAATAAAAAATTATTATTAAATTATATTTTATTAACCTCTCTTGGATGTGAGTTAGGGTTATGCCCTTTTTTAAGGGGTTTGGAGGCATTTTGGGCTCATTCCAGAACTTGATTTTTGCGCATTCCTTTGTTGTTCTTCAGAGGCTGCCAAACCTGTGAACAAGGAGACCAAAGAATGGGAGTTTTTAGATTTCCAAGAAGGCTAAGGATGGGATTTTGAAGCCATTCCATGTGCATGCTCATGTAGAGTTTTCCTTTGTGCTGAACAGTGCAGATTTGTCAGTTTTCGGGTGTGTTTTTTGTAAGAGTTTGGTGTTTCTGGTTGAGTATTTCATATCAGTTTGGGTTGATGCTATATATCAGACTTTTAAATGTTAAAATAGAGTTGAATATATGTATTTGTATATGATTATACTTTTGTGATATATTATTAAGTTTTTGTGGTGATTCCGGGTTATTTGTGCTATTCTCGGGAGCCCGACGAGCATTGTTTTTGTCCTCCGTTTGGGAGCTATTGTGTGCATATTATATAGATCTAGAAATATCATTTTATAGGATTTTATGCTGCTCTAATTTTTGTAAAAATTTCCACTTTCAAATTTATTAATAACAGGTAAAGCTGTGAAGCTTTTGGCACTATTTCTGGCATACCCAATTTGGGGTTTATTGAGAAATTGGCGGATCTTTGAAATATTGGTTGTTTGATTTTAAAGATCTGATTTGAGGTTTGAAATATCCTACAAAATTAGTAAAGGGACAGTTCAAAAATTGATGAAATGATTATTGCCAATTTGGAAGGGAAAAAATTAGAAAGAGCCATTCAGTTATGGGCTTCAAGGGTATATAAGATATTTTTTGACAAGAAGACAATGGTGGAGCAATGTCAAATTTTTATGCACTTATTAAAGATGCAAAAGATGATACCTATGCTTTCCAAATTGAAGATTTGTGTTAATAAAAAAATTGGAAAGCAATGTCATTATTGTGAAGAATCTTTTCAGTGCTCTCAATAGTATTAGGAAAAATACTAGGGAGAAGGATAAGAGAGTTGCTCAAAGGGTTATTACAACCTCTTTGGTAAGTCATCAATTGAGAAAGGGTAGATATATGAGACAAACTTGTATTGAATTGATCCTAAATTGTACTACTTTGAGAAGAGCACTTAGTAGATGAGAGAGAATTGATGATCCTCTTCAAAATGAAACATGAGATTTTGGTGGGAGACTTCCATATTTTGATAAGAAGCTATTTGATTATGTGAGGAAGAAATTACACAATTTTGACACTACTATTTTTGACAATACTTTTATTGACACTACGATTTTTTACACTATTATTTTTGGTAGTTGTTTATTGATTTAAATATAATGAAACACTTGAGATATTGTAAGACAAAGATGATTTTACAAGTAATGGAATTTATGTGGAGGGACCTAAAAATGATGATTTTAATACATACTAATACCACTATGCCTAATGCCAAAAATTTGAGAGAGTAAAAAATAATTTTTTTACTTAATACTAACCCTAGTGACACCCTTGTTATGGTCATGAAGAGCCTCCATCATCTATAGCCACCCCATACTGAAGAGTCTCTAAGGTTCTCTAAGTGTGTGTCAAGGTCAATCTTCTAAGGGTCTTAACTCAGAGCTCATGGATGCTATCGATGAAACATTGAATGCTACAAGATGACCATTTAATTAGATAATTGTACAGGTCAATTCAAGAATGCTTGTATGTCTTATTAGTTGTGTATAATTCACGTAGAGAAGGGGGTGCCTCATATTTGGATTATTTTTGGTCTAGCCATGGGAAAGGTGAACATGATGGAGTATGGGCATGTGTGAAGAGAGCTCTAGGTAAGGAGAAATTGAAGATTTTAAGAGCAGAGCTTCTTGATGCTCATAGCATTATTGATTGGTGTAGTTTAGGATTATCATAGGGGGGGACTCTTGATTTAGTAATACGCTAGTTCTTTTGGTTGGTTGAGGAAGGGTCAATACGTGATAGATCAAATTGTGCTACAGTGAGAGACTCATAAAAAATGCATTCATTCTAGAGCTCTGATTCTAGTACATGGACCATTTGGATAGGACAGCTAGCTTGCTTTTTTCCTAGTTTTTCTAGTGTGATTGGGATCATTGTGAGTCAATTGAGTGGGTGGAAACATGGGCTCCACAGTATTTTACTCCATTATCTATCATACCCTCTATCAAAAATGATGACATGGAAAATTCACTTGTGCATAACCATCTACCAGATCTTCTTCAGCTAGAACATGTCTTTGCATTGGTTGCACCATAGGGGAATGATGAGAAATTAGATTATTGGTAAGCACATTGTGTAAGAGGTAAACAAAAGCTTGCACAACTTATCACAACTGATGATGGATTCACATATCCTACTAGTTCAATGGTTGTCACTAGAACATGGCTATGGACATAAATACTTAGAAGGAATGGAATACCTACATTCAAAGACTATTAAAAGCACAAACCAATTCTCATATATCCACATCTTATTATAGCAAAAAATGTATAATTGTTGAAGCATCAAGGAAGACCAAAAGTAAAAGAACTTTTTACTATTACTAATGTTGATCATGAAGCCCTATTGGAGACCCCAAAATAGAGAGAGGACCCTACTAGAACACTTGACTAGGTACATTTACTTATTATGTTAGTTTGTTCATAATGATTCAGTGAACCGATAATTATCTTGTTTAATACGATAAGTTACTAACTTTTTTTATGATATTGGAATGTAGGTAAATCATGAAGAGTAGCCATGCATTAAGATAAAAAACTAAATAAGGAGTAGAATGAAGAAAAATCTATTCTATTTTTGACACTATGATTTTTGACAATACTTTTATTGAAACTACAATTTTTGACACTATTTTGTTTGGTAGTTGTGTATTGATTTAAATATGATGAAACACTTGAGATATTGTAAATGTAAACTTGTTGATTTAATGAAAGAAATAAAGATGATTTTACTTAATGTAATTTATGTGGAGGGACATAAAAATGATGATTTTAATACATACTAACACCAAACTTGCATTGTGCCCAATGCCAAAAACTTGAGACAGGTTTGGAGTTTTTTTAGTGTAGCCATGGGAAAGGTGAACATGATGGAGTATGAGCATGTGTTAAGAGAGCTCTAGGTAAGGAGCAATTGAAGATTTCAAGAGCAGAGCTTCTTGATGCTCATAGCATTGTGGATTGGTGTAGTTCAACATTATCATAGGGGGGGACTCTTGATTTAGTAGTACATAGGTTCTTTTGGTTGGTTGAAGAAGGGTCCATAGGTGATAGATCAGATTGTGCTACAGTGAGAGACTCATAAAAAATGCATTCATTCTAGAGCATTGATTCTAGTACATGGACCATTTGGACAGGACAACTAGCTTTCTTTTTTCCTAGTTATTTTTAGTGTGATTGGGATCATTGTGAGTCGAGTGAGTGGGTGGAAACATTAGCTCCAGATTATTTTACTACGTTATCTATCATACGCTCTATTAGAAATGATGACATGGAAAGTTCACTTGTGCATAACCATCTACCAGATCTTCTTTATGTAGGACATGTCTTTGCATTGGTTTCACCATAGGGGAATGATGAGAAATTAGATTATTGGTTAGCATGTTGTGTAAGAGGTAAACAAAAGCTTGCACAACTTATCATAATTTACGATGGATTCACATATCCTACTAGTTTAGTGGTTGTCGCTAGAACATGGCAATGGGCATACATGCTTAGAAGGAATGGAATTCCTACATTCAAAGACTATTAGAAGCACAAAACAATTCTCATATATTTACATCTCATTATAGCAACAAATGTAAAATTGTTGAAGAATCAAGGAAGACCAAAAGTAAAAGAACTTTTTACTATTACTAATGCTGATCATGAAGCCCTGTTGGAGACCCCAAAATAGAGAGAGGACCCTACTAGAACACTTGACTAGGTATATTTACTTATTATGTTATTTTGTTCATAATGATTCAGTGAACCGATGATTATCTTGTTTAATACAATAAGTTACTAACATTTTTTATGATATTGGAATGTAGGTACATCATGAAGAGTAGTCATGCATGAAGATAAAAAACTAAATAAGGAGTGGAATGAACAAAAATCTATTCTATTTTTGACACTATGATTTTTGACAATACTTTTATTGAAACTACAATTTTTTACACTACTATTTTTTGGTAGTTGTGTATTGATTTAAATATGATGAAACACTTGAGATATTGTAAATGTAAACTTGTTGATTTGATGAAAGAAACAAAGATGATTTTACTTAATGGAATTTATGTGGAGGGAAATAAAAATGATGATTTTAATACATACTAATGCCAAACTTGCATCGTGCCCAATGCCAAAAACTTGAGAGAGGTTTGGAGTTTTTTTAGTCTAGCCATGGGAAAGGTGAACATGATGGAGTATGGGCATGTGTGAAGAGAGCTCTAGGTAAGGAGCAATTGAAGGTTTCAAGAGCAGAGCTTCTTAATGCTCATAACATTGTTGATTGGTGTAGTTCAACATTATCATAGGGGGGGACTCTTGATTTAGTAGTACACAAGTTCTTTTGGTTGGTTGAGGAAGGGTACATAGGTGATAGTTTAGATTGTGCTATAGTGAGAGACTCATCAAAAATGCATTCATTCTAGAGCTTTGATTCTAGTACATGGACCATTTGCACAAGATAGCTAACTTTCTTTTTTCCTAGTTGTTTTTAGTGTGATTGGGATCATTGTGAGTTGAGTGAGTGGATGGAAACATGAGGTTCATATTATTTTACTCCATTATCTATCATACCCTCTATCAAAAATGATGACATGGAAAGTTCACTTGTGCATAACCATCTACCAGATCTTCTTCAACTAGGACATGCCTTTACATTGGTTGCACCATAGGGGAATGATGAGAAATTAGATTATTGGTTAGCACTTTATGTAAGAGGTAAACAAAAGCTTGCAAAACTTATCACAACTGATGATGGATTCACATATCCTACTAGTTTAGTGGTTGTCACTAGAATAGGACTATGGACATACATGCTTAGAAGGAATGAAATTCCTACATTCAAAGACTATTAGAAACACAAAACAATTCTCATATATTTACATCTTATTATAGCAACAAATGTTAAATTTTTGAAGCATCAAGGAAGAACAAAAGTAAAAGAAATTTTTACTATTACTAATGCTGATCATGAAGCCCTATTGGAGACCCCAAAATAGAGACAGAACCCTACTAGAACACTCGACTAGGTATATTTACTTCTTATGTTATTTTGTTCATAATGATTCAGTGAACTGGTGATTATCTTGTTTAATACAATAAGTTACTAACATTTTTTATGATATTGGAATGTAGGTACATCATGAGAAGTAGCCATGCATGAAGATAAAAATCTAAATAAGGAGTAGAATGAAGAAAAATCTATTCTATTTTTGACACTATGATTTTTGACACTACTATTTTTTGGTAGTTTTGTATTGATTTGAATATGATGAAACAGTTGAGATATTGTAAATGTAAACTTGTTGATTTAATGAAAGAAACAAAGATGATTTTACTTAATGGAATTTATGTGGAGGGACATAAAAATGATGATTTTAATACATACTAACACCAAACATACACTGTGCCCAATGTCAAACACTTGAGAGAGGTAATTTTTTTTTTTTAGTTAATACTAACCCTAGTGACACCCTTGTTATGGCTGTACAGAGCCTCCATCATCTACATCCACCCTATACTAAAGAGTCTCCAAGGTGGTCTAAGTACATGTCAAGGTCAATCTTCTGAGGGTCTTAACTCAAAGCTCATGGAGGCTATCAATGAAATGTTGAATGCTACAAGATGTTCATGGTGAGGCCTAAAATAACCTATCACATTTTTGAGAGATCACATTCCATTTGGATTCAGCATAGTGATTTCTCTCAATTCCAAAACTTGCAGTGTGCCTCAGCTCATAGGTGCATCACAATGTAACTTTGAAACCACTAATCTTGGCATCAAATCATTAGCACCATTAGCTTTGAATGGGTGGGTGAACCCTAGTGACACCCTTTTTCTAGCCACAGAGAGCCTACATCATCCATAGCCACCCTATATCGAAGAGTCTCTAAGGTGCTCTAAGTGTGTGTCAAGGCTAACCTTTTGAGGGTCATAACTCAGAGCTCATGAGGGCTATCGATGAAACATCCTACATGATAGTCATATTGAGGTCTAAAAAAACCTATCTCATTTTCAATAGATCAAATTCCATTTGGATTCGGTGCAACAATCTCGCTTGATGCCAAAACTTGTAGTGTGCCTTAGTTCATAGGTGCATCATAGTGTAACTTTGAAACCACTAATCTTGGTATTGAATCATCAGAGCCATTAGCTCTAGATGGGTAGGTGAACCCTACTAACACCCTTTTTCTAGCCATGCAAATCTTCTATCATCCTCTACCACCCCATACCAAAGAGTCTCCAAGGTGCTCTAACTGCATTTTGAGGTCAATCTTATGAGGTCATAACTTGGAGCTCATGAGGGATATTGATGAAACATTGAATATTACATGATAGTCTTGCTAAGGCCTAAAATAACCTATCTCATTTTCAAGAGATCACATTTTGTTTGGATTCAACACAATGATCTCACTCAAAGTCTACCTCAATTCATAAGTGCATCATAGCATAACTTTGAAACCAATGATCTTGGCATCAAATTATAAACACCATTAGCTCCAAATATGTAGGTGAACCCTAGTGACACCCTTTTTCTAGCCACGAAGAGCCTCCATTGCCCACAGACACCTTATACTGAAGAGTTTCCAAGGTGCTCTAAGTGCGTGTCAAGGCCAATTTTCTGAGGGTTGCAACTCGGAGCTCATGAGGACTATTAATGAAACATTGAATGCTACATGATGGTCATGCCAAGGCCTAAAATAACCTATCTCATTTTTTTAGAGATCACATTCCATTTGGATTTGGCACAGGGATCTCATTCGATGCCAAAACTCACAGTGTGCCTCAATTCATAGGTGCATCATAATGTAACTTTGAAACCATTAATCTCGGCATTGAATCATTAGTGCCATTAGCTCCAGATGGGAGGGTGAACCCTAGTGACACCCTTTTTCTAGCTATAGAGAGCCTCCATCATCCACAACCACCCAATAGCAAAGAGTCCAAGGTGCTCTAAGTGTGTGTTGAGGTTGATCTTCTAAGGGTTGTAACTCAAAGCTCATGAGGGTTATTGATGAAATTTCAAATGCTACATGATGGTCATGTCAATGCCTAACATAGTCTATCTCAGTTTTGAGATATCACATTTCATTTGAATTCAACAATGATCTCACTCAATGCCAAAACTCGTAGTGTCCCTTAGTTCATAGGTACATCACAACGTAACTTTGAAACTACTGATCTTTTCATCAAATCATCAGTGCCATTAGCTCTAGATGGGTAGGTGAACCCTAATAGCACCCTTGTTCTAGCTATGGAGGGCCTCCATTGTCTACGGCCACCCCATGCTGAAGAGTCTCCAAGGTGATCTAAGTGCTTGTCAAGGCCGATATTCCAAGGGTCATAACTCGGAGCTCGTGAGGGGTATTGATGAAATTTCAAATGATACATGATAGTCATGCCAAATCCTAAAATAACCTATCTTATTTTCAAGAGATCACATTCTGTTTGGATTTGCATAGAGATCTTGCTTGATGCCAAAACTCATAGTGTGCCTTAGTTCATAGGTGCATCAAAGTGTAACTTTGAAACTACTGATCTTGGCATCAAATCATCAATGCTATTAGCTTTGGATGGGTAGGTGAACCCTACTGACACCCTTTTCCCAGCTGCAGAGAACCTTCATCATCTGTAGCCACCATACTATAGGAGGACCTAGGTAGTCTAGCTTGTACCTAGTGCTTCTTTCCTATCATTTTGGCTTGTATTTAAGCTAGCCACATCACTAGTGGTTTAATAAGACTATTAGGTCCTTAGGTAAGGTTAACTTAGTTGCTAAGTGGGTTTTTGCTCCTAGGTTACTGTTATACCTATAAGTTGCTCAATAGTGCTTCTTTCCTATCATTTTGGCTTGTATTTATGCTAGCCATATCACTAGTGGTTTAATAAGACTATTAGGTCCTTAGGTAAGGTTAACTTAGTTGCTAAGTGGGTTTTTGCTCCTAGGTTACTGTTATACCTATAAGTTACTCAATAGGGGTTAGGTTGACAAAAGTGTAGAAAAGTTGACCAAGGGTCAAAAACTGTCTTGAAATATCTAAATTAACCTAATAGGACCCCTTACCAAGTTTGATAAACTCTTCTAACTAAGAATTTTAAGTTATAGAAAAAATTGCTCAAAATTGCAATTTTGCAACTTTTTTTTACAATGTTGAAAATGAATGCAACGAGTTAGTTAGGGGTTTGAACATGACCATACAAGGTTGGAAACACCTATATAAGGTATGAAATGACCTTGATATGACTTTAATTTTAATGTACTAACAACAACATCTAGTTGAAATTTGTTTGGGATATTGATTTTTAGTTATTATAGAGCTATTGGTTGATCCAAACTCATACATATCCATGTCATGATGCTGAAAAAAGCTGTGAATCTTTGTATCATTGCCAAAATGTCATGTGGGCTTGGTAAGCTGAATGTGTAGTAAAACCTCATAATATCACTTTTTTTTCTTTGTAAAGTTGATGTACTAGGGTGACGAAGGTGGATTGTATAGATTATTTCAAATTAAACATATATGGTAGCATTTCAAATTAAAAATTGCATCAAAATTTAATAATAAAGTTTGTTAAAATGTTATTCACAAATTATTGCATTTGAATCAAATATAACAAACATAATCAAAATGAATGATATTCCATAAACATGAACAATACACATGATCCATGATAAATTAAACAATGCTATACTAAATTAATATGTATATCTGCACATAAATGACAAAAACATATATCAAAATATAGGTATCTATAGAAAAATTACACAAATATATATCAAAGTTCATGTATCCATAGACAAATTACACAAATATTTATCAAGATACATAGATCCATATACAAAATGTGGCTGATCATGCCATCAGAATGTGTATAATATCAATGTTTCTATAAGCAATGTGGCATATGCCATCTCAAAAGGTCTCATGACACATCCTATGACAATTATACTATCCTAGGCTACTGGTGGATGATCAAAATGTAGCCTCTTTGCTACACTAGATGGATCAGATGTCTCCTACATAAACAAAAAAGGAAAACCCAAAGTTAGACTACTACATTTATATGATTCTATATATCTAACATCGAATTACTCAAATGTATAATGATCCATTTTTAATGAATTTATAGTATTAAACTTTCATCATAAATACCTCTCTCATTGACCTCTTGTGCTAGTTAGGAGTCCTCTCATATGTCCTCGACAATGCTTGAACCTCGCTAATTGTGGCCTATGTATGTTCAAGTATGTTTGTCAGATGAATCTACAACTTAAACTATAACATTATAATTCATAGCATGCTAAATTTATAACATATAATCAAGAATTCAAACTATAACTTACCTGTGTCAACTCCTCCTCAGGATATAATGGTTGCATTAGCAAAGATGAAAAACTTCACCATCTAACCTCCTGTGCACTAGGTATTTCCTATGAGAGACAAAATAATAGTTGTTAATATCATGGAAATCAATTTTGAATTTATTTATGAAAATAACGAAAATAAAAAATAAATGATACTTATACATACGATTGGGCTCTCAGTGCAAATGGTAATGCCAGAGCATTTATGACATGGAATCTGCATGGACTCATCACCAATATCCACACCCTATACAACAAAGAATGTAATTAAATTTCATTACCACAAACATTTTACAAGAATTCATTGATATTTAATCAAATAGAAAGAACCTAATTACCTTTTCCTTGTTAATGGGTCTTGTCTCATCCCTCACACTTTGTCCCCCACTGACAAGTAATACCTATACGTAAAAAGAAAGATTAGAAACTATATATGATACAATATCAAATAGAAAAAATAATGAGATCACAACATAATGTACTATAGATGTCTCAAGGCCAAATGAAATAGCCGAGAGTGTGACATTATCAACCTATTTGAGCTCCTTCTTAGTCATCAACTTAACATGAATGAAGACCACATACATGTATAAGTTAGTATGGATTAAAAATTAAAATTACTCTATTAGAAGGATTAACTTTAAACCGCATATGTTATAACGAAAAAATGTATACACATACCAACATAGCAGGAGTCCATGCCTCTACATGCCCCTCCTCTCTCATGTCAAGGTGTGTAGCCTCTATATGCACATCTGCTATATCCTTGTCAAATACAAATTGATACTTAAAAAGATCACCTATGGGACCTATACAATATTCTTGTATGTTATGCGAGTATGGGGTACACAAACATGTGATGAGCTCACCAATGATGAACTCGTGCTAGCATCAATTACACAAGAAGGTAACACTAACATAGCCTAGGATATCAATAAGGCTACTCAATCTATGGATGGCTGTAATAGTCTAAGAGGTAGCCTCTACAATGATATCAAGATGCTACACTCGAGGAGTGGGGGAGACATCAATAGGGGGGAAAAAAGTGCCAGCTTTCTTCCACTAGGCAAAGAGTCTATCCTGAAGAGCTCCTCCTACCTTCATGCTCCAATAGTTCACCTTGAGGCCCAACAAAAATTCTGCATCCAATTTTCTAAGGAAATAAAATGACACCTCTAAATTTTTGTGTGGAGGGATGTCAAAAACCATCCACTAATGATTCGAAAAGTTTGCACGTATAGCATCATTTGTGCACCATTTAATTGATAGTTTGGGCTTTGTGTGGTCAACTTGTTTACCAATTTTTGGGTCTGCAAAAAGGGCAACCAAATCATCTTTACTTATATTTAGGGTCGCAACCTCATCATAGTCCAACCCATCATCAAACTCACCATGCATTTTGTCATGCCAACAAAGAGCAGAATTTTGTTCATTGGTAAGTGTTTCAATATTATCCACTATGGTGTTTAATGTGGATAACATAGGAGTTGATGTGGGTGTAGTATTATATGTGGTTCACAAAACCCTTAATTCATTGAGATTTTCAAATATCAAATCTTCAATTCGAGGAGGGTTTTGAGGGGGTAGGGGATCATTTGCTGGATGGTTTTGAGGGGGCATTGGATCATTTGGTGGAGGGTTATGAGGAACATTATTTCTTGCCTTCGTATCATCATTTTAGTTAGCCATACCTATTAATTTGTAAAACATAATTTCTATTAGAAACAACCTAAATTTCAACAATTTATATTAAAAAAACCCTAATTTTTAACAAATTCAATTAAAAATAACTAATTTATAATAAGATTCATTCAAAACAATTTTTTAAAAAAAAATGCTTACTAATATCGTATACCTATTCTGAGATTAGATACTAGAAAGAGGGAGCTCTCGCACACACACACAAAATGTAATGTGAAAACAACACTTAGGTTTTTTAAAAATCAATGTTATAGGTATTGGGTATCCGATTTCATATTGGATACCCAATAAGGCTTGGTCCTAACTTTTTAGCTTTGGTATCAGGATGGGTGGAAAAGGTCAAAGCAGATTTTGAAACACTTTTACACATTTTCAAACTCTATTTTTTTCACATCACCACTTTTTGGCACACCATGATCCTACACATACCCCTCACCAATGCACCCAATTAGTTGAATGGTTGCACTTGATGTGATTAGTCATAACAAAACTAATTTCATTAAGACTTTAGCTAAGTCCATTGCCATCATTTAACAATAAGTATAAATATGATTTTTTTCTGAATTCATTTTTGAGATATTACTTCAATAATAATATGCATATTGATATTTGTGAATACCATGATCACCATAATGAAATGTAGATTATATTCATGTACATATACATATTGGTATTCAACATATTGACATGTATATATACATTAGTATAGTCTCATGTGATCAGTGTAATTTTGTAAGCCAAAGCTACCTGTATCAAAAATGTACAAACTCAAAGATAGGAGTAGATTCCCTAAAGGATCTCTACATTGGAGATGTAGGTTTTTGTGAATCATACTATATTTGTGAGAGATTTGTTGACTATTAACATAATTTTATTTTTTGATTTCTTGTTGTAGAATGGGTTGTTATTTAAACTAAGACAACTTTGATCTCTCAATGTTGCATACAGGATAATATTATCAATCAGAAGTATTATGGTAGTATGAGTGGTCACTTTGGTTTTAACAAGAACTTGGAACTAGTAAGAAGGTCTTATTGTTGGCCTAAAATACAAAATGATGTGAGAAATTTTGCAAAATGATGTGTATTATTTCAAAGACTAAAAGGAATATCTACTAATAAATGACTCTACCAACATATTCCTATCTCAATAAAATCTAGGGAAAGCATCAATGTGGACTTTGTTATAGGTCTACCAAGAACTAGATAGAACAATGATAATATTTTGTTTGGTTGATAGATTAAAAAATATAGCTAAATTTTTCCAATGTAGGAGCACCAATGATGTCTTGCATATAGAAAAAATATTCTTTAGGTAGGTGGTTAGGATTCATGATTTAACATATATATTTTATCTAATTCACATATCAAATTTGTGAGTTACCTCGAGAGAACCTAGTGGAAAAATCTTCACACAAACATTTCCTTTTTCTCAACCTAGCATCCCCAAATACATGGTCAGACTTATGTTGTTAATAAGTCCCTTGGAAACCTTCTTAGATGTCTAATAAATAAACATGGACAATCATGGGATATAATCCTTCCACAAGTAGAAAACTCTTATAATGAATCCATTAATAGGAGCACCAAAAAAGAACCTTTCCAAATTGCCTATGGGATGTGATGGTACTCTAGAAAAGTTTCCTTCAAGATGGGAAATTTCTCATTTTTTGGAGTCTAGGATTAAGTAGGGTTGTGAAATAATAACTTTTTTCTATTTCAAAATTACAATATTTGTAGGGCATCAGATATCTGAAATATTGTATTATTGGGAAACTAATGTAAAGTGGGCCCTGATTTTCAAATTTTGAAGTTGTCATGATCTTCTCCATTTGATTTTGCAATTTTGTTGAGCATTGAATAATGATCATTTGATTTTTCACAAAGGAAAATTATACTCATCTAATTTTACAATTTCATATCTCATGAATTCTTCACAACCTGATTTTTCAATTTCATGAGCCATGAAATAGTGTTACCTCGATCTCAAGATTTTGGAGAATGGAGATTTCTTCAAGGCCATAATTGTGAAAATCAATGTTAAAGGAAAATATACATTTTGTTTCATTAACTTCATAGAAGGAGAAGCATGTGAAAGGGTATTTCACATATGCATTTTGAAATAGATGTGACAACAACTTTATGATGGTGTGTGTGGAAAGATGGTCAAAGTTAATGCACTTCTACCCATTGTTAAAAGGACACCATGAGGTTTCATATCAACAACATTCTTGTAGTACATAATTTGTGTTTTTCTTTACAAGTTTTAAGAGCACGCATCCATGGGACTACTAATATATAAGATTACAATGTAAAGGATGACCTGAGGCTCATTATGCAATCAAATTTGACTCTAGCCTAGGAAGACTAGTTGGCTATCCTCAATAGGATGTACACTACCACTTGGGAATGATGAACCAGTTATTCCAGTGACTTACATAAATTGAAGCTTGAGGAGGACAAAGATGATGTTTATGTAATTCTTTTGGAGTTTCAAGATTTCCAAGGGGACTAGAACTTTGATGAAATTTTGGATGTGATATGCGAATTATAATCCTCTTGGTTTTTGGTTTTTTGTTATTTTAAATTTGGTGAATGGTTGTAATTAATTATTATATAGTTTTTTGTAAAGGTCTTAAGGTTTTTTTACCCTTTTGTTTAATATAAGAAAGGGTACCAAGACCTTAGTTAAGATATAGTGAATAGCAATGAGATATAGTAAATGAGATACTAATAAAAATATTTGTATGCAACATAGGATAGATATTACAACTAGTAATAGCCCAATTATACCTTTTCTTTTAGAATTAATGAAAATATTTTTTTTCTATTCCAAAGTTTGAGAATTGATCATCAATCTTGCTTTGTGTAAATTGTTGTCTTTGATTAATATTAAAGTTGATATATTGAAATTGAGGCAAACCCTCGAATAAGAAAAAATCATATGTTTTTATATGTTTTGTTTAATTAGTCTTCATCTTTTGAAGTTAAATATAATTAGCTAAGGTTTTATGACATCAAGTTATTTTTCTAGTGATTGTTAGTAGCATGCTTATCTCCAAGCAGTTTGATATTTGTAGCTAATATTGAAATTGACTCTATTCTCCCAATGGAAAAGGACTTGTATTTTTCTTCCTAAAGATAAGTATAGTTTTGTCGAATTAGTTGATATTCTTTATCATATCCATCATAAAAATATTTTATTACACTCCATTACTTGATAATCTTCATACACATTCAAAGCATTGCCATAATTGATTTCTCCTTGAGAATAGACTTGCCAAATCAAGAGTATCTTGATAATAAAGTCTACAACAGTGAGCTTTGAACTCATTTCAAAATGGTTGAGATAAATGTACACTTTCCTAGATCTCCATAGCCTAAAGTGTGGAGATTGAATTAATAAGTTTTAGTTTTTGAAGTTGGCCAATACTATGTTGAGATTTCCAACATCAAGTAGGCAAGGCTCCTAGGAATTCAACCAATGATTTTGAGAACCAACAATATGCATCCAAGAGGAGTTCTAGAACATTGAGAGTTAACAGAGATGGAACAATTAGTAAATATTGTGAAGTAGTTGCTATGCGTGCTCAAAATTGTAGTCCAAATTTTTAGCACTTTTGAGAAAATTGAGCCCTATAAATGCTTTTTGATGCATATGTACCCGGCTGTCAATCTAAGGCCTAAGAGGTGTTTAATGCTTCTAGCACCTTTTATTTAGCCTATCTAAGTGTCCCATGAAGTTAGATTGACATTTTGAGTCATTTCGTGAAGTCTTGTTTTGAGCTAGTGTCAAATCTGCATTTTCACCTGAGTGTCAAATAGCGACAGGAGGCTACGTTTGCATTCAAATATCTCGCACCCAGAAATGTGTCATGACTCACCACTTTGGGAGTATTTAGTGCCCATATCTAAGAGTCTATGTTTCAGATTTTGATCCATTTTGAATCCATTTGACTAGGTTTTGAATCCCTCAAAGTTGGTAGTTTACTATTTTCATGCTGATGCACACTGCACATATTTCTGGGAAGCCCTGTTTGACCTATAATAACTTTGACCTAGTTGATAAAAATGTTGAAATTCCTTTTGTGTTTCATTTTAGATATTAGAGACTTGTTATGTTTCAAGTTTTAGCTTATGACGAATCTGTTTGATCAGTTTTCAAACATGATTCCAAACGCAATTTCTATCTTTTTACTAGTGTCAACACATGCAGATTTGTTGGAACCCCTCTTCATGATGTCATAACTCTTAATCTTTGATAAGTAAGATCAAATGGATTATACCACTATGTTGTACACCAAAAATACTTTAAGTGTGCCAATTTTCAAATCATGACGAATCCATTAGCACACTTTTTCAGGTCCATTCCATTTGCAAAATATGCTTTTCTGTCAATTGTTCCAATCTGCAAATGTTAAGTAGCCCACTTTGACCGCTCACCAAATGTGTCATGTGATTCATCATGAGCCCAAATCATAGATCCATACTCTCCTCATGATAGAGAACTAACACCCCGAATTTCATTTTCCCAAGTGCCCATTTGCCCAGGTTTCAAAGCCAAATTCGAACCCAGTTTGTTGCTTTCTGACATGTTTAATTGCCGGTAACTATAAATAGGCAACTTCGGAGGTTGATATCTTCTAACCCTGATGTCATCATGTGACGAGATTTGGCAGGTGTATTGCAGGTGTTAGAGAGATAATGTATCCAGAGTTTTAGAGCTCAGCAAGGTGTTTGTGTCAGTTTTTAAAAGCCAGTTATCAGGCGTTCTTGTTAGCGAATCACAGTTTAAAGAACAGTGATAAAATGGCTTTTAAGTGATGATTTAGTGCTAAAATTGGATTCTAGTCAGTTCAAGAAGGTCGATGTATTAGTTTGCATATTAGTTGTTCAAAAATGATTTTTTTTTTAGCTAGACTTACTTTGGGGCCTGATTGATTCCATCAGATCAATGGTTTGTTGTAAGGGACAAACTCTCTCAAATGGTTATTTTGATTGTGATCACCAAGTTTGCTTTCATTTTATCATGTGTTATCATTATTCAGGATTTGATCAATGTGTGGATTGAGGTGTGAGAAAGTCTAAAGAAACATTGATTACCAATATGCTATTGTCCATTGTGGAAGTGAGCATCTTTCAAAATAGATTTTACACCAGAGCAATATTGATGGATAGAAGTAAACCATATATGAATCATGCGAAAGAAAGTGTATCCATAGTAGAGAGGATTGAGAATATAAACAACACAAATCAACATGGAAACCAAAGCTTAGAAAATTTTGATATGGTTACAGAGCGTGATGTTTGAGTGATTATTACTTATTCCTCCATATCATTTATTTACCTTAGTTATTTTATCTTTCCAATAACTTGTATCCCCTATGATTGGAAATTGATAAAGAAAAACTGATACGAAGTGTAAATAAAATTTAACAAAAGAAGACTACGTGAATTTTATCACATTTTCTAATTAGAGCAATCAAATTAGATTCTTTCCTTTCTATAAAAGCAAATGGGAAGCTTGTGGGCAAAAGGATGCAGGCTATGATCATATGGTATGCTTGAACCCTGCAAAACTCATTTTAGAGGCAACTGGTCGAATTGGTGTCCACGATGGAAAGATTTGGAACTGGTTTCCAACAAAGAGGAAGCAATCTAATCTACAGACACACATGGAAAGATGTTCACATCCATGAAGAAGAAGCTGCCTTGTGAATAAGATGAAGCGCATGGTGCCTAGTATAAAAGAAGAGCCACGACAATTGAAAAAGAGCTCCTCATATTCTGACACTATCAACATCGCAGGGAGGCATCTAGTAATAGAAGTTCCATGCAAGCATGACAAGAGAACACCACGGAAGAATCCGCCCAGCCCCATGCTTTAGCCTACAAAAACAAGGGTATCCATGTGATTTAAAAGGAAATCCCCCACAACTAGGATAATGCAAAAAGGAAAAGCCGCCATGGGAGGACATTAGAAGCATGATTTGGAGTGGAAGATTAAGATGTGCATAGTAGCATGTCAAGAAAGATACCCAACACTAAATAAAACCAGTGCTAAAGGTTTTCAAACTCCACGCAAAGCATGTCAATTAAGAATAGGAGATGTGAAGGGGTCTAATTCATGTGAGGGAGCAGATAAAGCAGGGTATGCATAGAATGCACAAATAGACATAGCGCTTGAACTCTTCCATCAAATGCCTCACCGAAATGAGGTTTCTTGTTTTGCAATGATTGGCGGGTATGTGCGAAATGGGCGCTCTGTAGAGGCTCTAGCACTTTATAAGATAATGTTTGTGGCTAATGCATAAAGATGCAGTTAGGACTAGGTTGCATTCTCATGTGTTGGTTGAGAGTACCCTTGTGGGAATGTATGCGAAATGTGGGAGCATAGAAAATGCATGCTATTTATTTGATAATCTGCACACATGCAATCTTGTCTCCTAGAACACAATGACATTGGGGTATGCCATGCATGGATATGGTGAGGAAGCTCTCAAGCTATCTGACGATATGCAAAAATCTGATGTTGCTCCAGACTGAGTGACATCACTTTGTATTTTATCACATAGCGCCAAGCAGGCCAAAGACAAACCGTGGCAGATAAAAAATTATGCAGTCAAAAGAGGGAAACGCTGAGAGCAATATATCCCACACTGCTCACGGGAGGGTTTTTTCAAAGTTTAAATACAAATCATTGCAAAGGCATTGTGTACCAAGATTGGTGCCTTTTAAAGGTAGCTCCTTGTGCAGTGCGGCCCATGGTTGGCCGGCCAGCTGGATGTAATCGAAGAATAAATTTTGAATGCCCGAACACATAGAGCAGGATGATGTCAGCATTTGTAGGTGGCCAAAGAAGTCTAAAATTTGGTGATTCACTATCTTGCCATCAAAAAATGGTGAGGTTTTTTGATGGCGACATAGCGACTTGTCGAAAACCCTCAAAATCTGATGAGGTGTTGATAAAGCAACGTGGGATCTACATAGTGCCGTCAGCAAACCATTGAATGAAAAGTGGTAGTCGAAAAGTGAATGCAGTGACAAGATGATGGCATGGCAATGATCAAACCAACGACGACATGCTATGTGGCATAGATTCCAAGACAAACTATGACATGGTGATTAGTTTGCAATGATGAACTAGATTGTGCCATGTGGCAGATCCAACGGATGTCGCTATGTCGCTAAGGTGAAGTTGCACGCCAATTAACATAGTGACATAGTGACCATGACATGGCATGCTGACGTGGTGACAAGTAGGACCAATAACATGGAGACATGTGGTGCCTAGCTATGCAGCTCAGAACCAATTAGAACTCGCCACATGTCAAGGATGGTCAAACTAGCTTTTACCCAAATTTAAAGGTTGGAAAAATTCAAAGGTGTCAAATAAAAGTTTATTTTTATTTTCCTTCTAGTTTTGCGTGTAGTTCAAACTTTTAAATAAAGTCTGAAAACTTTAATATTGTATAAACTTTAGTCAAAGTTTAAATTTCTACAAAATAATTTGCAAACTTGTGAATGGAAACCTAAACTTTAGAGGAGCATAACAGAGGCATTTTTTATCGAAAATGGGCACTCCAATATACCATCAGAACGGGGAAGAAACAAACTTTCTGAATATGTTGTCAAATTGTGTACATGTGCTCACCAATTTGTGCTACAGGCCAGTTTGTAAATTTTGGGGCGTTCTCAACAGAACAGGCAAATTTCAACATTGATCATCAGAATTGGTTAAAAGACAGATATGAAGGTTTGATGAAATGTGAAAATGAAGAAAATCAATTCTGAGATGTTTACTTGGCTTTTGGAGGTTATTGTAACTGGTTTTTCACTTTTACCGTGATTTTTTTTCTTAACACCAAAATCAGTTATATTCTTTCATCATAAGATTTCTAAGATATTTCTGCCTTGTAGAGGCCAAATAAAGGGATTTGATTTGCAATTACAGAGAGAAGGTAGAGAGAGGCTTTTTCATAGAATTATTCTTGGGAAGGAATTCTGAAGGGACACTTGTCATCTCCTGATCAAATTCAGGAATTTAGTCTTCCTATATCATTCCCTTTCTTTCTCATTGTACAGGTTCCAATTTTTGGAGAAAAAACAACTCACTGCTATGATACTAGGTTTTGGTTCCAGGTTTTTATATGTTCCCATGACTGTGACACCATTCTTTCAATATAATTTTCTTGTATGAACAGCATTAGGAAGGATAATACAGATAGTTTAGATCTATTAAGTGTTTTTATGTTTTTATTTCATGCATATGGTTGTATTGTTTCAAAGAAATTAATACAAAAAATAGCAGGTTGAGTTTCAACTTGAATCGTATCTCCTATCTTAGTGATCTTCAATATTTTACGATCTTTGAACAAAGAGCCTAGATCGTAGTTGCAGTCTCTTAAGGTTGTATGTTGTCTTATTGTTGCTTGTAACTCAAGGGGTTATGTAAATGCTTTAGTGAATTAGCAGGGTTGCGAGTTTATAGAGAAGGATATCATGTAAGAATGAGGTTTGGATTGAGCACAAATGTTTATTTTTAAGGTAAATAGATAGATCATATATCTAAATATATACACAAGTATCAAATATCCATATGTATGCATTTGATTCATGGATTTGCCCAATGGATTAGGCACTAGTCAGCTATAGGATCATTAAAGTCTTACTACTGTATATCTAGGGGTTTTGTTGAATTCAACATTATTAATCAAATGTTCTTTCCCTTTCATGTTGAAGGACTTAAAGGATTAACCCTCACTCAACTTATGTGATTCATAAATTTGCATTTAGCTACTGTATATCTCTATTATTGCATGAGTTAATAGGAGAAATAAGGGTTTTATTGGCTTTATATTAGATTTAGGAATATGTTTTGCACTGGTATGGTATCAGTTGAATCTAAGGTCTACTCGCCTAAGTTTAGAGAAGCCTGAAGTAGAAGAAGGGTCAAGCCGTATAGTTGGCCCTATGTCTGAAATGATATGTTGAGAATGGGAATTAGCTACCCCTAGATATGTCACATTCTCATGGGGATAATTGAAAATCCGATAACATTTTCAAACACCAACAAAATGGATTTTTTGGCTAGCGACTAGCCAGATTTTCACTTTTTCGGTGCTTCAATCTGCTGATGTCATCATGTTGACTCACGTATTCATTCAAAATTTTAGCTTAGCATCCACATCTATCTAACTAGTACCCACACGATCCACTATTCATTACGCAGCTTCCAAAATATGCATTGTTTTAAAACACTAAATATGCTAAGTGTAAAAGTATTTAAAAACTAAAAATACTCCACTTCTACTCAATGTGGGATATATGCATTGGGGTTTGGCTCTGTGTTTAACCAATGGCTCCATGATCTCTTATGCATTGACTATTCTCTTGCGCCACTAGTAGATTTTCTATCCCAATGTCGCCCCTTATCTCCAACGTCTTCAACTTATGTGTTGGCACTAGCTACCTCCAAATCCACTTTTGCTTGGCGTAGGAGTTGTTGCTTACTGTTTGCGTGATTTTTTGTTTCATGAGCAGGCGACTTTTTATTGATGCTCTATTCTTTATACATGCTGACTCCTTCATACGCTATTCTTCCTTGTTGCTGGCACTGTGTCTTAGCATGTGTGGATAGCTTTGCCTCTTAACTTGGAGCCTTCCTCTTTATTTGACCCTACTCCATTTAACTACCTGCGTGTGGCTTTTAGCCAGCTGCTTCCTTTTTTTTGAATGGGTGGGTTTACTCTACTCTTTGTATTTGATGTATTTGTTTGATGGCCTGCGGCTTTACTTTCATGCCTTACCAAGCGTGGTCCTTTTGTTTGTATGTGGAGATGTTTTTAACTGGAGGCTTCCTTTACGCAGGGTCCCTCTTTGATTGGCTATGGTTTTTTATTTTTTTATGCATTGGGTTCTTTCTATTTAACTAGTCTGTAGCTGCTTCTAAAACATGGTCATCTTCCCTTTGATTGTGTGAGTACCTCCTTCAATGCTGTGTAGTCTCTCTTTGGAGCAGTCTCCTCTATTGCATTTTCCTCCTCACATGGCATCTATACATGAGCTCTTCCTGTGCATTGGCAGCTCTGTTCTTTCTTTGCATGGATCTTCTTGCTTCTTCGTGCTTCCTTCCAAATGTGGTGTCTTCCATTGACTTTTACTGTGGCTTCTTTACAATCAGCAACTATCTCTTTTTATGCATGGTGTCTATTTATAAAAATGGGGAAGAAAAATAGTTTTAGTCTTCTCCTTTGCATGATAGATTTCTTCACTGCCATAGCTTTGACCTAGATCTTTTTATCTCCAGACGCTACCTTCTTCTTGCAAGATGCTGGGTGTGAGGCTCCTCTCAATGCGTGGAGTGTTTTTTTCACATTGACTGCCTCCCCTGTCGTGGGGTTGCACTTTTTAGCATTGTGGTCTTTTTCTAGTGGCATCCACCTCTATTTTTTTTCAATATGAGCCTTTTCCCCTGCAACTTTTACCTTGGGCGCCTAGCTCCATGCTGTGGACCCTCCATCCTAGCTACGGATTCTTCAAACTTTGACTGCATGTCTTTTATGCGTCCCATGTCAAAAAATGTGTGGATGAAAGATCATTGGGGTGATTTAGAACGCTTGATGCATCCACTCTAAATATAGCTGCTAGAGAGTCATACTTGTCTTCACGGTTGGTTACAAGCCTGTGCTTTCTCTAATTATCACTCTCAATCTTTATTATGGCATCAAAGCGATAACATGGAAGTCTAGCCTTGATTTGCAAATGGGAGGTGGACGGTGTTGATTAATAGTAAGACACATGAATTGTTTGGAAAAATACTAAGAAATGAAGATGATGTATGCTGATAGATTTTGAGGAAAAAGTTTGCAGTCATGGACGAACCTTGAGTAGACACCCAACTTATATAGGTATTTATAAAGTTGGATAGGTATTTATAAAGGTATTTATAAAGTTTGCAAAGTTGGATAGGTATTTATATGTATTGTTGAAGTCATGGACGAACCTTGAGTAGACACCCAACTTAGCAAATGCCATTTTTTATTTTTAAGCCCATCATTCCTATGACTTTTTTATCATGGCTACGTTGTCCTTCACATACCTAATTTACTCTTTTTTATTTCTTACCAATATTTCGAGCCTACTGCTTAAGCTTTGAGTCAACCTGTTGCCCCATCCAAATGTAGATCCCTGAATGGCAATCCAAAATCATCATGCCTTCTATCATTAGATCATCTTGAACAAAGTTGAATATCTCTATTACCTCCAAATTTCCTTTAGACAAACTGCAAGAAATTAAGTGAGGAACTTTTCTCATATCCATCTGGAGAACAATATGCCTTTTTTGTACGGAAATTGATATATACATGTGACCTACTTCAAGACTGTGAATGTAAGCATGTGATTTCCAACCTCTGCCTTGAAAGTACTTCCCACAAACAAGGCAAGCATTGACATTCAATTTTGAAAGAGAGACCGAGAAAATGACTTCTCAAAATCAAAATCTAAAACTTGTCTATTGACAATATCTAGATATGGGCAATCTTTGCGAATTTCGACGAGGCATTGGCTCTTCTAATGAAGAAGTACGCCATTTAGTGCTTAAACACAAATGTGCATATCAAGAGATAATAATAAGATCACCACACATCCTTTTCTAAAACCAATTCCCAGTCAATCCACTGAAATAAGTTGGGCTCCCAAAGTTGGTCCCCCAAAGTTGGTCTGGCCTAAAAACATTTCAAATTCAAACACTTGAACTATCAAACTGATCCACCAAACACTTGACTCCGACATGAAAATATCTATATCATTGGTTCAACTTTTAAAACTCATTTTCACTTCCTTTTGCAACTTGTCGACTTCATGTGAGGAGGTCCTTTGACTGGCCTTGAAAACTAACCAAAATACTTGATCGAGCTTTGGAAACTAGCACACTGATTCTTTGTTCAACACACTTTTACCCTGTCAAATCTCAGCTCATGATGAATCCAAGGTCAAAAGATATTGACCGTCAAAGTTGACCTCTTAGAAACTACCTAGAAGCAAACATGTCAAAAAACAGTAAATTGTGTTCAGATTTGGTTTCAAAAACTAGGCAAACTGACACTTAGGGAAACAAAAACCAGGGCGTTGGTTCATTGTCACAGGGACATTATGGATCTGTGATTTGGGCTCATGATGAATAACTGGGTGCAAATGGCAGATAGTCAAAGTGAGCTATTTAGAATTGCTGACTGAAAAAGTTGACAAGATAACAATTTTTGCAAATGGAATTGACCTAGAAAAGTGTGCATACGGATTCGTCAAGATGTGAAAACTAACACATTTGGAATATTTTCAGTGGACAACATAGTGGTACAATCCATTCAATCTTACCAATCATGGACCTCAAACTATGATGTCCCGAAGAGGGGTACCAAACAATCTGCATTTGCTGATACCAGTAAAAAGATAGAAATTCCACTTGGAATTGCATTTGAAAATTGATCAAACGGATTTGTCATAAGTTGAAACTTGAAACATAATAAGTCTTTGACATCTACAATACAACACAAAAGAAAATTTATCATTTTGGTCAACTGGTCAAAAGTTATAGCACGTCAAACAGGGCTTCCCAAAATTCTAAACATTTCATATTAGCATGACATTGATAACTGACCAAATTTGAGGGATTCAAAACCTAGGCAAATAGACTCAAAATGACTCAAAATTTGAAACATAGGCTCTCAGGCATGGACACTAAACACTCTAAAAGTGGCAGGCCATGAAATTTTATTAGGTGCAAGATATTTAGTTGCAAACACAACCTCATGTCGTTGTTTAACACTTAGGGTAAAATGCAGATTTGACACTTGCTCAAAATGAGACTTCGCAAAATAGCTCGGAATGGTGATTTAACTTCATGAAACACTAAGATAGGGTGAATGTAGGGTATTAGAAACATTAAATACCTTAGGGTCCTCAAAGGTACAACCAGGTACAATCTCATTTATGGGCATTCAAAGGGCTTGATTTGACTCAAAATTTCAAATAGACGCTCAAAATGGGAACACAATTTTGAGCACCAATGGTTGCAAAGCTAATTAAATATGTTCATGAATATATGAAGACATAACTTCAACATACTACAAACAAATAGAACCAATCTTCAAATCAATGAAGATAGCAATCTTAAAAACGGAAGACTACCTATTTAGGGAAATACACAGAACTCCAAATGAGGAAAATTATGAAGTGTGGAGATTGAATTAATAAATTTCAGTTTCTAAAGTTGGCCAATATTATGTTGAGATTTCCAACATCAAGTAGGCAAGGCTCCTATGAATTCAACCAATGATTTTGAGAACCAACAAGATGCATCCAAGAGGAGTTCTAGAACATTGAGTGTTAATAGAGATGGCATGATTAGTAAATACTGTGAAGTGGTTGCAGAGCTAATTAAATATGTTCATGAATAGGTGAAGATATCACTTCAACATACTACAAACAAATAGAAACAATCTTCAAATCAAAGAAGATAGTAATCTTAAAAAAGGAAGACTACCTATTTAGGGAAATACACAAAACTCCAAATAAGGAAAGTTATGCCTTGAACCATAGTTTGCAAGTTTGGTGCAAATGTCTATGAAATACTATTGCCCCCTTCCATTAACATATCTCCCATATTTTATGTTTTTGATCTAATTCCTTTAAATGTGACACATGGTCAACAGAGGATACACATGATGAGGAAGATCTTGAATGACTAAAAGACACATCCCCTCGTCATCTCATGGAGTTAGAATGTATTTTGGACACTAAATTTATCAAGAAGATAAGAAGTAACACATATAAAAAATACCTTTTCAAGTGGCAAGGGATTCCTAATTTTTACCCAACTTGGATGGATGAGAAATACATCTTGAAGCATTGCACAAGCCTAAATAAACTCCTCTCAAGTGGAACTTTATTTTAACCACCCAAGAAGTATGATGCACAAGAACCTTGTTCATGTAAGTTTGAATTTTGGTTGGGGGATTATTTTATGTCTATATAAGGCTCTTTGGATAGAATCCACATACAAATTCTCCAATTTCTTGCACATGATTCAATATTTTCATGTTTTCAATTGGATTGTATGAATTAATAGGAGGATACACTTTTTATGGATGCATATAACATTGAATTATCCTTCCACTACAATTGATTTGATAAAAGTTGGTGAAGTCTGAAGTATTTTATAGGAAATTTGTTTAGGTATGAAATCCTTTTATTTACAAGGTTTGACTGAGATATGCCTCTATCTTTAATTTCCACTATGAGAATTTCTCAGTCTTGGGTGAAAATAAATTGTAGATCATGTATAATAAAATTTTGAAGGATGTGTGTCAAGGAGTAAGGGAGGGTTATAATTTGTAAGCCCTAGTTGGGCATCTACATGTGACTGACCAATGACTATGTTCAACAAATGAATGCACAAAAGGAATATAGGATTGTATTGGTGTCTTGAGAAGGTGGGATTGGTATAGAAAAAATACACTAAACATTGGTATAGTAAGAGTCAACCAAATCTAAGCACTTTCTTTGCAAACTAGACTTGATTAGGCATATTAGGTCTATTTATCCTTGTATTACTTAACCTATCCATTGGTAGAGTAAAAACCTAGAGTTCTAGTATTTTGTGAAAGCCACAAAATTTTTTCTAAATCCCTAATTTATTTGGGTGGTCCTTTAGGAATTTGATGATTTAAAGGGAAAAAACCTCTTTGATAGGACTAGTAGAGAATTATGTCTCTAAGCCACCTATCTTCAACAATTGAGTTTGGGCTATTCAAGAAGTTTATTGTATAATATTATGTCTTAGATAGCGCAAAATATATTTTGGACATGCAACCATTGGGGACCCTTTAGTAGAGGGCACATCTTCACTATCTTTTGTATGATTTCCTTTTACCCCTTCAAAAGTGGGACTCTTATAGGAAGATTTAGGAGGGGCATTTTTATTCTTTTCCATGGATAAATTAGTGTCACTATCTTCAGTACCTTTGTCATCACTTTCCCAATAAATATTTTATGGGGAGTCTTATTCTTTTTAAGCTTATTTTTCTTAGCCCTGGAATTCCCTTCATCATTTGAATACTTAAACATACTACCGTCTTCAAAATCAACATTGAAGGCACCCTTTCTTTCTCCACCTTCATCAATTCTTAAATTGGAATTTTCATGCTTCTTCCTTCTCAAATGCTCACAAAAATCAAAATAAGTCCTTGGTGCAAGACCATCTTCTTAGGGTTCTTTTTATGGTCATAAATACTCGCATTGAAACATGACAACATAAAAAATAGAAAAAATATGATGTTATGCCTAAAATGATTGAAGAATATGAAATAAAAAGAAAAGGTAGGTGAACCTGACTTCCAGAGTGAAAAATCACACAATGACTCTAAATATTTGCTTAAAAAAAGGTTTGAGGTGCTCTTAGCCATAGAAGGAATAGTTATCCTTATTCAGAAAGAATCTCTCCTCCCGAGTCTTGGGATAGCTAATGAAAGCCTTATAAGAAAGTTTCTTGTCATTGTAATAGCTCATCCCACCAGTCAAAAGCCTTGTGACTTTTGCAATCAATTCCTCATTAATGATGAAGAACATTCCTTTAATGTTGATAGCACCATTATCCCATTTAATCACAAAAATATCCATGACATTTTAGTCATACCCTCTAAGTTTTTTCATGAATGAGATCACCCCTCCTATGACCATATTTTTCCACATCTTCAAGTCTCTGTGTACATGCTCACAAGTAGAAGTTTTGAGCCTATTAAGATCTCCACCCATATTGCAACTTTTTTTTAAAAGCATTTTCCAAATATAGAGATGATCATGAGAAATCTTTAGAACACAAATCCAGAAATGCTCCCCAAAAAATATGCAAAGGGTTCATATAATATAACACCTATCATTCTTCCATAAAAATGTGCAATCACTAAAATCAAAATTCCATTGAGTCATCATAGCTTAGCTTGCCTTTTGCTAAATCTATCACGATTAATAAGGATGGTCAATTCATAATTAAATATTCACCTACCAGTCCAATCTTCCTCATTATTGCTTACTACTATCAAATTTTCTATATAGTCCCCCACCTTATTATATTCCCTATAGATATGGGAAATATGGATTTTTTAAAATCTTCCTATGATAGTTTTTGCTTCATTTAAAATATTTTCTAGAGTCCAAGATGTTATACTTTCCCCTCTTAGAAAATTAATTATATTAACAAAGTTACCTTCAATCCAAATATTATCCACCTTTATATCCTTAGCCAATTTAATACCTTGAAGGGTTCCAATGGCTTCTGCAATGTGGTTTGTTTGGGTACCCAAATGAACATGTTATTTTATTGTTGATTATTATAATAGAGTGTGTTATTGACTACATAGAAGAGAAATGGTGAGTGGGAGTGGTAGGGGCAGAGGATAGGGATATAGAACTTTTAAAAATTCAAAACCTATCTTGAGTGGGATTCCTCTAGTTGGGCTAGATTGGAAACATGGCCTAGAGCATGGATCACAAGGAGGCGACAGAGTTTGTTATTGAAACTTAGAGATCAAAGATGCAACAAAGAATGGAGATGGGGACCCATGTATCCTTGGCAAGGATCTAGACAAGTATTTTCCATCCTCCAAGGTGGGTCAGCCTAGGGCACATGATAAAAAATGGTCTTCTCTTTTTGGAGTTAAACTGACTAGTAAGTCTTCTTTTCCATCGGTTAAGGTACTCACTAGGTTGGAAAAGGGTTCTTTATGATTGCAATTCTAGATGAGCTAGTAGAGCACAACATAGCTTCAATGGCCTCTACCCTAGTGGGTAAGTTCATTGAGCAAAGGCTAAATATAGATATTGTTAGAGCTTTTACATAGAAGAAATGGAACCTTAAGGGAAAAGTCACTATTACTGTGATGGCCAAAGGTTTCCTATCTTTTGAATTTTCATGCAATGAGGATTTGTCAAACAGTTGGTGTGAAGGACCTTGGGTTATAGGTCACTCAACACTAGTCCTCCAAAAGTGGACTTCAAAGCTAGACTTGAATAATTCCTTTTTTGTGCAAGCTCTAGTGTGGGTCAAACTTCAAGAGCTATCATTAGAGTTATTGAATGAGGATGTGTTTGTAGGAGTGGAAAACTCCTTCGATGAGCTTCTATCCATAGATCTAATAATTGTATCCAAAAGAAGACTCACATATGGTTGTATCTATATTGGAGTTCAGGAAGGGGATGATATGTCAGAGTTTGTGAGATTTCATTCTAAACTAGGTATGCATGTCTAGAAGTTGGTTTATGAAAGCATACCTTTCACATGTTTCCATCATTTGAAATCAAGTCATAAGGCTAATTAGTGTCCAAAGGCTAAAGAGGAAAATAGTAGAAAAAAGGAAATCTCTAAATTTGGAAAGGAGAAAAAAGATGTGGAAAAAGAAGAAAAATAAGGATAGTCCTGAGAATCAAGAAGGGAGGGTGGAAATCCTTGTTAACGAAGTGCATGAATCAAAATAGAATGGATCAAAGGTGGGAAAGAAGACTAAAGAATTGGTTCCCACAATGCCTGATCCTTAGACTACAGAATCAAATCAGATTGGACCCGAGTTGGGTAAGAGGGATGAACATCTAGTTTCCTAAGCCATAGAGGGGGCTATCGCAGCAATGGAATTGATGGTCATAGAGCTGGTTGCTCCCCAGATTTATGAGGGGATAAGTGAGTCTTTAAAGGGAGATAAAGGGATTGAAAAGGAGATATTCAAATAACCATCTCAAGAGGAAAGGGTTTAGTGTGTGATACATGTACAAGAAATTATGATTTCCTCTCTAGTGGAGAGAGGGGAGGAGAATAGATTGAATGATGAAATAGAGGTAGTAAGGGAAAAAAAAGGATATCAAGAAACCGTGGTTGTCACCTCATCTTCTATGAAGGATCATTCTGCTTCTTGTAATTTGTAAGAGAGGCTTATGGACATGGTAAGATTTTCTTCCCCTAGTAAGATTTCAAAAATTGTGTAATGGCTTGATAAAAACAAGGGGAGTGAAAAAAAGACCAAAAAGAAGAATAGTAGGAATCCTTCCCTTGGGTTGGCAACAATGATTAGAAGCCAAGTGAAAGTAGATGTGAGAGTAAAGAAAAAGCCAATAGGCAAAAAGAGTTCAAGCCATGTCATGCAAGAGGAGACTAGAAGGAATTTTGTAGATGGGAGCCAAAGAACCATTTTGGAATGCTCTAGTAAAAAGAAATGATGATAATATCCTAGAATATAAGGGACCTAAATGGGACCCATAAACAAGAGGTAGTTAGGAATATGATTAGATACCAAAGACCTAATTTTATTTTGATCCAAGAAACAAAAATGAGGCAGGAAATTTTGGGTAAGATTTTCTTTAGCAAAACCATGGTTCATGAGGCAACCAATTCTAAGGGTGCCTCAGGAGGTCTTCTTACTCTCTTTAACAATAACTTTTTTATAGTCACTTCTTCGTATAATGAAGGGAATATTATCTTATCTAAAGTGTTCCATAGGAATAACAATGATTCATGGTTTCTTTTGAATGTGTATGGCCCAAATACTAAAAGGGAAAGGAAGGATTATTGAACAAAGCTTTGTTCTATTATTCAAAATTGTAATCTAAATAAGGGTACAATAATGGGAGACTTCAATACTCCCCTTATTGATAAGGAAAAATTAGGAGGTCTCACACCAGATTTGGATAGCAAGTTGGATGGTTCTAACTTCATTAATAGTTTGGCTCTGCTTGATGTTCATCTCTCAAAGGGGGTTTACACTTGGTCTAACAGATGAATTGAGAGGGAGTGTATCAAGGTTTGTTTGGACTATGCTCTCATCTCTTTGGATTGGTTGAATTCCTTTTCCTATAAGCTCTGCCTTATATCTAGAGTTGGTTCTAATCATTCCACCATCTCCCTTTTGATTATTGCTCTTGAGTCTAGGAGAAATTATCCATTTTAGATTGAAAATATTTGAATATATCATCTAAACCTTTTGGATAGAATCTCCTCTTGGTAGAATATTGAGGTTCAAGGGACTACTATGTTTAGGGTTACCAAGAAATTGAGTAATGTTAAATGTAGTACTAAAGTTTGGAATAAGATAGATTTTGGACATATGTTTTAGAAAAAAGAGGAATAGTTAGTTATTCTTAGTAGTATTCAGGATAATATCCAGAAGGAAGGATATAATGATCAAAATAGGTATATAGAGATGTCAGTTTTAACTAATTTGCACAACATTATAAGAAGAGAAGAGATCTTTTGGAAATAAAGATCTTGTGTCAATTGGCTAAAAGAGGGTGATCGAAACACAAGATTTTTTCACCTTTCCACCCTTAAGCATAGAGAAAATAATAGGATTTTAGGGATTAAGAAGGGCCATGCTCTTTTGACAAAAGAAAATGATATTGTTACTATAGCTATTTCTTTTTCCTCTTCTCTTCTTACCTAGGACCCCTTGTTATCTGTGGTGGACTAGAATGAAATTATTTCATCTCTTCCCCAAGTAATTCAACCTCAGCACAATAAAATGTTGTGGGCAATTCCAAAGGCTTAGAGAGTTAAAAAATATTTGTTCTCTCCTCTAGTAGATAAAGTCCCTTGGCTGGATGGTTTACCTACATTCTTCTTTTAGGCATATTGGGAGGTGGTTATGGAGGATGTTGTCAAAGAAGTGTAGGAATTTTTTGGGGCTAGGAATCTCCTTAAGGAACTCAACTCTACTTTTTTGGTTCTCATTCCTAAATTTTCAAGGGTAGATTCAATGGATCAATATAGGCCTATTAGTCTATGTAATTCATTCTACAAGATCATTTTGAAGGTGTTGACAACCAAAATTCTCAACATTCTATCTTTGATCATAGCTCAGTAGTAGGCTGGTTTTGTCCTTGGAAGATAGATCCTAGATTCTATTACGTTGGTGCATGAAGTTATTCATTTGATGGAAGTGGGTAAAAGAAAAGGTCTCCTTCTCCAGTTGGACCTATCTAAAGCCTATCACCAGGTGGACTAGAATTTCCTTGGTTCTATTCTCCAGTATTTTGGTTTTGATCATGAGGTGTGTAAACTCATTTCTCAACTTATTTCTACTTATTTGCTTGCCATTTTAATCAATGGAGCTCCTTTTTATTTTTTCAAACCTTCAAGAGGCTTATGGTAGGGGATCCCCTATCACCTATCTTGTTCATTATTATGGTTGTGTGTATTGGTAGCTTGATTCAGAAAAAAAAGATAGGATGAGATATTAAGAGGTATTAAGCATTCTTTAGGACATGTTACTTTTACTCATCAATAGTTTGTGGATGACACTATCATTGGAGGGGAAGCTTTGGTTCAGCAGGCTATAGAGATGAAGAAATTGGTGGACATGTATGCTAGGGGATCAGGCCAACTTATTAATTGGCAAAAAATCTCAGTGTTCTTTATTTACATTCCTATTGAAAGACAAAGGAATATTATTGGGATTCTTGGGTGTGGGGTTGGTAACCTTCTAGCTAACTATCTTGGTCTTCCATTGGGAATGAAGCTACCAAATTAGTTTTGGAATGGAATTCTTGTTAGGTTTAGTAAGAAGCTAGTTGGTTGGAATGGTACTAATTTAAGCCAAGCTAGTAAATGCCTTCTAGTGAAATCCACACTTTAGAATCTCCCAATGTATGATCTAAGTCTCTTTGGGATTCTGGCTAAACATGTTGATAAAATGGAAAAAGATCTAGAGAGATTTTCTTTGATCTAGGCTTGAGGATCACAAAAGATATCCTCTTGTGGCTTATAATAATGTTTGAATCCCTAAGAGCTATGGAGGTCTTGGAAGAAGGAAACTAAGACACCTTAATAAGGCTCTTCTAGCTAAGTAGATATGGCACATTTTCAAAAGCTTGGGGGAATGGAGAGATGTTTTAGTGCAGAAGTATATTAGAAGGCCTTATCTTAGGTTTTTTCTTAATGATCATCACAATCCTAATGGCTCAGTCATTTGGTACGATATTCTTAAAGCAAGAGACCTAGCTAATTCTAAGACCAAGTGGAAAGTGGGAAATGTTGAAGACATCCTCTTCTGGCATAATAACTAGTTGATTTAGGGTCCTCTCATTAATAATCCTCTCTGTGAAAAATAGGCTAATACCTTCATTAGGAAAATTGGAGTGAAAGTAACAGACTACAAAATGGACCAGGGATGGAGAGACCTATTTGTCATTTCGAATGATATCAAGATGATAATGGTGATGTTGAATACAATTATTTTGAACAATAAGAGGGAATAATTAATATGGGAGGATAATACTAAGGGTTATTACTTGGTGGCATCAGGCTATAATTCCCTTTGGAGCCTAAAAGAGAAACCTCCATGGGCTAAGGCCTGGTTGCCTAGCCTTACCCATAAGATTAACATATTCTTTTGGTTGATGTTACAAGATAAAATTCTTACCTTGGATAATCTAGCAAAAGAAAGGTCAATCTATCCCAAATAGATGTATTCTTTGTAAGCATCATTTCAAGATAGTGAATCATATTTTTATTCATTGTCCATACTCCATGGTGGTCTAGGAATTGCTCACAAAGAAATATTGGGTTAGTTGGTGCAAGCCAAATAACATTTTGGAATTATTTTGTCAATGGGATAGTATTTATAAGGGAAATAATTTGAATGCTATAGGCTCTTGGACTTTGCTTCACTTCTGTTCAAGAATATGGAAGGAGAGAAATAATTGAATCTTTAGAGATGGGGAGGTACCTGCTTATGTGCTTGGGAAAAAAATCAATAGCACTATGAAGGAAAAATTTTAGATAAGAAAGGGAGACGATATTGAAGATAAAGATAGGAATAAGGAAAAGGAAAAGGACAAGAGGACAAAAAGATATGAGGTGAAGTGGAAAGTCTCACCTAGGGTTGGAATAAAGCCAACTTTGATGGAGTGGCTAAAGGGAACCCTAGTTTTTTTGAATATAGAGGAATAATTAGAAACTATCACGGTAGTAGAGTTGCTACTCTTGCTTACCCCTTGGGAATCAAAACAAATCATTTTTTTGAAGCCACTACTGCTCTCTACACTATTAAATTAGCCCTGGATGTAGGAGTCAAAAATTTATGGTTGGAGGGGGACACAAATAATATTATCAGATGTATTAAAGGTAGTATACATCCTACTTGGACAATTGCAAATATAATTAAAGAAATCTATATAAATCTTGGAAAATTTGAATGCATTTAGGTTAGTCATGAGTATAGGGAGGCTAACTTGATGGGTAACTAGTTTCCCAACAAAGCAATAAAAAAAGAAATAGTGTGTTAACCTCATAATGGTTTTTGACACTTGAGTGCCAACACACTTAATCACATTTCACATTGGAAGCTGAGTACACCATGCATGCCGAGCTACACAATAGGTGCCGAGTGATCTTCATGTGTTGAGTAGTTTTCAGATATCGAGTGAAGATCAGATACTGAGTGAAGATCAGATATCGAGTGAAGATTAGATACCGAGTGAAGATTAGATATCGAGTGAAGATCAAATACCGAGTGAAGATCAGATACCGAGTGAAGTATAAGTTCCAAGTAACACAAGTGTCGAGTGTTAACAAAGTGCCGAGTGTTAACAAGTGCTGAGTAACATAAGGTTTTGAGTGATACAATTTTGTTTAAGTGCCGAGCTATCTAGGAAACAACATGTGCCGAGTATCAGCAATACTTCAGGAGCCGAGTAACTCAGCATTAGAGTTTGTAATTGCACAAACTATGATGCAAATAGTTTTTACAGCCGACATAAGGTAAACTTCGAAGGATTTAATGATGAGATCAAATCTTTTATTTTTCCTATGCAATATTCATGCAACCAATAAGAAAAATGATGAAGGCATGCAACCAATAGAATAAATGCAAACAATGAGCAGAAAATGGAGATTGAATATGGATCGTAGATCCATACCTAACCCTAAATCCTAAAATGTCTTTATAAGGAAGATGAAATTTCATTTGTAAATATATGAGTGGACATACAAGGGTACATATATGAGTGGACATACAAGGGTAAATATATGAGTGGACATTTACATGCATGCAATTTACTTTTAGTTAAAAGTTTTATTGGCTAAAGTGGGATAAAGTGGGATACTTATGATTCACCCACACACCCCCCGCTCTCATAAGTACTCTTTCCATATTTGAATATTCCAACAATTGGTATAAGAGAATATCTAGGTTCTCACAAGGAAAAGCCTAACAGCTTGGAGGAAAAGATCTAAAGATGAAAGCTTTCAAACTTGGAAAGATCATTGAAAATCAGGTAATAGATGTGCAACTTGCTCTGCATAGCTTAGAGGAATTCAGAAACAAGTTGAGAAACTCATTAAAAAAAAGGAAGGATCTAGCCATAGCTGAAAATGATATACACTACAAGGAGATTGATACCACAAACATATTTTCAAATGGAGATACAAAAGAGTTTGATGCAACAATAGTAGAATTAATGGAGAAAAATAAAGTTCAAGCAGATGAGACAAGATCTCTCAAGATGGAACATGAATCATAGGTCATAATGATATGTGAAATTACTAAACAAAAGAAAAGAGCAGTTGATGATAAGGTCATGATGGAAAATGACAAAAGAAATCTTGCAAACAAACTTGAAGAAAAGTGTACTGAATTGACAAGGATCTCAAACATGCAAATGGATACACTTGCCCATATGATGAACCTTCATCATGAACTCAATGTGAAAGATATTGAGATCTCTACTTCAAAGATGCAGAATGAACAAATGCCGAATGAATTGAATAGAGAAAAAGAGGTAGCAGAGAATCTCAATAAATCAAGTGAAGCTATCAAGTATTTTGAACAGTTGCTGAAATCCCCAAAATCTGCCCATGATACATCAGGACTAGGATACAATAGCACTGAAATCGGAGAATCATCAATGCATGCTAAACAAAGAAGTGACAAAGGTAAGAATTCAAAACCCACTTGTCATCACTGTAATAAGAAGGGGCATACATCTAATGTGTGTAGGAGTAGAAGATTCAATCTATCAAACACACTCAAAAATAAGAGTTTTTGTCATAAGCGCAACATGCAAGGACATATGACACAAAATTGCAGATCCAATGTCACAAGGACTCAAAGATTTGATGGACATTATTATAATTGCAAAAATTATGGACATAGGGCATTTGAGTGTAGATCAAAACCTATGTGGACATCAAATCAACTAGAAAAAATAGAAGGGAATGAAAGTCATTATCATTGGGATTACAACACCAGGTACAGTTGTCATTATTGCCAAGAATATGGACATATACCACAGAACTGCATAAGAAAACATTTCAAAGGGAACTACAAAAGATGGTTGAATCAAACTACATGTTTCAATTGTTTGAAAATTGGTCATATTAGCAAAAACTGTCCTACAAGGTCAAAGGCACCCAAGACTGAAGAAAACAAAGGAAAACAAAAGATTTATGTCGAAAAGATAAGGGGGCAAATGAATAAGACTTGGAGAAAGAAAGATGAGTGCAACACATCAAGTGGAGGGATCACTTTACCCAATGGGTCAAGTGATCACACTTCATCAAACTAAGCATGAGAAGCACACAGGACTGATATACAAAGCTACATCACACATCAGTCCCAAGACAAAGAAGATAAGCAAAGTATAGACCTACATGAAACAAGATGTCAAGACAAAAATTAAATGTTGTTGCCGAGCTGACTTTGGATACCGAGTTAAAATCCAATAGATGTTGAGCTCCCAACAGCGACCGAGCTGATAACTGATGCCAAGTTGGATAACTCCAATGGAAGCTGAGTAAAATGGAAATAGTGGAAGCTGAGTTAGGTTAAAATTTTTCAGAAGCTGAGTTGGTAGTTGAGCATTTAATGCGATGGAATTAGGGTATATTATTGCAATTTCAATTAGTTTTACTCATTGCGATCAAGAAGCAAAGGAGAAGAAAGAGAGTTGAGCGACTTCATAGCAAGAATACAGCGTTTCAAGTAGATTGCAACCTCATTCAAATGTTTTTCGTCGATCTTAAGGTATTTTCATTTGTGCCGAGCTACGTAGTTTCATATCCTTTTGTTGTGAAAACCCTAGTTTGCATAAATGGCATCAAGTTAAAAGAAAATTGAGGAAAAAGAGTCCTTTGAAGTCCAGTTAGTTTCAAATGAGGTCAAGCAACCTGATTTTTGTCCTATTCTCAAAGTTGCCTACAAAAATGACCCAACCGGAGCTCTCTTCCATATTCCCCCAAAAGTTGTAATGGTCCAAGACGTAAGAAAATCTTACAACTGCAAGATAGGTGCTCTAGGAGACATGGAAATTAGACAAGCATATGATAAACTGTGTGTAGATGGAGTCTTGAAAGAAGAATTCAAAATCATAGAAAGAAAGGGTTTGACTCAAGTTTTAAGTTTTCCCACCGTATTCAAAATAGAATGGGTTAGACTTGTATTGAGCAGAATTCATGGTGGAAATTTGTGGTTAGAAGATATTCCCATCAAATTGACCAAAGAAATTATACATAGAGTAATAGGGTACCCAACCCTAGATCGGTACAGAACCCTGAGAAGTGAATCAAAGGAGGTTATTGAAAAGAATACTGGTGCCCAGTAGAACAAAAGAGGAATGAAAATTCACACCATAAAGGATCCTCTAGTTGAGTTTGCTGTTAGAGTCATTGCCCATAAATTCTATCAATCCAGTAGACTCAACAGTGTACCATGTATTGCAGTAGATGTAGGCTACAAATTGGTGAAAAAGGATCATACTTATGATCTTGCTGAATGGCAACTACAATAGATCAATGAAAACCTAGCTGCCATAAGAACAAAGGGCACTCAATGCAAGTTTGGAGCAATCCTAGTTTGTGTATTCTTTTATGTTCAGAATAAGTTTGCTTCTTTCGGAAAAGTGGCATGGAGAAATGACAGAACCATCATTGCAAAAATCAATGAATATATAGAACAAATGGGAGAAAATTTTGATACCTTGATGACAAGCTATTTTGAGGATTTCAAGAAATTCATGAGGCAAAGATCAACGATACCAACTTCCTTAGTGGAAAAATATACTAATGATATATGTTTCTTAGTTGACATTGATTTTACCTATATTCAAGCAGTAATACCAAGAGTAAGATGGCTAAGGCCATTTGGACATGAAATTAATATTGATGAGGCATCTACAACAATAACTGCATTATTGGTAGAAGCAACAGATAAAAGTGCTCCACATTTTGGCACTTATGATGTGGTAAGATCAAAGATAAACATGGAATTAAAAATTGCTTTCACATTGAAGAAGAAAGACAAACTAATAAAGAAGATTAAGAAGAAATTTGGTAAAGAAATTGAGGCTGAAGCAGAAGAAGAAGAGGATGATAGTGATGATGAAGATGAGAAAGAACAAGGGCCAATGGAATTAACACAAGGTCTTGGAGAAGACAAGGAGGAAGGTGCAGAGGAAGAAGAAGCCAAATAAAGCACCAAATGAAGCTGAGCCAAAGAAAAGAAAGGCAACAGAACAGCCTTTAGCTAAGCTCAGATCAAAGAAAGCTGCCACGCCATCACCTCAAAAGCCAACAAAACGAGCATCAACAAGGGCCTCCACTCAAAAGGCCAAAGATGAAGTTACCAAGAAGAAAAAAATCAAGGAAACACAGGAAGAGCCAAGGAAGAGAAGACGGTATGCGGCTCAACCTGACACTGATGAAGAAGACCAATCTGAAAAGGTAAGCAATTCATCAGTTGATACCTTATGTGAAAATATTGGAAATGGTGACTTGAGTAATTTAAATAAAGTTGATTTTATTAAATTTACAAAAGAAGAACAAAATAAGATAGAAGAAACAGTGTATGGAATGATGGCACAATTCAAGTACACTCCACTTGAACTAGATGGACAATTGCCAAAAGAACTATCAAAAATTGTAGAAGACAGATGGCATTTTTGCTTTAAAATGGAGAAGGAGATGAGAGAATCAACCCTAAAAAGTGTATTGCCAAATTTGACCAGGGAACAGGTAAGGAAGGCAGTCAAAAGGCATAATAATAGGTTTACACCTAAATACAGGGCATTCTTCATACTTCAAAACAGAATGGAAGAGATTGTTCAAAGAACAATGAAATCATGGAAGAATTTGTGCAAAAAGATTGAAGATTTTCTTGAGGAAGAATACAAGGAAGAATCTTTTGTACCAATAGAAGAGAGGAGAAAAAGGAAAGAAGAAGAAGAAAAGAAAATAGAAGAAGAGAAGAAGGAAGAAAAGAAAGATGGAGAGGAGGAAGAGACACAAAAATAGGACAAAATGGCAACAGTTGAGCAAGAGCAGCAACCAGATCAGAGTGTGCAAGACACATAATTGCCACCCCCTAGCTCTCTGCAAGCATCCATCTCACCTACAGACACTGTAACTATTACTAATGTTCCTAATACTTCTGGTCAAAATATCAATCCATTAACTGAAGAAGATCTTAAAAGAATTCTTGACCAATCTACACAACAAGCAATATTGTGTACAAATCCAGTATTGGTCAATATAGATGAATTGCAAAAACTAGTAGAAAATACAGCCAAAGATAAGGTGAATCCACAAGAACCACCTTCTATTACAACTACTAGTAGTCAATTCCAAATACCAACAAGCATAATTGATGCTGCAAGACAAAAGCTAAGTGCAGCTGTAGAAAAAGGAACAGAACACATAGGACAGACTATTACATCTGATCCTACAACACAAACACAATGTACACTTCCACAAATTACAATAATTGATCATGGTAGACAAAAGGAGGAGGAAACAGTGAAAACCCCTAAAGAACAGGAGGCAATACAAACATTAATAAATTTGCCTACCTCAGTAACTCCTTCACACCAACCATTGCAAATATCAGTACCATCATCTAGTAATACCAGAGTTGCAAGGGTACTTCACTATGGAGACCCTGAATTAGATGAGGAGATAGTCATACCGAGCTATGACTCAAAATAAATAACCATTAATCAAATCAATGAGGTGCAGGGAGCACTAAATAGGAGAAAAAGATAGGAGATACTCAGGAAGGAGTATCAACATAAGCAGACACTATATGAGATTAAGGACATCTTTATGGATGCCTTCAGTTTGCAATCACCAGATGAGTCAAAGCATATCTCAGAGCAATTAACAAATATTGTTGACCAGGTGACAAATGAAGACCTAGAAACAAATGCAAAACTTATGGAATGGTCAGAAAGAAAATTTCAAGGGAAAGTGAATGAGAAAATATCAAGACAAATTGCATTTTCACAAGTTGAATTGGCAAAACTTATTGACAAAGTGAAAAAGGTACTTGAGAATATATTTTCACTAGACAAAAAGTTGTGTGATTTTTCATACTTCACACAAGAAACAAGCCAAAAGATACTTAGCCTGGAAAGAAATTTAAACATTTCAAACACGCAACTACCAAATGATCTAGCTCAAAGTGAGAAGCATTTTGCTCAATCGCTTCACACTCACAAAAAAATAGTTGTATTAATAGCAGATGAGGCTAATATCAAGGCCAAATTAATATAGCTCTAGTCCTCCATTACCCCACATTTAGAGATACTCCATAAAGAGCAAGTATATGCTGAAACCGTTCTCAAGAAAGACCCGAATCTTTTTACATTAGATGGACTTATTCATCTTGCCGCTGAGACTGCCATCCAGCATAAGTCACTAGAAATTGCTTTGAACAACTGGGATGCAGCTCTCAGGATGATTATGGAGGTAAACAACACATTTTTGGCTAAATATGGTCTTAACCCTTAAAAATTCTTTGACATAAGTGTAAAAAAGAGGGATAAAATAGACATAATAGGGGGAGATATAGATATTATGAGATAAATTAATGGGGGAGTTATAAAATTATAAAATGAGAAAAGATACAAAGGAGGAGCTTGATATACAGATAAGGCACAATCAACTCAGGGGGAGTTACAAAATTTTTGAGGTATATATTGTAAGATTGTAAGTTACAAATTTTGATCAAGTTTTGTTTAAACTCTGTATACACCAATCAGATTAGTAAATGTACTTACAAGGTCAGTTAAGTCTTTTTGTCACTCATGTCAAAGGGGGAGATTGTTAACCTCATAATGGTTTTTGACACTTGAGTGCCAACAAACTTAATCACATTCCACATTGGAAGCCGAGTACACCATGCATGCCGAGCTGCACAACAGGTGCCGAGTGATCTTCATGTGCCGAGTAGTTTTCAGATACCGAGTGAAGATTAGATACCAAGTGAAGATCATATATCGAGTGAAGATTAGATACCAAGTGAAGATCAGATATTGAGTGAAGATCAGATACCGAGTGAAGATCAGATACCGAGTGAAGTATAAGTGCCTAGTAACACAAGTGCCGAGTGTTAACAAAGTGCCGAGTATTAACAAGTGCCGAGTAACATAAGGTGCCGAGTGATACAGTTTTGTTTAAGTGCCGAGCTATCCAGGAAACAACATGTGTCGAGTATCAAAAATACTTCAAGAGCTGAGTAACTCAGCATAAGAGTTTGTAATTGCACAAACTATGATGCAAACAGTTTTTACACCCGACATAAGGTAAACTTTGAAGGATTTAATGATGAGATCGAATCTTTTATTTTTCTTATGCAATATTCATGCAGCCAATAAGAAAAATGATGAAGGCATGCAACCAATAGAATAAATGCAAATAATGAGTGGAAAATGGAGATTGAATATGGATCGTAGATCCATACCTAACCCTAAATCCTCAAATGTATTTATAAGGAAGAAGAAATTTCATTTGTAAATATATGAGTGGACATACAAGGGTGCACAAGAGAATTCTATTTTCAAAAGCGAGGATTATCAGATCACAAAAGGATCAAGATCAGAGAAAGTAGAACAGGTGCTTGGATTCAACAATCAAGGATTCTAATCTATCAGGTTCATGATACCTAATACTCTCTAAAAATTGTATTAGAATGAAAATCCTATTGTGATAGGTCAGCTTAACAGCTATTTTGTAAATCCTTAACTAGGTGACTAAATCCTTTAACAGGGTGACACTTCATGTTAAGTGTTTGAAATCCTCTAACTAGGTCACTATTGACACAGTGTAAAGCCTTTAATAGGGCAGGCCTTTAACAGGGCAGACCATCAGAAGTGGTTGAACAATATTGCTGCAGTAATTTTTGTGGGTATCATCCCCACCCCAATTTTACCTTCTTATTCCTGGAGAGTTTATGGGTTACCAAATTCCAGTGTTATGAGTTATTGATGCATGTGTTTAATTACATGTTTATTTAATGTATTTACATGCATGCAATTTACTTTCAGTTAAAAGTTTTATTGGCTAAAGTGGGATACTTATGATTCACCCCCCCCTCTCATAAGTACTCTTTCCATATTTGAATATTCCAACACAGTGATGATATAGAATACCAGTAGAAATATTTTGATAGATGCAAAAAGATTAATCAATTAAGAGAGGATCCTAAGTTAATTATGGTAATTAATATTAGTATGGGTGAAAGTCACCACATTAATGGTAAATATAGATGGAATAGGAGGGTGATGTTTATTGTGTCAAATTGATACGCTTTGTGGGTTGCCTATTTCCTTTATCGCTTTTACAACATCAAAAGACAAAGTGGTGAAATACAAAGTGGTTTTATATAGAGTATCCAATGGATTGTGAAAGGCAAATAGAGAAATGTTTTTATAGTAATTGTAAACATTTAGGCTATAGAGATGGTGGGTGAAAGGAGTAGGAAAGAACCAGTAGGTGAGGTAGACAAATGGAAGCAAAGAAAAACAGTTTGGGAGAAGCTTGAAAAGGGTGGAATTGCAAGTTATATCACCAAGCTTCATGGATACGACCAAGAAATAACCAATCTTATGGTTAATTTGTGGAAGGATGGTAGGGTCCAAGTGGATGGGGTATCGTATCAAATCACTATGAATGTTATTGCCTAAGTCACTAAAATTCCAAATGAGGGGATAAAATTCTACAGAGAGAAAAAGGTGTCTATGAATGTGGTTAAGGAGTTTTCCCTAGAATATAGAAGAGAAAAAGGAATTTCTAAAGTGTGAGAACTACTATGAGATGGATTCAATTGAAAAACCTTTGAGGTATGTGCTCAGGGCCATTTTTGAACATATATCACTAGACACTAGATTTGATAGGGTTAGAACCCACCACTTTGTTTTACTTAATCATTTTCATTATGGGGTTAAGGTTTATTTTCCATTTTATTTTATTTTTCTATGCATAAGATAATTTCAGGGCACAAGAAAAAACCCAGTTCTAACCCAACTCTGTATGAGGTTTATTGCTTTTGATATATGAGCATTTTAAGGGTCAATCTAGAAGTAAAACCCTAACTCATGTTGGGATTTTCTCTAAGGACATGGGGAGTTTTAATTTCTCTCCAAACTTAGAAGAGATTTAGAGTATTATGAAAGAGGAGGATGAAGCTCTACATTTGTCTAGAAAGAAGGCAAGGGGTAAAGATAAGGATATGCCTACTCCATCAAAGACATCATGTAGGAAAAGTCCCAGGGGCCTTGGGCCAAAAATTGTTGATTAGGGGGAAGAGGAATATAATGAAGAAGGTGAAGACGTGAATACAGAAGAGGAGAAAATAGGTGAGGAAGATGAAGATATAGAGGAGCCAGTTGAAAACCCTAGAAAGAAATAGAGGAGGATGAAAGAGGAGGACATATCTGTAGAGGGGAAAACTATTTTTGGTCTAGAAATTTTGGTGCTTCCACCCTCTCCAAGTCTCCCTCAAGAGTATGAAAAGGAAAAAATGGAGGAAGGAAGTGGTGAGGTGATTATAAAAGATAGGCGTATGTCATGGAAAAATTGTAATGTCAGAACTTCAAAGATGGGGATTGTAAGGGAAGCCATGAATCCACAAATCCTAGAAGAGAAAGAGGGAAAGGTCTAGATGGAGGATCTTATTTATTCAACATTGGTGGCTATAATTAATAACATGAGGAAAGTGGGAATGAACCTACTTAATAATGCAAGAAATAGCATGATAGATAATTTTAGAGTAATTAAATGGTTGTTTCATGAACTGGAGGAGGTTAAAGAAAGAACATGATAGCTAGAAAGGTAGGGGAAGAAATTTGAGAGAGGGAATGTTATAGATTAGAGGGATGCGATTATGTTGGTCAAAAAAAGGAGACTTACAACCATAACATGTCTAACTAGATCATCTCCATTCTAAACTCTCTCAATGAAAACATTGTTACTCTTGCTAAAAAGTTGAAAGTCAATGGTCTTCTAGAGGATAATAAGGAAAATGATAGAGATGAAGACAAGAAAGATGATAAAACCATCATGGAAATATCCCATAGCTAGTTGGATAGGACTTTCTTGAAGAAATAGGAGCAAATGGCTGACGAGTGTTAGAAAGCCTATGAAGTGGCAGAAGCAATGTAGGACCTTGAAAGGAAATTCAAGTAAGGACTATCATTTTCTATCTTTTGGGTTTTTGGTTCCTGCAGGTTTATTGCTTAGCTTTTTGCCTATCTTTTGATCTGGCCTCTTGGTTGGATGTAGTATTATTTCTAAGCTTTTGTTGTTTTATTTATAGCCCTATGATATGTAATAACTTTTGGGTTTCAAGATCCCTATAAAACCTATTTTTCTTATCAAAAACATTTTTGAGGTTGTTTATTTGAATATTTATTCAAATAGACTAGTAATTATCTTGTTTGATATGTGATGATTTGTTATATGCAAATAGAATTACCTTTCTTTGTAGATAATGTACATGGTAGAGTAGTTTTATTTTTAGTTTTTTCCTATTTTCCAAGATGTGCATTAGCACAGGCTATTTCCTTGTGAGATACCTTGGGAGAATATTTGGACAAGATATTACTATGGAAGATACCATCATGATGGTTCATGAATGATTATAATTATACTAGGATCAAATTTATAAATTCTCTATTTGAAAAAAAATTACGTCAAAAATTATTGTGAACCTAAGCTAGTTAAAATGAATTATTATATTCTCATTATGCATAAAAATTGATATTATATTATACTTGTTGGATGAAACAACATGTCATAACATTCTTTTGGAAGAAAATGTTTTCAATATTAATCAAACATTTGGGCATTGAGATTAAGTGTGGACATTATAATAGTGGTGGATGATTGGAAAATAATAAATATGAGATATTTGAATTGTATATGATAATAAAAGGTAGGCCAATATTTTTTTGATGTCATCACTTTGATGAGTAACTTTTTTTAAATTGTGGGTCCTAATCTTATTTAAGGTGGCTCCTAAGTCTCGATAAATATTAGCAATAGCCAAAAGTGAATAAATTTTACATGTTAAAAAGAGGATTCATATATAAAATCATCGAGTGAAATTTACATATTCAAAGGAAAAATCATCATTTGTCATTGTCCTATGACATAAGGTTTTTCACAAACATCATTGATGGACTATATGAAAAAAGATTAAGGATTGAATATTTAATAACTTGGCTAAGGATATAGTATAAGCGGCATTTTTTCTTTATGGAAAAATGGATAAACCTCTGTTATGATAGAGCATTTCTAGCATTTTCCTTTTTTTAGGCTTGGGTAATAGGCTCAGAGTAGTTTTTCTTTTAGTACATAGTGTATGCACCCTAAAATAGTCGCATAGACTAAGGGCCTCCATTATTCAATTTATCAATTTATCAAATTTCCTAAATCAATGGTGTGTAATATTTTATTAAATCAATTCAAATCAATTTCCTTGATCAAATTCAATTTATTTTATTTCTAAGGTTGATCATTTTATCCTAAGTCTTATTTAATTAAAAGAACTTTCTCTCTTTTAATTAAATAAAATAAGTTCCCATTTAATTAAAAGAAAACCTCTCTTTTAATTAAATAGTTTACCCACATTTAATTAATTAAGAGAAAAACCTTTCTTTTAATTTAATTAAATATTTTCTATTTAATTAAAAGAACTTGCTCTCTTTTAATTAAATAAAATAAGTCTTCGTTTAATTAAAAGAAAACCTCTCTTTTAATTTAATTAAATATTTCCTATTTAATTAAAAGAACTTGCTCTCTTTTAATTAAATAAAATAAGTCTCCATTTAATTAAAAGAAAACCTCTCTTTTAATTAAATAATTCATCCACATTTAATTAATTAAGAGAAAAACCCTTCTTTTAATTTGATTAAATATTTCATATTTAATTAAAAGAACTTGCTCCCTTTTAATTAAATAAAATATCCCACTTAAATCTCTTTTTGATGAAAAAGGAGTTAAAACAAATAAAAAATTAAATAAATCTTTTATCTACACTTAATATGGGACTTATCTTCATCCTTTCTCCACTTTCTTCTCAACCACTCCACTTTTCTCATTGGTGGATCTTTAGTTCACATGGATCATTATTTTTGTACCCTTGATTAAATCTTTTTCCTCTCAATCTAGATCATTCAATCTTCTTTATAAGGGAGAGCCCTCTCCTCATTTTAGAAACACCCATTATTATGCTATTGTTATGTTGCAAGTTTGGAGAATGATTTTTGAAGGAGTTTTGAATATTAAAGCTTTTGTGGAGAACTTCTATCTTATTTTCTCATTCTCTCTTGCATGCATGGCTTCCATCATCATGATCCATACTTTGATTTTCATGTTAGCTTAGATCTTGCATTGATAGATTAGATCTTGCTTTCATAAATTAGATCTGCATTGTTATTTCTTTTCATAGATTAGATTTCATTTCTTGCATTGTTTTGCATTGTTATCATTTAGATTAGTTTTTCATTTCCATTTTCATGCATATTAGATCATTGAATCTCTAATTTTGTGATGTACTTGCATGGGCACAAACTAGGTTAGACTAAGGGCCTCCATTACAAACCCTTGCACCCCATGAATAGGGAGCTATGAGTTGCCATTTGAGATCTCGTTTTTGAGAAATCTTGAATATAATGACTCATAGAAGTGTGCTCACATTTTAGGCATACATTTTTGGTGCCCACCATGGGCAACCCACCTTTTCTTGTTGGATTTTATGCAGATCTGTTTGTAGACTCAAGAAAACAAAAAAATTCTAGATTTGATAGATTTGATCATATATTTCAAAAGGCTTCGTATTTTAAGCTAAATTTTTTTTCACATGGTTCTAATGTATCAGGAAAGGTTAGATCCAATTGTTAGATTTTTTTGAAACATTTTTTATTTTTATGATTTTTCTTTTATTTTTCATTAAAAATCATTTTTTGGAGTAAATTAGCATATTTTTCAGAAAAAATTATATTTTTGGAAAGCTCTCTGAATTTTGAACAAATTTGGTTCTTTTTGTTTCAATTTTAGAGGTCATATCAGGGGTCAATAATTTGAGACTCAAGGAAACCCTAGATTTGAAAGATTTGATCATATCTTTCAACCGGCTACGTATTTTGATTTGAATTTTTTTTTGTAAGATTTTGATGCATCAAAAAAGATTTGGTCCAAGTTTTATATATTTTTAAAATATTTTCGATATTTTATGATTTTTCATTGATTTTTAATGAAAAAATATTTTTGGGAGTGAATTAACATATTTTTCAGAAAAGTTTACAGTTTTGGAAAGATCTCAGAATTTTAAATAGAGTTGGTTCTTTTTGTTTCAATTTTAGAGGTCATATTAGGGGTCAATAATTTGATTTACAAAAAATGGTCTATTTTGACAAAATGACTCCCTAGGGCACAAATTAAAAGATCTTTTCAAATTTGTTTTGTTTTTTGGAAAGCTCTCTGATTTTTGATAGGGGTTTCTTTTCTATATTTTGAGTTTTGAATCCGAATTCATATCATGTAGATCAAATCTTTATGATTAGGTCAAAAATCAATTGAAAAAAATGGCATTTAATGAATAGCTTGCATTTAATTTTTACAATGAATCAATGCATGATGTGAGCTTTCATTTGGGTTACTTGCTCATTATTATCACTCTTAAAAACCAAATTTTTAGATCTAACCCTAGTTTTGCATGAGTTGGACATATACTGCATATCTTGTGTTTGCTTGTGTTGTTTGTTGCTTTGTTCGTTGCGAGTGAGCGATCAAGCCTAACGGAAAGGTACAACAAAGAAAAGATGCATTGCAAGGATTATCAGGTATTTTTTTTGAACTCTAAAAAATTTAAATTTTGGATTAAAATTAAACCTCTAATGTTTTTGGCTTGAGTGTTTTACATGCTTTCATAAAACACATTTCAATTGATGCTCTTAATGGGAAATGAATGAACATAGATTTGCTTTCATACAATTTTGTGTAAGCGAATGCTTGTGCTTCAATCTTAAGTAATTCTTGGTTCCAATATCAAATATCTCATTATGTGATTGAGGGCATGGATTCATTCCTTGTTTATATAGGGAGTTCAATGCACCACTTTGTGGACTCACTCTATGTTTACTTGGAAAGTTAAATATTCCATTGTCCAACCCTTTTTCATTTGTGAGTAGTATTGATTAGCAATCTTAGATTACTTGTGATTGATCTAGATTTCTATTTTGGGTTATTGGACTCGCTAATCCGCCAACCCCTCATTTTCGCCCCGTGGTTGCAAGATCAACACCACATTAAGGGGGAGGGGTCTACAGGAAAGAAGAGTTAATTGTTCCACTAGGCAACCCTTTTATGCTTTTTGGAACACACTTGTTTTCTAAGGTGTGGACTCACTTTGAGTTGGTGTGAAGAGTTAAATGTTTCACTTTTGGACTTACTTTGAGTTGGTGTGAAGAGTTAAATGTTCCACTTTTGGACTCACTTTGAGTTTGTGTGAAGGGTTAAATGTTTCACTTTTGGACTCAATTCACATTCTCTTGAAGGGTTAAATGTTCCACTTGTGGACTCACTTCACATTATCTTAAAGGGTTAAATGTTCCACTTTTGGACTCACTTTACATTTACTTGAAGAGTTAAGTGTTCCACCTTTAGTGCTCTGAATACTTTTGATAGTGAATTACTTAGTTTTTATTTCTAAGAGGCCTGGTCGGGGATTTCATCACCCCTTGGAATGACCTCAACTCCTGTGTTTCGGCGGAGTATAAATATTGAGAGGTGAATCCAAAGACACCTCTCTTGGGAATTGAGTTTGATATCACTCTTGGCTAAGCCTCAAAGAACATTATACCTTTGAGAAGTGAAGGAGGAGATTTGGGTTATCGTCTCCCCCCAGCTGTGTGATTTTGGATTCTTCTCATCTATGGATTTGGGCCTCACGTACCTTGCATATATTGAGGACTCCTTTTAGAAAGCCATGTATATCCTTGTAAACAACTTGATAAGGTGTTTTTGTGTTCTAAGTGACTACTAAAGCATTGTCAAGAACATAGACAAGTAGAACCTTTAAGGAGTAGAAATACTAAGTCACTATACTTGTTCATGCGCAAGGTTGCTTTGCCCCTTGCTCATTGTTTGAAGGTTGTTTGCTTGAAATCCCTAATTGCTATCTTGTGTGCTTGGTTCATGATAGAAAATCTATTGATACATCTAGTTGGATATTTAAAATGAACAAAATCTGAGTTCTTGAGCTGAGACTTGATGATCGAATAACTTTGTTATCCCATTATTTCTAGTCTCCCTAGGTTGATCCTATTTGGATCAGGCTACTTACCACATTGTTAGAAGCTTTTTTGCACCTTTGGTTATTGTGCTTTGACCTTTTGAATTAGTAGGACCATTTATTTCACAAGAGACCTTGTTTGGAGTTGGTGAGTTAGAAACCATCATTCTTGAGAAAGATATACACTTGGAGAGTCTTAGTAATCTCTTGTCCATTCACTTTCATAAAAAAAATAAAATTAAAAAAATCAATTTTAATTATTTATAATTTGAGTAAATCATCCTCCTGGTCCATATGTGCTAGGGTATTCACCTAAAGTTGTGAGCACCTCTGTGGCAGTGTTGGTTTATGCCTATTGCAAAATTCTATCTTATCACATCTCTTTTGGACAAGTTAGTGCTTTTACTATTCTAGTTTGGTACCATCATTTCTTAGATTTATCCTATCAATTAGTACCTTTTCTTTCATGCTCGTTACAACAAGATATCAAGTAGATCAAAGAAAGCAACTTCAAGTTGTCTTTGAACAATTACCCTTAGTTAAAACTCATAGAAGACGTAAGGGAAAGGAACCTGTGTCTATTCAATCGCTTGAGAGTATTCCAGAAGTTTTGTGTGACCCTAATTGTGATCTTATTGAGTTGAGTACAGCCTTAGCATCACCTCATTCAGCTATGGATATGAGTTTTACAAGATCGCCATACAAGAAGAATCAAAGTAGAGAATATAATGTTGACCTTTTGAGTGGTGATCCCACTCGTGGAAGTAGACCAACTTTACCTCTTATTGAGGATAGGTATTTGGATGCACATGAAAGGGATGAGAAAGGAAGATATTATGCCTATCAAGAAGAGGAATCCCAACATGATGATCAAATTGGTGAGCCTTCTAGTGCTCATGTGAATGCAACATTTACTGGTAATCAATTTAGACAATCAAGACCATGTACACCGCTCATGACACCTCTAGGTTATGCAAGTGGAAGGCTCAAAGAAATTGATCATGAAAGAAAAGCCCTTCTCAAAGAAAAAGATAAGAAAGAAGAACAATTTCAACTCCTAGAGGAAGAAAGGAAAGTTATAATTGAGATGGAAAGAAAATCCTGTCAAGAAGAACAAGACTTTTTCAAGATTTCACAACTTGACAATCAATTAAACAATGTGCACATTGGTGGTGGAAACAACTCTCCCCCATCTACCCCTCCCAAGACTCCACAAAGTGGGAGATATTCAAGAACATCTTCACAATCTCCTACTCCTAAAGGAAGGCAAGCTTCAAGACATGATTATTATAGGAGACCAACATCTCCTAGAGTTTCAAGAAAACGTTCACAAGAAGCTCATCATGGTTCACAATATGGAGGTGGTAGCTCCAAATTTGAATATAATTCTTATGATTTCATGGCTATAGCACAAGATCCACTGTTAGATTATGGTGATTGATCAAAAAAGTACGAAATTTTTTTTTGGGCCGTGGCCAACATGGTAGCCGACATATTATGGCTGACATATGGCCGACATGTTGTAACCCTAAAATGAATAAAATACTTGTATAAAAAGGTTTAGGGTTAGGTATTTTCATTATGGTATGATGCGAAATTGGTTCTTGTGGCAGTATTGAGCTGTAAGGGATTATAGATTGTAATCAGGTTGTAATCACTGGATTGTAATAAGATCAGACTTGCTGTTTGGTGGACATAGCCCAGTGATTGGGTGAACCATGTTAAATCTTGGTGCCTTGTGTTCATTTCTGTGTGATCTATTATTTTTTCTGTTATTGGTTATATTTGCATGTATTTTTATTTCTGTCCATAGTTTATCCTAACAAGTGGTATCAGAGCGAGGTTGTCTTTCAATTATCCTCTGCAGGAAAGTCTCACGGTTGAGTGGGAGCGATGGTAGATGAGGGTAAGTTGAGGGTTGACAGGTTTAATAGGCAGAACTTCAAGTTATGGAAGATGCAAATGGAAGACTATCTATATTAGAAGGATTTATGGAAGCCGTTGGAAGGGAAAGCCAAGAATCAGGGAACTATGTCAGAGGCTGAATGGGATCTTTTGGACAGAAAGGCACTCAAAAGCATTCGGTTATGCTTGGCACTATCGGTGGCATTTAAGATTACAAAAGCAAAGACGACAAAAGATTTGATGAAAACCTTAGCGATACTATATGAAAAGCCCTCTGCTTCAAACAAAGTATTTCTCATGAAGCATTTATTTAATATGAAAATGGAAAAAGGTGGATCTATTGCAGATCATTTAAATGAGTTTAATACTATTACTAGTCAGTTATCTTCTATGGGTATCAATTTTGATGAAGAAATTAGGGCTCTCTTGATTTTGTGTTCTTTTCTTGAAAGCTGGAATTGCTTGGTAATGGTGGTGAGTAATTTTTTTCTTGGATCTAGTACCCTAAAATATGATGATGTGATCGGTGTTGTTTTGAGTGAGGAAACTCATAAGAAATCCTCAGGTGGATCTACATTAGGAAGTTCTTTGAATGCACAAAGCAGGGGTAGAATGACTGAAAGAGGAAGTAACTCTGGAAATCATGGGAAATCAAGAGGAAAGTCAAAGGAGAGGAGGTCTCAATCGAGAGGACCAAAGGATTGATCGTACTGTGGGAAACCAAGGCACAAAAAGAAAGATTGTTGGAATCAAAAGAAAAATGAAGGAGATAAATTAGATGGAGACAATGAGGCAAATGTGGTAAGTAAAAAATCCGAAGAGGATGCTTTGCTTCTGTCTTTAGAGAATGTTGATGATTCATTGGTTTTAGATTTTGGTGCTTCATTTCATGCTACATCTCATAGAGGTTATTTCATTGATTATGTCCAAGGGGATTTTGGGCTTGTTTATTTGGGAGATAATGAACCCTATCAGATTTTTGGAAAGGGAAAAATTAAGATTAAGTTGCAGAATGGGAATCATAGGCTACTACATGAGGTAAGACATGTTCCAAGGCTGAATAGAAATTTAATTTCAGCCGAGCAACTCGGTGATGAGGGTTGTGTAGTTACTTTTAATGATAAAAACTGGAAGGTTTCAAAAGGTTCCCTTGTAGTAGCAAAAGGTGTGAAAGTAGGCACCTTATATCTTTGTACAGGTCATAGTGTTCCTTCTACTTTGATTGTTTTAGAGAAAAATGAATGTTCAGGAACAATTGTTGTAGTTGAGCAGGGAGAACAAATAGCTACTATAGATTCTGATACGGCGCTATGCTACAATAGACTTGGGCACATGAGTGAGAAAGTTATGAAAGTACTTCATTCAAAGAAAGTTTTACCAGTGAATATGGATTTCTATGAAAGTTGTGTGTATGAAAAACAAAAGAGAGTGAGTTTTGTAAAGACTGGGAAGGAAAACAAAAAGGAGAAATTAGAGCTTGTGCATAAAGACGTATGGGGACCAGCTCAGGTATCTTCCCTTGGTGGCTCTCATTATTATGTTACATTTATTGATGATGCAACTAGAAAAGAATGGGTTTATTTCCTTAGACATAAATCTGATGTATGTCAAACTTTTAAGAAATGGAAATGCTTGGTTGAAAATGAGACTGGTAAGAAATTAAAATGTCTCAGATCTGATCATGGTGGTGAGTATTGCAGTCATGAATTTGAAGATTATTGCTCCACTAACAGTATTCGTAGACAGAAAACTATTCCAAGGACTCCACAGGAAAATGAAGTGGCTGAATGCATGAACAGGACTATAATGGAGTGCGGAAGGAGCATGAGGTTGCATGCTGGGTTGCCCTTACACATGTGGGTGGAGGCTGTCAATACTACAGTATATTTGATTAATAGAGGTCCCTCTACTCCTTTGGGCTGTGGTATTTCAGAGGAAGCATGGACTTGTAAGAAGGTGAGTTATTCTTTTCTCAAGACCTTCGGTTGTGAAGCTTTTGCTCATATAGACTCTGAAAATAGAACCAAGCTAGAAGCTAAATCAAAGAAATGTGTCTTTGTTGGATATGGCATTAATGAATTTGGTTATCGGCTTTGGGATTTTGAAAATCCTAAAATTGTTAGAAGTTTGGATGTCATGTTCAATGAGAAAGTGTTGTACAAAGATCTGTTGCAACAACATGAGAAGAAAGAAAATGATTATGTAGGGCTGGATGGTACTCCAAAAGCTAATGTTCCAGCCATTCCTCATGATGTGCAACAACTGCAACAACAAATACCACATGTACTAGTAAATGTTAGACGGTCAATGAGGCAAATTAGACCTCCACAAAGATTTTCTCCCTCTTTGTATTCTATTTTACTTACTGATGTTGGTGAACCTGAAAGTTATGATGAAGCTATGCAGGTGGATACTAAGATTCAATGGGAGTCTACAATGAAAGATGAAATGGACTCTTTGCTGAAAAATAAGACATGGGATTTGTGTAAGTTGCCTGCAGGTAAAAAGGCTTTACAGAATAAGTGGGTTTATAGGTTGAAAGAAGAGGAAGGAGGTAAGAAAAGATTTAAGGCCAGGTTAGTTGTAAAAGGATTTGCACAAAAAAAGAGAATTGATTTTCATGAGATATTTTCTCCTGTTATTAAAATGACTTCTATCCGTACTATTTTAAGTCTTGTGGCTACTGAAGATTTGCATTTAGAGCAATTGGATGTTAAAACAACCTTTCTTCATGGTGATTGGGATGAAGAAATATATATGGCCCAGCCATAGGGATTTGAGGTAAAAGGCAAGGAGAACTTAGTGTGCAAATTGAAGAAAAGTTTATATGGCTTGAAGCAAGCACCTCGGCAATAGTATCTAAAATTTGACAGGTTTATGCATGACCATGGCTATAATAGGTGTCATTCAGATTATTGTGTTTATTTTAAGAGGTTGGATGATGATAGATACATTATTTTATGTCTATATGTTGATGATATGCTTGTAGCTATGTCTAACATGGATCATATTAAGGTGCTGAAATGCCAGTTAGCACATGCATTTGCTATGAAGGATTTGGGGGCAGAAAAAAAAATCTTTAGTATGAAGATTTGCAGAAATAGGAAGAACAGAACCTTGACACTATCTCAGGCTGATTATGTTGAGAAGGTGTTGCAACATTTCTCTATGGAGAATGCTAAATTTGTCAACACACCTTTACCTGGTCATTTGAAATTGACTAAGGAGATGTGTCCTAAGACACAAGAAGAGGAGGATAAGATGTCCAAGGTACCCTATGTTTCAGCTGTAGGAAGCTTGATGTATGCTATGTTGTGCACTAGGCTAGATATTGCACATGCAATGGGAGTCATTAGCAGGTATATGAGTCATCCAGGATTTGAGCATTGGAATGTTGTTTAGTGGATTCTCGGACATTTGAGAGGAACATCCAATAAGTGTTTACACTTCGGGGGCTCTACTACTGATTTTTAGGTCTATGTTGACTCAGATTTGGTAGGGGATATTGATACCAGGAGGAGTACTACAAGTTATGTCTTTACTATTGGTGGGGCAGCTGTGAGTTGGGTTTCTATGTTACAAAAAATTAATGCTCTTTCCACTATAGAGGCAGAGTATGTTACTACTACAGAGGCAACCAAGGAGATGATATGGCTTCAGTTCTTCTTGGAAGAATTGGGAAATCCTTAGAAGGATAATTATTTGTTCACAAATAGTCAGAGTGCCATTCATCTTGCTAAGAATTCATCTTTGCATTCTAAGACCAAACACATACAGTTGCAGTACCATTTCATTCGGTCAGTTTTGGAGGATGGACAGTTAAAGCCAGAGAAGATACATACCAATGACAATCCAGTAGATATGTTGACAAAGGTTGTAACAAGGGACAAGCTAAACTCCTCTTCAGCTGCGGTTGGTCTTTTAGACTGAACATGAATAAAAGAACATCAGAGTCTAGGGTGGTTTGATCCAGTGGGAGCCCCATCTGGTAGTGGTATTGTTACAGGATCAGTCTCCAAGTGGGTTTTTGGGTCGTGGCCAACATGATAGCCGAAATATTATGGCCAACATATGGCCAACATGTTGTAACCCTAAAATGAATAAAATACTTGTATAAAAGGGTTTAGGGTTAGGCATTTTCATTATGTTATGATGCAAAATTGGTTCTTGCGGCGGTATTGAGCTGTAAGGGATTACAGATTGTAATTAGGTTGTAATCATTGGATTGTAATAAGATCGGACTTGTTTTTTGGTGGACGTAGCCTAGGGATATGGTGAACCACATTAAATCTCGGTGCCTTGTCTTCATTTCTGTGTGATCTATTATTTTTTCTGTTATTGGTTATATTTGCATGTAGTTTTTATTTCTGTCCATAGTTTATCCTAACATCCACATTTTCAGCAACGTTTGATCAACAAGGGTGCTAAGGTCCCTTACAACTTTGATGTGGATAAAAAGATTCAAAAGCATGATCCTTCCATGAAAGAAGAAATTTATGAATTGAAGAAACAAATGAAGCGAATATTGGCACCCAAGAGTTCTTTTTCATTTGATTCAATTTGTCCAAATCCTTTTGATAAGAGTGTCGACATGAAAGATTTTCCTAGAAAAGTTGAGATCCCCCAATATGATAAATATGATGGAAATGGGGACCCAAATGATCATGTGCGTCAGTTTTATACTATGAGTTTTGAGTTTCATCATGAGGACTCATATCTTATGAGATTATTTCCAAGGAGTTTAAGGCTCAAGCCATGGAATGGTTTACCAATATAAATCCTCTTGTTAAGACATTCCCTGAGTTAATTCAAATATTTGTTTAACACTTTTCATACAATCTTTCACAATCTATCTCACTATTGGGCTTATGTCACACAAAGCAAAATCAAGGAGAACAATGCTCTCGTTATTCTAGGACTATTCCTAAGAAAGAAAAGATTGAAATCCTCATTAGTAATATGGTTCCTGAGATGAAGTATGAAGTTAAGAAGATGGTTTTTGAATCCTTTGATACCATGATTGAAGTTGCATTTAGAATTGAGGATGTTTTGAGAGAGCAAAGTATTTTGACAAAAAATGGAAACAACAACAATAATTTTCATAATAACAACAACAACAAGGATAAAAGAAATAACATAAATTGGAATACAAAAAAACAAGTGGTCAATGATGGAGTTGTGGATTCCTCAAACCCTAAAGCCCAAGCTGTTCTCCATTTGGCTAGTGCTAATTAATAGAGTAACAAACCAAGATATCAAGAAAGGTCTAAAGGAGAGAAACGCAACTTTACACAATTAGGTGAGACATATGAAGAGATATTCACAAAGCTCCTTGCACATGATCTTGTGCACCCTTATGATGCTGCAAAGTTCTACATACTTGAAGTTAAGCCATGGTGGTGGGATGAGAAGGCTTATTGCAAGCTTCACAATGGCATTCGACACAATATTGAAAAATGTGGGAGATTCAAGCATATTGTTCAAGATCTAATTGAGAATGGAAAACTTAAAATAGATGGACTAAATACCAATGTTGATCACACAACATTCAAAGAGCCTTTGACCAAGTATGAGAAAGGGGAAGCTTCCCAACCTAAGAATGGTAGGGCTGCAATCAATTATACTTATACAAATGCAAAAAATGTTGTCAATATGCTTGAGGTTGTAGAAGAAATTGTCAACATGATGGAAGATAAAGATCCCAATGGTTATAATTTAAATTTGAACTCTCCTACCTTTGGTGAAAAACCTATTTTGGTGCTAAGGGGTGCTCACTCTAGAGAGTCATCTCAAGGTTCCCTTGTCATTAGAGGACCCAATTCAATCCAGTCAAGTAAACCTAAGCAAGTGTCTTCCCAAAGTCTTAATGTTGTTACACGAAGTCAAGGTCCCCTTGTTATCAAAGGACCTAGTTCAAACCAAGCAAGTACGCCAAAACAAGTGCAATAAAAGAATGTTCCTTCAAAACCAGTGGTTAATCCCAAGGAAAATTATAATCTTGTTGATCAATTGCAAAGAACTCCTGCTCAAATTTCAATCTTTGAGCTTTTAGAATTGTCTCCGAGACACAAGCAGGTCCTTGAGGATGCTTTACGCATGGTGAACATCCCCAATAATTTAGACATTGATCAATTCTAGAACATGGTTAATCATATTGCAAGCCCTCATTATCTTTCCTTTTCAGAGGAAGATGATAAATCTTTGATCCATCCACATAATCTTTCCCTTCATATTGAGGTTATGATACATAGGACCTATGTTAGGCGTGTGTTGATAGATGGGGGTGCTGGGCTTAATACTTGTTCTTTGAGTCTTTTAAAGACATTGGGTTATTCTGAACATGTTATTGATAGAAAAAGAAAGATTACTATCAAAGCTTATGATGAGGTAGAGAGAAGTTCAAAGGGGTTGGTTGTCCTTCCTATTAGGATTGGCCCTATGGAAAAAGATGTTTTATTCTGAATAGTTGATGCTAGACCCCTTGCATACAACATTCTGCTTGGTAGACCATGGATTCATGATATGAAAGTAGTACCATCTACTTATCATCAGTGTGTTAAGTTTCCTTACAATGGAACAAAGATATGTATTCTTGGGGATAGCACTTTTTCTGTCAACTCGATTTCAGAAAGTGCTCATGTTCCCCTTAATAGACAAGTAGATGATTTTAATGCAATTTTAGCCGATTGCAAGAACAAGTTTGAGTCCATAGACCTTGGCATGGGGGGATATCAACTTAACTCCCTCACTGCATTACCAATTTCACCTAGGTCTTATGGTAAACCTTCACAAGAGATGAAACCTTCCTCTTTAGCTATGACATTATTTGACACATTTGTACAGTCATCAGTGCCTATTCAAGATGAGAAAGAAGATTTGGTTGTTAAAGATTGGATTTATAAAGAAGAGAAGTATATGCACAATGAAGATTTCACTTCTTCACCTAATGCTTATGGAAGAGGGTATTCTTTTGTTAAGAAAATGGGTTATCCTAGACATGGTCATCTTAGTAATAGATTGGATGCTAGAGCTGAACCCCTTGATCATCAACTTTTTAGATGCAAGTCTAAGAAGTCAGTAGGCCTAGGGTATGTGGATCACAATAAGAATGTTGCTTCTATCCTTGATAAGTCAAATAGTGAAGAAAAACAAGAATGCATACCTAAGTTAGAAAACTAACAAGATATGTGTGAAGATTGGGTCCCTTCTACTAATCTCCTTTGGGGAGATTTAGATAATCTAGTATCTCATGAGATAGTTGCCAATTTAGAACAGGAAAGTGTGACTCTTGATAGTATTGAAGCTTCCACATCTAGACATCCCAAGAATTCATGGTGTAAGCATCCTAGACGAGATTTTGAAATATATTCCAATTGTATATGAGCAATGTTAGTATGCTAATAGAAACCAAATTTAAATAAAGCTTCTACAAACTAAACAAAATTCATAAACTTCAAGATAGACTAAGATGAACTCTCAATTAAGAATATGAGCCATTAATGGACTCTCTCAATGAGAAGCTCTCTTGTTGAGTGGCTTTGTCTAAATAGATAGGATGTATGCTCAAGGTTATGCTTCAAAAAGGGCTTCAAATGGAGTTGGAATTTGGGTGTGAGTGTATGGTTTTGATGTAAAATGGCTTCTTAAAATGTCATTATGACTTTACTTCATGGATTGTATTAAAATGTCTTGGGAGAGTATTCCTTAAATAGGAAAAGGGCTTGAGGGGTTGAGGGCTAAGATGCAAGGATAGGAAAAAGCTCATGGAGGGCTCAGATTGCATGAGAGGAGAGCACATGGATTGTGCTTCCTTATAGCCAATCAGGGAGTGACACATGTCACAGGGTGAGAGAATGGAGGAAAGGGGAAGGATGAGTCAACAAAGGAGGCTCAAGGGATAAAATCTTCATAAAGACCCTCATAATGACTTGTAAGAGCAATAAAAGGGCTTGGAAGAGTCATTTATGGCCTAGTGGACTTCATAAAGTTTTATGGTTGAGATATTTTGAGGGAGATGAGAGGAATTTCGACTTGGGCTTGATTAGGAGGGTTTTAAGCTTGCTTAGGATTGTGAAAATGATTAGAGGATGGATTAGGATGGTTTAGGATTAGCTTAGGGATAGGCAAGTGGATGGCATTTAATGAGGGTGGGTGAAGGAGGAGATATTTGTTAACTTTGGCTTGGGTTAGTGATTAGGGAATGTGACAAGGTTAGGAGGGGATTAGGATTAGGTTTAAAGACATCTTCTAGAAGAGTCTAGACTTTGGATGAGGATAAAGACTTTCTAGAATAGTCTAGAACTTCCTAGGATGAGGATGAAGACTTTCTAGAAGAGTCTAGAACTTCTTAGGATGAGGATAAATTAGATTTTTAGGAAATAAATAAAGTTTTATTTATTTCAAGGGTTTGGGTTGAGGAGATATTTATTAAAACTTTTTTAATAAACATGAGGATTAATATTTAATCTTAATTAAATATTTTGAGTTGGGATTAGGGGTAGGAAATGATGGGATTAGCCTTTACTCAAAATTAAAGGAGGATTAGAAGATTTTGGAAGAGGTTAGTGGTCTTAAGAAAATTGGCCAAGTTTTGGGCAAAAAATAAATTTTTTATTTATTCTGGGTTTTTAGGTCAATTTATTAATTAAATAATTAATAAATAAGGAAGTAATGTTTAAATAAGATTTAAACATTTTTGGGAGGGATTCCTTAATTAATTTCATTTTAATTAAGATAAAGGGATTTAATGGCATAAAAATAAATAAATTAATTAAATAATTAATTAATTAATAAATGATGATGTCATCAGGAATTTTTGAGAGAATAAAAATACTTTATTTTCTAAAGGTTTTTAGGTGTCTACACCAACGAGTATGAATGGGATTCTTTCTCAGAATCTTCCACAGTTGATATGGATGTTGATGTTGTTCATACATATAGTTCTCAACCTAAGTTATTTAATGAGTCACGTGTAGGACTAGAGGATTTGAACCCACATGTTGCCTTAGTGGATGATTCTTCACTTTTGAGGATGAATCTTGATTTGGGTAGTTTTTTCCAGTTACTTAACAGACCTTGAATCTTTACTCACTAGAGATATCATCCATATTCACAATCTTGAACCTGTCATTGATTTATCCCTTGTTCATCCTGACCTAATTGATTGGTCCCAACACAACCAAGAACCTAAAATCTTAACATTTTAAAATGACTATAAAATAGCCTGTTATTTGAATGTCATTGAACCTATACTCTCTTCCACCAGTGAACTAGCTGCTAGTATGATAGAGCCAGATATCAAGTACATTAGTCACAAAATAAAGAGAAAAGAAAAGAAAAAGAACAGGTGTTCTGATGGTGAAAACCACTATGTGGCGGTGTCAGAACCAAAAAAAGTAAAAAGAAAAGACGTATCCAAGGGTGAAAACCTTTATGAGGCACCTAAGGATGAGGTACTTGATTCTCTTCCTAGTTATTTTCAAGATAGATCTTCAGTACTTATTGAACCAACACAAGCAGTCAATTTGGGTACAGATGAAGCTCTGCAAATGGTACATTTGGCTTAGTCTTTGTCATCACAAGAAAAAGAAGCCTATAGCCTATACCAAGTTCTTACAAGAAAAGAAGATTAATTTTGCATGGACTTATTTAGATATGCTAGGGTTGGACACTAATCTTATTATGCATCACTTATCCATAGCTCTAGGTGTTAAACCAGTTAAGAAAAAATTGAGAAAAATGCATCCTCATATAGCTCTCTTAGTCAAGGTAGAATTAAAGAAACTCCTTGGTGAAAAATTCATAAGAGCTATTGACTATGCCGAATGGATATCAAACATTGTACCAATTTCAAAACATGACAAAACCATTTGAGTTTGTATGGATTTTAGAGATGTTAATAAAGCATGCCCAAAGGATGATTTTCCACTTCCTAATATAGACATGATAGTGGATATGACTGCATGTTATGAGATTTATTCCTTAATGGATGGTTTTTTTGGATATAATCAGATTAAGATAGCTCCTGAAGACCAAGAAAAGACTACATTTACTTGTGCATGGGGTACCTATTGTTGGAACACTATGCCTTTTGGATTAAAATATGCAGGAGCTACCTATCAATGATCTATGACAACTATTTTTCATGACATGATGCATACAAACATGGAAGATTATGTGGATGACACCTTGGCCAAGTCTAAGAAAAGAGATACACACTTAGATGATTTAGAAGTCATTATAGATTGTATGGAACAATTTCAACTAAGGTGAAACCCTAAAAAGTGTGCATTTGGAGTCACCTTTGGCAAATTACTAGGATTCATTATTTCAGAAAAAGGGATAGAGGTGGACCGTAAAAAAGTTCAGGCAATTGTGGATATGCCACCTCCTAAAAACATTAGTCAAATGAAAAGTCTTCAAGGATGACTTCAATCTATAAGGAGGTTTATTTCACAATTGGCAGATAGAGCTCAACATTTCAACAAGAACTTACATAAAGCAGTCAAATGTGTATGGAATGATGAATGTCAACAAAGCATGGACCAGATCAAGAAATACTTGGCAAATCCTCCTATTTTAATGCCTCCTATCCTAGGAAAACCACTTATCCTATATGTTTCAGCAATAGAATCTGCCTTGGGGGCATTATTAGCTCAACTTGATGAACATGGGAAAGAAAGAGAAATATAATACATTAGTCATACTCTTGTTTCATATGAGGTTAATTACACCAGTATTGAGAAAGCTTGCCTCACAGTTGTGTTTGCTTCCCAAAATTTGTGACATTAGATGCTTGCACACACTATACACCTCATAGCAAAAATAGATCCACTCAAGTACTTACTATGTAAGGCTGCCCTCATAGGTAGACTTGCTAAATGGATGATGATTCTTTTGGAGTTTGACATAGAGTACATTGAGCATAAAGCAATCAAAGGACAAGTTATAACAGATGAATTGGTTGATTTCCCACTACAAGATGATGCACCTATTCAAGTTGATTTTCTAGATGAGCACCTCATGTATATGACTGAAAGAACATTTAAGATGTTCTTTGATGGGTCCTTTATGAAAAATGGTTCAGGAGCTGGTGTGTTGTTTGTTTCTCCTCATGGGTATACAATTCCTAAATCTTACAAGTTATTATTTCCATGTACAAACAATATTGCTGAATTTGAAACTTTAACAAATGGACTTAAGATGGCCATAGAATGGAGAATTACAGAGTTACACATCTATGGAGATTCATAGCTGATAATCAACCAAGTCAATGATGATTGTCTAACAAAAAATGATAAATTGGTACCTTACAAGAAAATGGTGGATTCCTTGAGACTCTACTTCACATTTGTCTCATTTCAACAAATTTCTCAAATAGAAAATAAGGCAGTTGATGCTATAGCTACACTTGCTTCACTTCTTCAATTAGAGCAACATGAATCAAGATTTGAATTCTTGGTGGAAGAGCTACATTACCCTATCTATGATTCCCAAGAAAGTCATGTTATATGTGTATATGAGCAATGTTAGTATGCTAATAGAAACCAAATTTAAATAAAGCTTCTACAAACTAAACAAAATTCATAAACTTCAAGATAGACTAAGATGAGCTCTCAATTGAAAATATGAGCCATTAATGGCCTCTCTCAATGAGAAGCTCTCTTGTTGAGTGGCTTTATCTAAATGGATAGGATGTATGCTCAATATGCTTCCAAAGACTTCAATGGATGATTGTGGATTTTTGGTGTGGATAGATGGCTTTAGTATTGATTTGGCTCTCAAAATAGCATTATAACTTTACTTCATGGATTGTTTTTTTTTGCAAAGAGGAAGGATCCAATTTATAGGCAAGAGGCTTGAGGGATTGAGGGCTAAGATGCAAAGATGGGAAAAAGCTCATGGAGGGCTCAGATTGCATGAGAAGAGAGCACATGGATTGTGCTTCCTTACAACCAATCAAGGAGTGACACATGTCACATGGTGAGAGGATGGAAGAAACGGGAAGGATGAGTCAACAAAGGAGGCTCAAGGGATAAAATCTTCATAAAGACCCTCATAATGGCTTGTAAGAGCAATAAAAGGGCTTGGAAGAGTCATTTATGGCCTAGTGGGCTTCATAAAGTTTTATGGTTGAGATATTTTGAGGATGATGAGAGAAATTTTGACTTGGACTTGATTAGGAGGGTTTTAAGCTTGCTTAGGCTTGTGCAAATGATTAGAGGATGGATTAGGATGGTTTAGGATTAGCTTAGGGATAGGCAAGTGGATGGCATTTAATGAGGGTGGGTGAAGGAGGAGATATTTGTTAACTTTGGCTTGGGTTAGTAATTCTTAACCCATGTTTAGGGAATATGACAAGGTTAGGAGGGGATTAGGATTAGGTTTAAAGACATCTTCTAGAAGAGTCTAGACTTTGGATGAGGATAAAGACTTTCTAGAATAGTCTAGAATTTCCTAGGATGAGGATGCAGACTTTTAGGAAATAAATAAAGTTTTATTTATTTCAAGGGTTTGGGTTGAGGAGATATTTATTAAAACTTTTTTAATAAACATGAGGATTAATATTTAATCTTAATTAAATATTTTGAGTTGGGATTAGGGGTAGGAAATGATGGGATTAGCCTTTAATCAAAATTAAAGAAGGATTAGAAGATTTTGGAAGAGGTTAGTGGTCTTAAGGAAATTGGCCAACTTTTGGGAAAAAAATAAATTAATTATTTATTTTGAGATTTTTGGTCAATTTATTAATTAAATAATTAATAAATAAGGAAATAATGTTTAAATAAGATTTAAACATTTTTGGGAGGGATTTCTTAATTAAATATTTTTAATTAAGATAAAGGGATTTAATGGCATAAAAATAAATAAATAAATTAATTAATTAATTAATTAATAAATGTTGATGTCATCAGGAATTTTTTAGAAAATAAAAATACTTTATTTTCTAAAGGTTTTTTAGGTGTCTACATTTTGCCCCTCTTTGATGTGATGCCGCAAGTGGCATGACATCAAAGATAAGAAAATAAGATGCCCAAGGCTAGAGTAGAAGAGGAGAGAATGGACTGTGAGATGCCCCCTCAAGAAGGCGATGGGGAGAGAAAGTGAGGCTTGATGACTTCTTGGAAAGTACAAGAATCCGAGATGAGCAAGAAGACTCAGATTTTCTTAAGAGAAGAGGTTTGGTTAGCTCAAACTCTCACTACGGGAGAATGATAAAGGGAGAATCAGAGGCACAAGAGGAAGCAAGCTTAAGATCTCAGGGATTGCAGAGGATGAGGAAGTGGAGTGCTATAAAAGGAATTCAGGATGGGGAGATGGATGAGGGGATTAAAAAAGCTGATGCAACAAGATTTCAAAGAGTCACATTGGCGGAAGATGGGTTTCAGAGATCCCTAGGACTAGGATTGTGGATCTCGAAAGATGAGGATTGGTGGATTGATTTGGATTGGTGGATCCCTAATACTAGGATTGTGGATCCCTAAAGCTAAAGGTGAGGAGTGATTCAAAGAGATACTAATGCATAAGCTGGGGTAGGAGAGATGGATGCTAGATATGGATGGGGGATAATGGATATGAAGGAAAACCATTGAAGCTTTTTGAGCGGGGGGGATACTTCAAAGAGAAGTACCACCATGCAGTTGAGCACTAGATTTGCTATAGGACTGTTGGTTAATTGCCAAGGTTACCAAGAACATCAAGGCCTTTTCACCAACTGTCCAGAGGACTGACGAACTGACTCAAAACAAACACGCAAGGATTGCCCTAGTATCACACATGAATCCCAGAGGAAGCAGTGTGGAAACAACACTAGGTAACCCACAAGCAAAAAAGAAAACAGGCAAAAGACATGATTAAGACCTTACGCTTTGATTGCCCCATTCGCAGTATACCATGATATGGAAGATTGTGGCAACCTTGAGGAGGGAACAAGGAGATTGCTTGGAAAAGATACTTCAAGACCCAAAAGGGAAGATTCCAAATCGAAAGAAAGTGAAAATCTAAAAGAGAACTGTTTGCCAACAAGATGGGTAGGACAAGGTACTAACGAACCAAGATCAGACACGAGGAAAGTTATATCCTGCAAGGATCTATTGGAGAGCACCTAAGCTGATGGATCTAGATGAGTGATGCGTCTGGCAAGCTGAACTAAGAAGGATAACACTTTGATGACAGGAGATCTAGTTAAAGGATGCATTGGAATAGCTAACCAAGGGTTGTGCGATGTGTGCAAGATGCTGATCAAGGAGGAACTAACATGAAAGCTGGATAGATACAATGGTACTAAGCTAAAGAGGATGTACAAGTTGACAGACCAAGATATTTACAAGCTAAAGCTGACCAAGATAGTTACAAGCAGGCAAAAGCTCAAGATGATAGGATAGCGGGATAGTTCGATGTTGTGCAAGATGTGAAAACTAAGGGTGGGGTGATAGTGAAAGATATGGATCTGGCAAGATGCATCCAATGATGATGAGAGATTTTGTGACCAAGGATAGCTAGAGGAGTAGGATAAGATGGCTGGATAGGATGGTAGATAGCTAGGATTATGATGGATATAAAGATATGACATTGGGTTTGCATGAGGATAGCCTAGAGCTAGATACCAATGACAAGGGAGGATGGAAAAGACAAGATCTCCAAGGAATATAGTGCCCCCAATTAGAAGATAACATGTGGAAGGAGGTCTTATCATGGATGTGATAGGATTGAAGCTAGGATGGAAAAAGCTGAAGGGGCTAGGGAGATGGATGATAGCTGGGATGGTTGGCTGAAGCTGCAGGAGATAAGTGGATGGTGTGAGATGGAAGATGGAGGGTGGAGGATAGGTGGATAGATTGGAAGATGGAGTTGGATGTCAAGAGATGACCAAAAGCATGAGGGTGATAGGCTACGCTGGGGATGGAAGGATTACACATGATGCTTGTTTGCCAAGTTTTCATCATGGTACTTGTCCAAGGCACTTGAATTGCCAAGTTTTCACCAGTGGACGCTTTTATTTATTTATTTATTTTTTCTTTTTTTTTTTTTACTTTTTGACTTTGGACTTAGCTGGAATGATTTTGGCTTTCTTCAACTATTTTGGCTTTTTTTTGGGATGTTTCACTGGCTATTGGAATGTTCAATTTTGTTGCTAGCTGTTGGTACACTGGATGTGTGATTTATGCAATAGATTGGATTAGATGAGATTGATGGTAGGAGATGGAGGGATGAAAAGGTTGGAAAGGAGCATGAGATGGGGATGCTTGCAAGAACAACATTGGCACATGTTGGGACAGGTGTGAAAAGAGCATATGGGGGATATATGGTAGATGCGGGCGTGATGGAGGATTTTTGGAAGCGTGCTTGGGGATATAGGCACCCAAGATGGAGTTAAGAGATGGGGGACATGAGTCACGGGATGGGGGATTAGCAATGGTGGATGCCATTATGCATTGGGTTTCAACTTTTTTCTTGGGGATCCACATGGTTTTGGATTTTCTTTTCATAGGCTTTGCATTGTTTTGCATTCTTTGATTGGATTTTTCCTTTTTGGAGTATGTCTTTTAGAATAGACATATGATTGCCTAGGATGTGGATTTTTAGCTTTATGCATTTTGAAGTTGGCATTCACATTGTTGTGGTAAGCTTTGGGAAGATGGTTAGGAGAAACTTTGTGAGATGGAGAGGATATGAAAGAGCATGTAGGGGGATGATGATGGATGATGTGCCCTGATATGTGCCTTTGTTGATCTTGCATAGAAATGGATGGAATAGGATTTTTATGATGGCTGATAGGAGGATGGAGGATGGTAGATTTTGGGACATAGGGACCCAAAATGGATTTAGCGGATGAAGGGGGGATATGGTAGGTTATTTTGGGTTGCAAAGATGGTGGAGGGGGGATGACATAAGATTTCTTGAAGGAGTGATGGGAGGCTGGCATGGTGGGCTTGGAGATAGGCTTGGTTTGGGGGTGTGGTGTACCAACACCTTTAGATGGTGAGCCTTTGGATACATATCCAAGACCATGAAATCCTAGATTTTTTTGTGCAATAATAGGCTCTTTGATTCCTTGCTCTTGTGGTCCTTAACCTTGACCTTGATAATGCCATCGATTGAGCATTTGAACAAGTTGAGGAAACTTTTTGCTTGTAGAAAATGGTAGAAGTGATTTATTAGGTGTATTGCAATGGGGAGATACTGTTCTTAATTCTTCTACTGAGAGAGGGCCACCGTGGATGAATGTAAGTGAACCAAGAGGGTAGATTATAGATGGTGGAATAGCTTGGATAGGTGGTAAGATGGAAGCATGGAGCGGGGGAGATGGAAGGATAGGATCTTGATGTAGCTGATGGGATGACAAGATATCTTGTAGTGGAGGAGATATGGCTCGAGGTTTTGGAGATGGAGGAGATGGTGACTGCACTATGGATGGAAGACATGGTACGATGATATCTTCATTTATGCTTTGGGAGATGCCAACATGCTTTTGGGCAGGATCTTGATAGGATTGGTTTGGAGTGGATGGTGTGATAGGAGGTGAAGGGATGGATTCTTCAAAGGAAGTGGATGGATAGATGGGAGATTTAGTAGTGGAGATGGGTGAGTAGAAGATGGATGCATAAGGGTCATTATGAGAGATTTGGGAAATGCTTGGAGGCGATGTGGATAGGATTTGGAGGGATTTGACAAGTGGTAGGATTTTGATGCTTGCGGGAAGTGGAAGGATTTTAAGCAATTTGATGGATGGTATGGGGATGATAGCTATGGGAGATGGAGGTGATATTATAGATGGGGAAGCTTCATCACTGACTACTTCACATGGTTGGATTAGATGACATGGCTTATCGACTGTTGGAGGCAACTTTTCTTGTATTTCCTCTAGGAGATTCCTTGGAGACTCATGTGTCGAAGGTGGAGGTGGATTGACAGGAATAGCTAGTGTGATGGGGGTGGAAGATTGGAAGCTTGGTTGATGGGGTAATGGAGGGGAAGCTGGAATATCAGATGGCATGACTAGATAGTTTGGAATAACTCTTGGATTTTGGGGGATGCTTGGGGGAATGTTTCTAAGGCTTTCAATATACCCGTCATAGACAACAAGATTTTCATCATCATTGGAATAGGAGGTGGCAGGAGCAAGGAAAATGCAACCAAACACATCATGATAGGATTGATACTTCATTCTTGGATGATGAGTTTGATGGGGATGGGGTCTTGCGTATGGATGAACACGGAAGCTCATGGTTGGATTTGGGTTAAGCACAGATTTTGGATTGGCTGATGAAAGATTTCCTAGGGAGAGTCAAAGTTGCATGATAGACCTAAGGAGGATTGGCTGGAGATTTTGGCTTTCCTGTGGATGGAAGACTTCAAGGGCATGCTGTCAAAAAGTGAGAGTTTTGCTTTCTTATGCGCTGGATTGGTGGAGATTGTGTCAACCTAAGAATAGACTAATGATCCTATGGGCATGACACGAGATTGATCACTTGTGGATCCCAACCTTTAGCTCAAGGTGATGAGGGATAATAGGTGACAAAGCTAGATTACCCTAGACAAAGCTCTGTCAAAAGGATAACCGTGGTGAGGCTAGTGGATTGGTCAGATTGATTGGATAACAAATTCTAGCAGAATGACAACAACTCTCTAAAGGCTTGGGTGTGATTTTGGATTGGGTTTCTAGCTGGCTAGGGGGGGATGATTTGGAGAGACTTTGGATTTGAGATTGTTCTAAAGAAAGGAACTAGATAGATTTGGTTGCAACAGAGGAGCTTGGATGATTTTCTGATGAGGCAGTGACTACGCTAAGTATGCCTTGAGCTGGGATTGACCAAGTTTGGCAAACATTTATTCAACAAATAAAAGATCAAGCAATAGATAGAAGTTTTTGATTCTCAGAAAGTGATACTTGCACCAAGGAGTGTGTATATTCTACAAATGTTTCGATCAGTCACCTCAAACACATTAACATCCTAGATGGTTGTCTACAAGGCTGACAGTTGGTTTAGCTAAGGAGTCCTCGATATACCCAAGGTATGTGAGGCCCAAATCCATAGATGAGACCGAAAAGATGTCACACAGCTGAGAGGAGCAGTAACCCACCTCTCCTCTTTCACTTATCAAGGGTATAAAGTTCCTTGAGGCTTAGCTCAAGTGACAAAATCTTGATCCCAAGAGAGGTGTCTTTCGATTCACCTCCCGATTCTTATACTCTGCCAGAACGTTGGAGTTGAGGTTGTCCAAGGGGTAATGAAATCCCCAAGCAGGCCTCCTAAAAAGAAACAAAGTTTTGGATCCTAATCTTATGCACCCAAGATGGCCTCGAAAGATTACAAGGGGAGAGAAGACTTAGATGACCTTGGGCTCAAAAACACGCTTGTTCTTTTACCAACTGACTCTTATGTGTGCTAATCTAGACTTTACAAGCACTCATGTTTAAGAGACAATGTTCAATTCTAACTTGAAGAACCAACAAAAGTAAATCAATCGAAGAATGCAAACAATAAGAAGAGTTAGGGTCAACAAAAGAAAACTCGCGCGCCCGGAGGCCCTCCATGTCAAGTATCGATTAATTTTCTTTAGGCCATTCAAGATTGAGTGTGAGTTTGTTTTAAGCCCAAAACAAAAGTGTGTGAGATTCGATTTCAAGCGCGCGCCTGGAGGCTCTCCGCGTCAGTTGTTGTTCAATTTTAGTGCCCAAACTTGAAGTGTGATTGATTTAATCTAGAGTTTTGATCATTTAAGAATTTTGATAAAGTTAAAGCAAACATTTAAAGACCAAGTGAGTGTGTTAGATTGTGGAATATTTAACACCTTTTTCAAGTAGACCCATCCGCATAAATGGCGCTGAGATTGCAACCAATGGTTAATATTTTATTGGTGATTAGAAAAGAGGTGAGTCCAAGGAACTACTCAAATTGATTTTTGCAAATTTGTATTTTAACTTAACAAAGTTTCTTAAATGTCCAAAAATCATGTGGAAAAGAGATTTGTTTTGTTCAATTTTTAGAAGCTCCAAATGAAGTGTTTGATATTGCAATGGTTAATTGATCCTTGGCATTCAAGATTGGATTTGTTGTTTTAATCATGCATTCAAGGAAAATTTGATTTTAATCCATGGCATTCAAGAGTGTGTTTAGCAACATGCATTCAAAGAAAAGTGATTAAACATTCAATTTTTTTCTTTTGAGCATTCAAGATTGAGATTTTGTGTGTTGTTTTAAGAACTTTGAAGTGCTTTGTTTTAACCTTAGATCATTCAAGATTGTTTTGGACTCAAAAGTGAAAATGACTCTTTGGACTTTGCTTTTCATTCAAGATTTTGTGTTCTAGTTTGCATGTTTTAAGCCCAAAAATGATATTCCTAGATTGTTTTGATGCATGAAAAACCTAAGAAACATTCAAGATTTTGCAACAAGACATTTGTTTGGAACAAATAACAAAAGTTTTAGGACTCTTAGTTTTCATTAGATTTTTAAAAGAACTTTAAAATATTTTCAAATTAGGTTCATTTTATCCTTGATTGATGCTTTGAGTTTGATTTAGATTTTAGTGTGCACTTAGTGTTGATTTTGAACCTTTTGAAATGGAAACTTGAAGTTCTTTTTAAATTCCCAAAAATGAAGTGTTCCTAACTTTGCATGAATGCATCTAAAACCTTGATGTTGCAAGGATGCAAATGATTAGATTGGTTTAGTTTCACTTGTTAAAAGATTTTTTCTTTTTTGCAAATTTTTAATTTTTTAATGGATTTAAGTATGATTTGGGGGTTCATTTTAAGCACTAAAAAGAAGTGTGTATGATTTTTCTTCCTTAAAAAAAAAAATGGCCAAGATCTCCCACAAGAAGAAGAAGAAGAAGTAGATGGAATAAGAAGAATATAGACAAGAAGAGGAAGAAGAATTCCAAGTGCTTTGTCCACCTATAAGCTTGAAAAATTTGCAAACACTATGAGATATACTATGAGTTCCTTTGTCTTCTTTATGCTCATGTGGACCTACAAAACCAATTTATACAATCCTACCAATCAAAAAAACAAGAAAAATTAGCCAAAATCAGCAAATGACATACAAAACTTGACTAAAAAAGCTAATGAAGATGACCCATGCGGGGTCCCATCGGGCGTGCCAAAATGTATATGAGCAATGTTAGTATGCTAATAGAAACCAAATTTAAATAAAGCATCTACAAACTAAACAAAATTCATAAACTTCAAGATAGACTAAGATGAGCTCTCAATTGAAAATATGAGCCATTAATGGGCTCTCTCAATGAGAAGCTCTCTTGTTGAGTGGTTTTATCTAAATGGATAGGATGTATGCTCAATATGCTTCCAAAGGCTTCAATGGATGATTGCAAATTTTTGGTGTGGATAGATGGCTTTAGTATGTATTTGGCTCTCAAAATAGCATTATAACTTTACTTCATGGATTGTGTTTTTTTGCAAAGAGGAAGGATCCAATTTATAGGCAAGAGGCTTGAGGGATTGAGGGCTAAGATGCAAGGATGGGAAAAAGCTCATGGAGGGCTCAGATTGCATGAGAAGAGAGCACATGGATTGTGCTTCTTTACAACCAATCAAGGAGTGACACATGTCACATGGTGAGAGGATGGAGGAAAGGGGAAGGATGAGTCAACAAAGGAGGCTCAAGGGATAAAATCTTCATAAAGACCCTCATAATGGCTTGTAAGAGCAATAAAAGGGCTTGGAAGAGTCATTTATGGCCTAGTGGGCTTCATAAAGTTTAATGGTTGAGATATTTTGAGGGTGATGAGAGCAATTTCGACTTGGACTTGATTAGGAGGGTTTTAAACTTGCTTAGGCTTGTGCAAATGATTAGAGGATGGATTAGGATGTTTTAGGATTAGCTTAGGGATAGGCAAGTGGATGGCATTTAATGAGGGTGGGTGAAGGAGGAGATATTTGTTAACTTTGGCTTGGGTTAGTAATTCTTAACCCATGTTTAGGGAATGTGACAAGCTTAGGAGGGGATTAGGATTATGTTTAAAGACATCTTCTAGAAGATTCTAGACTTTGGATGAGGATAAAGACTTTCTAGAATAGTCTAGAATTTCCTAGGATGAGGATGAAGACTTTTAGGAAATAAATAAAGTTTTATTTATTTCAAGGGTTTGGGTTGAGGAGATATTTATTAAAACTTTTTTAATAAACATGAGGATTAATATTTAATCTTAATTAAATATTTTGAGTTGGGATTAGGGGTAGGAAATGATGGGATTAGCCTTTAATCAAAATTAAAGAAGGATTAGAAGATTTTGGAAGAGGTTAGTGATCTTAAGGAAATTGGCCAACTTGTGAGGAAAAATAAATAAATTATTTATTTTGGAATTTTTGGTCAATTTATTAATTAAATAATTAATATTTAAGGAAATAATGTTTAAATAAGATTTAAACATTTTTGGGAGGGATTTCTTAATTAAATATTTTTAATTAAGATAAAGGGATTTAATGGCATAAAAATAAATAAATGATGATGTCATCAGGAATTTTTAAAAAAATAAAAATACTTTATTTTCTAAAGGTTTTTTAGGTGTCTACAATATGTACCTTTGTTGGTCATGAGTCATCTCTTTATGGTGCCATTTACTCATACATTCGTGATGGAATTATACCTAAAACCTTTAACCGATTTGAATGCAGAAACCTTATTCGAAATGCCTCTCACCTTTCCCTTATCTCTGGTGATTTGTATAGGAAGGGTCTAGATGGAACACTTCTTAGATGCTTAGAAAAGGATGAATCTAATCAAGCATTAGTTGACATCCATGAGGGTATCTGTGGGGGACATTCTAATGGTCTTGCCATGGCTCAAAGATTGCTTAGGGCAGGATATTATTGGCCCACAATGCAGATTGATGCAGTAGCTTTTGCAAAGTCATGTGAAAAATGTCAAAAACATGGTAACCTACTACATACTCCAAGTAGGGAGCTCATTCCTTCTATTTCCCATTGGCTATTTCAGCATTGGGCCTTTGATCTTGTTGGGAAAATTCATCCCAACTCATCATCTGGACACAAGTTTATTATCACTGCCACTCATTATTTCACTAAGTGGGTGGAAGCTGTCCCACTTTCTGTTGCCTTGGGTAAAATAGTTTCTCTATTTATTTTGAATCATATTATCTGTAGATATGGAGTGCCTACTAAGATTATCACTGATAATGGAGGTCAGTTTAAAAATAAGGACCTTAAGCAACTCTGTAAGAAGTTCAAGATAAAACAACATTGGTCCTCTATTTATTTCCCACAAGGGAATGGTCAAGTAGAAGCATCAAGAAAAACCATTATTAAAATCTTGTACATAATAGTTTATAAGAATGGTAGAGATTGGCATTTACAAATAAATCTAGCTTTGTGGGCCTATAGAATGAGTATTCGCACTCCTATTGGGGCTACTCCTTTTCATCTTACATATGGTGCTAAAGCAGTGTTACCTTTAGAGGTTGAGATTCCTTCACTTAGAGTTTCTCTCAAAGGTCTAGTTATAGATGAAGACTACCGTGTCATGAGACTTCAAGAGTTAGAACTTCTAGATGAGAAACGACAAGCATCATTTGACCATATGAGGGTCCATCAAAAGCGTATGCCAAAAGCATTTGACAAAAAGGTTCACCCTAGAGAGTTTCAAGTGGGAGATCTTGTCCTATGTGTGAATCATAAGAATCAACAGAATAGAGATCAAAAGGGTAAGTTTGAACCTAATTTGCTTGGACTTTACATTATCATAGCAGCTTTTGGTTCTGGTGCTTATTTACTATCTACAACAGAGGGAGAGCAGCTCCCTAATCCTATAAATGTCTTGCACTTGAAGAAGTTCTATCCATAATGCCCATTCTATCTAGGGGCATCTTTGTATATATTTATTGATTCTGAAAAAAAAAAAAAAAAAAAATTTGATATATTTCAAAAATCCAAAAAAATGATATATTGTAAAAAAGTCTAAAAATTGAAAAATATCCTAAAAAACATGACATTCTTAGTGACAACCTAGCAATAGGCACTTTGATGTATCTCCAAAAAAAAAAATTTCCAAAAAAAAATTTAAAAAAAAATAATTAAAAAAAGAAGCAAAAAATTCAAAAACAAAAAAGAAAAAAAAAGAAAAAGTGCCTTGGTGAAAACCTAGAAATAGGCGCCTTGGTAGCAAAAATACAAAAAAATTATAAAAAGTCCTGAAAAAAAGAAAGAAAGAACCCAAGTGGTGAAAACCTGGAAATGAGCGCTACTTGAGGCCTTTGCACCCCTATTTCTTAGCGCATGTCCTCGACACTTACCCTTTCTCCATCATGCCTTGTCCTTGTTTCCTTGGTTTGGAATTGGTCTTTGTCTAGGGGGCATAACTATGTTAGCTTTGGTCTCTTAGATGTGTTAGTCTTTAGGACACCTCGCAAACGATGTTTTTCAACACCACCCCAATTGTATTTTTCAATACAACCTTTGAAATCGACTATTTTTCAACACTTATTGGTTTAGTCTTACCCAGTAACATCATGTGATCTTCCCTTCCTGCAAGCATTTGATCCTTATCCTCCAAACTCAGTACCAATTAACACACTTAAATTTTAAACGCGACTCTTAATGCTTGACTTATGTCATGATTTTTTCTTTGTGTGCTGACTATTATTGATTTTTGTTGAGTGTCCTTGTCTAATAAGTTTCTCCATGATGCATCGCTAGAGGACTTGGGGCATGGGACATGTTTTTATTTATTTTTTGCTTATGGGTGTGGTCTTGAAACTCTAGAGTGTCTCTTTTTGTCCCCTTGAAATGCTTAGGAGATTTGAGGCATCATCCTTGATTGTTTTCGCACAACTGTTCTTATGGTCATCTTGGCATCTATGCCTTGATGCGAGCATGGTTTTGCTACATTAAATTGGGTAAGCTAACATCAAAGTCATCTTAACCTTTATGTCTTTGATGCTTATGTTATAATATTTCCACATTCCAATCTGATATAAATTACATTCATATCTTCATAGTTGCACTTGTGACTAGTGATGATTGTACGATTTTTGATGTACGTTAATAATGGCCTAATGATGAAAATAGTTTCTTTTACATTCTTTAATGAATGATGAACACAAAAAATTCTATGTTACAGTTGTTCTTTTGCAGGTACACCTTTGCATTTTCATGTAGCTTGCATTACTAGACTTCATGTTAGTTTGCATTTTTAGGCTGCATTATGAGTTTGAGAGGGTTCTCCCTTCATCTTTACTGTGGACTTTTAATCAACTATGGTCACATTTTGATCTTCATTTCCTTATCTTCTTTCGTGATCTCAATCAAAAATTTTATCTTAAATAGTTGATTGATTTTGGGGCATTTTCTTTTCTTCTTTCTGTTTCTTTCCATATCTTGCAAACTTCTATCTTCCATTTTCTTTTTCCCCACTTCTTTTCTTCTAAATCACCTTTGGGGCATAATATTTCATGCTTGATTATCTACCTTGGTTCTATGATTCTTATATCTTACATCTTACATCAAGAACCTTATCTTTTGTTTGATTTGATCAAATTTAGCAATTTGTTGTTTCTCCTCTATCTCATTTTAATTTAAATCACGAGGGGGAAATCAAATTCAATCTTTGATTCATCAAATTCAATGTTTGATTTAGTTTTATCAATTTTATCTTTGACTTTTTCAAGTCAAAATTTATTTGTATTCTTTGTCCTATTGTGTTCCCGATTCGACCACACATCTAGGTTGTTTTCTGATCCCAAATCGACCTCACACTTAAATTTCTTTCTTTGACTAAATGTGTTCTCAAATCAATCACACATTAGTCAAAGAGGGGAAAATGTATGCACCCTAAAATGGTTGCATAGACTATGGGCCCCCATTATTCAATTTATCAATTTATCAAAATTCCTAAATCAATGGTGTGTAATATTTTATTAAATCAATTCAAATCAATTTTCTTGATCAAATTCAATTTATTTTATTTCTAAGGTTGATCATTTTATCCTAAGTCTTATTTAATTAAAAGAACTTGCTCTCTTTTAATTAAATAGTTCATCCACATTTAATTAAATATTTCCTATTTAATTAAAAGAACTTGCTCTCTTTTAATTAAATAAAATAAGTCTCCATTTAATTAAAAGAAAACCTTTCTTTTAATTAAATAATTCATCTACATTTAATTAATTAAGAGGAAAACCCCTCTTTTAATTTGATAAAATATTTCCTATTTAGTTAAAAGAATTTGCTCCCTTTTAATTAAATAAAATATCCCACTTAAATCTCTTTTTGATGAAAAAGGAGTTAAAACAAATAAAAAATTAAATAAATCTTTTATCTACACTTAATATGGGACTTATCTTCATCCTTTCTCCACTTTCTTCTCAACCACTCTACTTTTCTCATTAGTGGATCTTTAGTTCACATGGATCATTATTTCTCCACCCTTGATTAAATCTTTTTCCTCTCAATCTAGATCGTCCAATCTTGTTTATAAGGGAGAGCCCTCTCCTCATTTTAGAGACACCTATTATTATGCTATTGTTATGTTGCAAGTTTGGAGAATGATTTTTGAAGGAGTTTTGAATATTAAAGCTTTTGTGGAGAACTTCTATCTTCTTGTCTCATTCTCTCTTGCATGCATGGCTTCCATCATCATGATCCATACTTTGATTTTCATGTTAGCTTAGATCTTGCATTGATAGATTAGATCTTGCTTTCATAGATTAGATCTGCATTGTTATTTCTTTTCATAGATTAGATTTCATTTCTTGCATTATTTTGCATTGTTATCATTTAGATTAGTTTTTCATTTCCATTTGCATTCATATTAGATCATTGAATTTGTTTTTTCGTGGTGTACTTGCATGGGCACAAACTAGGTCAGACTGAGGGCCTCCATTACAAACCCCTGCACCCCATGAATAGGGAGCTATGAGTTGCCATTCGAGATCTCATTTTTGAGAAATCTTGAATATAATGACTCATAGAAGTGTGCTCACATTTTAGGCATACACATAGTAACCAATGTAGGTGCAATGCATTAAGTTTGACGAGTCTCATGAGTTAGAGATTCCATTTTATTTCTTAGAGTTGTTAGTTCTTACATAGCAGAGAACTATAGCGGAGGCTAAATTCTAAATAGTGATTAAACTTGTCACTATTGAACAATTAGATGGCTTTCATATATTGTATATCCCCCATTTCTAATGTTCATCATCTGAAAGATGCAATTTTTTTATAGGTGATTTTAGGAATAACAATTTTGGCACACTCTCATTTGGTGTGTAGACAATCATAGAGGTCATTACGACTATCAATGCTAGAGAAGGAACATTTATAGAGGTTATTCTTGTAGGAGCTAAGGAGTGTTGACATCTATTATTTATAATTCTTCTATGTTACCTTGAGTTAATCATTTCCAGAGCTATGGCTAGCAACCCAACAACAAAAGGATTAAAAAAATAACTCTCAGTGAGGTGGAATTTGGGGCTTCTATAGCCTCATGCAAGTGAGAGGTGTAGCCTCTATTTTCTATTTTGTGCATGGATTTCAATGATTGAAATTATAAAATTGGAGAGTATTAAAAAAAACCATTTGCAAATACCATTCTTATGCATGCTATAAAGAGCATACACAATACAGGTATATAGAGAATTTGATTTTTCTAATGTTGGAAGGTTCTGGTAATTTTCCATTACATCTATAGAAGCCATTTTCATGTATGTCCAAATTGACCCTTTTCCTCTACTTATTTGTAGTTAATTTGGTCTGCCCAAAATTCATAGCTATTAAAAATATGCTAAAAAGGGGAGTAACCAAACACACACAGGAGAATTTACTTTAAAGCCAAACACAAATAATTTTTTTTGATCAAATCAAGAAGACTATGAAAAGTTTTACAACCACTTTTCTCTTTAATCTAATCTCATTTGTAAAAATCATATATCTACCTTTGATGCTTTTTATTGCATATGATAACATAAATCTGATTTTGTACAAATCTTCACAAATAAATATTCTTCTAGGCTAGCCTACTCAACTTATTTTGGAGAAACTGTAGAGAAATTTAGATTCCTTTGTATTTCACCAACTAAAAAAGTTCAGCAGAAGGTTGGAGACAAATAACTACATCGAGGTAATTTCAGTCATTTAAACCTTTCTTTGTTATCAGTGATCCTAGTTCTTGATGGGACTCATTGATGGCAACTGTGAACTTTTGTAGAATACATGCTATGTAAAGTTGTAGCTTAGGGTGATCTTTTTGTATTTTTGTATTATTTTTATAGCTATGAAAAATTTGAAACAATAATAGCTCATGATTTTAATATTGAATGTACTTTTGAAATTCTTCAAACTTTTAATTATCCTATGGCCATGCCAATATGGTAGAGACAATAAGAGCATGCTTCTTTTTGTTGTAGAAATTTGGTTATTGTGCAGCTCAATGCATGTTTGTGACAATGATATTAGCTACTCATACATGATTCTTGATATTTTAAAATACCACTTTTATTAAAGCATATCAAGAATTACATAGTATTTAAAATAGAGCAGTCATTCATGGAAAATAACATGCTTAAGAAATGTAATTTTACTCTAAATTTCTTAATAGCATATCCTATATTTTGTATCTTTCTTGTATTTGTATTCTTTGGATTAACAAAAATCATAATAATTTCATTCATGGCTTCATTATGCATACTTTGGAACATTGTACTTGTCAAAGGTAATTTAGCAAATTTTATTTTTCATAAAACTAATAGTTGTAGGGTACAATTTTTTTATTTTATTTTATAAAGCTAACAATTGTAAGGTTTCTCTCACTATTTTCTACTAATGTATCTCTATAGATATGACTTGAAATTGGTTAGAAGATAAATATTCCCAACTTGCTAATGCTATCTCTAGAGATCCTATTTCATTGAATTTTGTATCAGCTACTTGCAATTGTGGAAAGGCCAATGTCACATATCTAAATATGAAAAAGCTTAATAAACAAATTTCTTTCCTATTCTAAACAAATGGTTTTTCTATATATTGAAAATCATAGAAGATAAATTATTATTATCTTTCAAACAAGAGATCTCATCATGCATCTACAACACTTTACTCAAGGCTAGAACGACCCTATCTTCACTAAATAAGAACTAAGACCCTATCTTTACTAAGTAGTAACTAAGCTACCCTACAACCCTTGTGTTTTAATAGAAGTGATTACAACTTTTGGATTTGGTGGAATCCTTTATCATAGGATTTGATAGCAAAGAGAAGACTGCATCTAGAATTGAGTTTTAAAGATGATTACAAGAAGGAATGAGACTTAACACTAAAAGATGCAGGTCATAAGAAGATAATGATAGAACTAAGTGACTTAATACTAGCACCACATAGTAGAACAATGCTAATATGACACCGAGGTAAGATCCCATTAAGAAACTAGATCTTCCTCTATCAATCAAAACAAAGGTAAAAAAACCCACTCTGAAACAATAAAAGCACCATTGGGACAAATTGAGGAGGTATCCTCCCAAAAATCACATGGGAAAAAGGCCAGCATACCCACTCTCAAAGGAAAAAAGCAATCACTTGAGAGATGGGGACAAAACTACCTGGAAACTCAAACGAGGGAGGGAAAAGAAGCACTTCCAAAAATCACATGAGAAAATGGCCATCATACCCCCTCTTAAAGGCCAAAATAAACTTCCCCTAAGAGATGGGGACAAAACTTACTATAAACTCAAACAAGGGAGAGAAAAGAGGCACTCCCAACAATCCCAACACCACCATTAGAGATAGAGGCCAAAATAAATCCCATAGTCTACACAAACAAAGGTTCTTACTCTACCAAAACTATACATTGACCAAATCCCTCCATTGGGAACCTCGCACACCACAAGAGCCAAGCTAAAGCCAAAACTCTTGGGCAAGAAAATGGGGTTACACCCAACCAAGCAGAGGCGCCTAAAACCAGACATGGCCCTAACACCAAGCTCCAGAGCCCTTTAATGTAAAATTTTATTATAAAATATTGTAAAATTTATATTACAAAATTTATGTAATTTTTTTTAAAAATGAAATAAATTATTTAATTAATTTATTAAATAATTCAAAACATAATTAAAATTATAAGTTCAAAATAAGTTCTTACAATGAAATATTTTAGTTTTAAAAAAGAAGATTATGTTTGGAAGAGAACATATTATAATTATTTAAATAATCTGTTTTATTATTACACGAAAATGTACAAATAATATTTTTAATGTTACCAAAACTATAATTTAATTGAATATCAAATTCAGTTGTAATTAATTATTTAGTTTCAACATGATAAAAAAATATGGAGAATAGGAGAGAGAGAGGGAACTTTACTAGGGTTTCTGAAGAGAGAAAAGATGGGGATGGGGTTATTGACATGGAGATAAAGATGATGGAGGGGTAGGATTTTGACTTGATGTTTCTTAGTTTGTTGGGTTCAAGTCGTTTAACCCTTCTTGAGTTAATTAGAACTAAATATCAAACTCAAACATTATTTACATCTTCACATTTATTAATTACAAATAAAAAAATATTTTCAATTATAAACTTAGTTATATATATATATATATATATATAATTTTAAATGATTTAATAATATTTCTAGACTTAAACTAGGTTATGCTTAACATTAAATATTATTTAATATTATAAATATATCATATTTATTATATTATAATATACTTTACATTAACATATTGTTTATATTAGTATTATATTAATTAGTAATGTTGATAATTTATTGATATTAATATTAATATTTATACTACTACTATTATTACATACTACTCTATAATATTCAATATTATATCATCATATTATCTTAATTTATAGAATTTAAAAGATATTTAAAATAATCATGTAGGGGAAGAACACATGTAGTTGAGTTGTTCTAGTAGTCATGCACTACATTTTACAAATTTAAAGTTGAGTAGATAAAGATTTATGGGCTTACAGATGGGCATATGTACCAAGTTGTGGTACCAAAAAGATGTCATTTTTTTCCCCAATTTGAAGCAAGTGGTATTGCGCAATAGCGTAATCACAGTATTGTGCAATAGTGTGATCACGGTATTGCACAATACTTCTAAGGTTTGGATAGTACAAAACATAGGCTTAGAAATATTTTAAAATAGTGTGAGTGTGCTTCGTAAATTTTCAACATAATATACTTCTATGTAAAAAAAAAATTAGAATTTTAATTTAATGTGTGTTATAAGGGGTCTAAGGACCCCTTAGCACACATATAATGGCTTGAATGGGTCAAAAGGGGTTGCAGATTATCCTACAATCCATTTTGACCTATTTGATCATATAATGTGCATCTTAAGGAGTCCTAGTACCCCTTAGCACACCTATAATGGATACAATGGGTAAAAAGTGAAATATAGTACCCTATAACTCCTTTCAACTCATTTTATCTCATAATGTGTGTGTTAAGGGGTGTAAGGAGCCCTTTATACATATGTGTAATGGCTTTAATGGGTTAAAATTTGTTATATGGTATGGGCAAAAGCACAAACCTATGTCACCTTTTATAAAGGAGAAGTGATATCAAAATTTAAAGTCTTCAACTTTAATGACATAAAAGTGGCATTTGTGCTTAGAATTTGAAGATGATGTAAACTAATGAAATGTATAAAATTAGATGAAGTTTATGTCTATAATTTTTTTGAAAAAAATTGAGTGAAAATTTTATCTATTTTTTAATTTTTAAACTCTATTTTTAATTTTTTTTTAAATGCTAAAAATATAGAGTTTTTTTCCAGTCAAACAAATATATGAAAATTTTCATATTTTGGTCTGATTTTGGAATATGTTAGAATCAACATGTATACCTAGTGCACCAAAAAAGAAAAATTTAAATTCAGCTAATATTTTTAAATTTATAACTGGTCAAAGCCAAAGTTGTCAGAATTTGACAGTTTTTTTCTCTTGTCAAACTTTTTCCATCAAATCTACATATTTTTTAAAACAAATTACATTTTCTTGAAAAAGACTCTCTCCTCTAGTGCAGCATTAAAAAATAATAATTTTTGAATATGATTTACTATTTTTTTCTTATTTTTGAATAGGAATCTTCCTGAATCTTAAAATACCTACTTGTACTATTTTCAAATTATAACATATTATCCATAATCAAAATTTTAAAAAAATTATATAATCATAATCTTGACTCTGAGACCTACAAAAATATATTTTTAGTTTTTAAAAAAACTTCAATTTAGTAAGTCAAATTGGCCTTCAAAGTGAGAAGTTTGCAGAAGTTCTTATTTTTGCTTGTGTGGTTGCCACCTAGGATGCCACATAGGTAGTTCTGGCTAAAACAATTTCGGCCATAATTGTTTCGACTGAAAGGGTTTCGGCCGTAACCCCCTAGTGTATAAAATTAGCATCAATCACTTTTTGGCTATTTTTATGATATTTTGAGTCATTTGAAACATGGGGGTTACGGTCGAAACCATTTCAGTTGGAAGTGTTTCAGCCGTAACTATGCATGCCACGTCAATGGGGAAACTTGCCACATATGTACGGCCAAAACTTGTTCGGCCATAACCGTTATGGCCAAAACTATTTTGGCCGTAACCCCTCCAAATATCACAAATGGTGACACAGGTTTGTGCTTTCACACGAATCCTATGACCCCTTTTGACCCATTTGATTGCAAATGTGTGCCTCAAAGGACCCCTTGGTACACCTAATATGATAAAATTGCTTAAAGGGGGTCATATGGTACCCTATGACCCCTTTTAACACATTTGATCACAAAGTATGTGTCTTAAGAGGTCTATGAACCTACTAGCACACATGATGATTTGAATGGGTTAAAAGGGGCCATAGGGTACCCTATAACTACTTTTTTACATGTCTAATCACACAATGTATGTCTAAAGGGGTCCTCAAGCCCCTTTGCACATGTATAATGGATCCAATGGGTCAAAAGTGCTCATAGGAAACCCCATGACCCCTTTTACACACATATAATGATTTTATTGGGTCATAGGGTTCCATAAAACCCTTTTTGACCCATTCAATTATATAATATGTCTTGAGTGGTCTGAGGACCCTTTAGCATGTACATATAATGGTTTGAGTTGGTCAAAAGGCAACATAGGGAACCCTAGGACCCCTTTTGACCCATTGGATCATGTAATGTGTGTTGTAAGGGGTTTGAGGTTCCCTTAGCACACATGCTATAATTGAATGGGTCAAAAGGTGTCTTAGGGTATGCTAACACTACTTTCGACACATTTTATCACATAGTGTGTGTCTTAAGGGGTTCTCAAACCCCTTAACACACATATAATGGATCTAATGGGTTAAAAGAGACCCACTTGATAATATAATGTGTCTTAAGTGTGCAAGAACACATTAGCACACATTTAATGGTCTGAATGGGTCAAAAGGAATCATAAGGTACCCTATGACCATTTTAACCCATTTGGAAGCATAATATATCTCTTAAGGTGTTTGAAGACACCTTAAGACATATAAAATTGTTTGAATGGGATAAAAGAGGTTATAAGGTACCTTATGACCCATTTTGACCCATTATATCATATAATATGTCTTTGAAGTGATCTAACTAAGCCCGTAGCACATATAATATGATTGATTGGGTCAAAAGAGTCATAGTATTTTCTATAGCTTCTTTTGACCCATTCAGTAACATAATGTGTGTCCTAAGGGGTCCAAGGACCCCTTGGCACACATAATGCAATAAAAGTGTTTAAAAGGGGTCATAGGGTACCCTATGACCCAATCAATTGCATAATTTGTGTCTTAATGGGTCCACGGTTCCCTTAGCACCCATATAATGGGTTAAATAGGTCAAATGGTGTCTATGGGTACCCTATTGCCCCTTTTGATTGATTTGATCATATAATATGTATCTTAAGGGATTTGAGGATCCTTTAGCACACATATAATGGTTCAAATCGGTCAAAAAGTCTCATAGGATACCATCTGATCTATTTTGGCTTATTTGATCACATAATGTGTGTCTTAAGGGATTTAAGGACCCCTTAGCATACAAACAATGGTTCAAATGGATCAAAAGGTGTGATAGGGTACTCTATCACTCATTTTGACCCATTTGACTACATAATATGTTTCTTAAGGACATAAGGACTCCTATGTACATATATAATGGTTCAAATGGGTCAAAAGGAGTTATAAGGCACCCTATGATCCCTTTTGACCCATTTGATTGCATAGTATATTTGTTAAGGGGTCTAAGGACCACCTTATAACACATATAATGGTTTGGATGGGTCAAAAGTGGTTTTAGGCTACCCTATGTCCTATTCGATTGCATAATGTTTGTCCTAAAGGGTCGTCAGAGCCCTTGATAGTCATTTAGTATTTCAAATTGGTCAAAAGTGGTCACAGGGTACCCTATGACCCTTTTTTTCACATTGGATCACATAATGTGTGTCTAAAAGGGTTTGAGGAACCATTATCACATATAATATGATCAAATGGGTTAAAAGGGGTATAAGGATTCCCTAGCACATATACAATAGTTTGAATGGGTCAAAAGGGGTCTTAGGGTACTCTATCACCCCTTTGATCCATTTCACCATATATTGTTGTTCTTAAGGGATTTAAGGACCCCTTAGCACACATACAATGGTCCAAATGGATCAAAAGGTGTCACAGGGTACTCTATGACCCCTTCTAACCCATTTGATCACATAATGTGTGTTTGAAAGGGTCTAAGAACCCCTTAACACACATCTTAATGTTATAATGGGTCAAAAATGGTCAAATAGTACTCTATAACCCTTTTTGACCCATTCAATCACATAATGTGTGTCATAAGGGGTCGAGGGACCCTTTAACAAATATGCAAAGGGTGAAATGGGTCAAAAGTTTTCATAGGTTACCTTATGACCCCCTTTGACCCATTCAATTGAATAATGTTTACTTTAAGGAGCCTAAGGACCCCTTAGCACATATATAATTCTCTGAATGGGTCAAAAGGGGTCACAAGATATCTTATGATCCCTTTTGACCCATTTGATCATATAATATGTCTAATGACATGGGAGGTGGGAAAGGGAGAGAGAGCTCAAATTAGCATGAGTGTACCCCAAAATTTATATTTTACTATATATTTTATATTTTAGTGTATGTTTTATATTTTATGTATATTTAAATGTTATATTTTGTGTATATGATCCCAATGCTCAAATTGACATGAGTGTGCCCTATTTGAAAGGATTTTCTAGTCTTTATTTATTGTTGTAGGAGTACACACTATAGTTTATGCCTACTATAGCATGTGTGTGCTATTTAAACTACTATATTTTAAAAGCATCCTCATGCTATTTAAAAACCACTATATTTTCATAGTGTGCTTGCACTAGCACTATTGCATGAGCACAATTTTCAATGACTCGCCAAGCCCAAGGCACACCAATAACACATGACTCTATGGGGCACACCAATAAAAAATTTCTCTTTTATGTCCATAATTTGAAATCTTAATATTATTTTTTCCTTTTCAAATTATTATTGAAAATAGGATGGAGACACCATCTAGAACCTTGTACCACACCCCTATTTTTACACAATGCACCCTTCAACATAATTTCTAATATATTTACCAAATTGTAAAACGCATGCATAAAAGACTTTTTGGTTTTCCTTTACTTCTTGTCCATTAATATGAGGATTAGCTTGATAAACCATTTTTTCTTTGTAAAAGAAGTTTTTTTTTCTTTGATAGCCAAACTTTGAATTATATGTATAAGTACAAAATTTCTTCATCTCACCACAAAACTCCAAATCAAAGGTATTTGTTGAGTTCAAATTTATCTTGTTCTTTATTTTTTAATTAGTTGTACAAATGTCATCTTCTAACATGACATTTAAACTTTACTTTAAGCTTCTCTTATTTTATATCGGTGATATTTCATTGAAAATAATGAGTTGAAGGTTGTTAATAGTACAAGAATCAATGTAAGATTGAAATAGATGCTATTTAGAAGTCCTCTAAAACTTCTTGCACATTCTTCTAAAAAAGCTATCATATGAATGTAATCCTATAACTTGTTTTCTTTCTTCTTTTACATTGAAAAATTGAGCTTAGGATGATAATTTTTTTTTCATTTTCTAATTATTGAAAATATAATGGAAATACCATCTAAACGTCTGTATCACAACTATGCACCATTCTACATGATTATATACCTCGTCCAATCTTTAAACAAGTTATTCAAAAAATCATAGTTTCATTTCATCTTTAAAACATATTCTGAACTTCTATAACAAAAACAAAAGAAATGACTTTTTTTTTCTTGTTGAAATTTTTTAAGAGATCAAAATGTCTAAAATATCATAAAGTGAGAACAATAAAAGGTATTTATAAGACGGCTTGAAAAATGAGATACAATAAGATTAAAATGAATCAGGAAAACTGATCTTTTTCTCATGTCTTCATTCGTCCATGTTTATGGGAAAACCATGTTTTTGTTTTCTTCTCAATATAAGAAATGAAAACTAGGAACTTTTGACATGAATATTCTAGCATGGAAGTAAACATAACGTGATCTGAGATGTTGATGTGGTAAAAAAATCTCACACAATTAAGTACAGTTGTCCACATAGTGAAATATAGAAGCAGCAACTGCTCCGTATCATCGAAATGCATCTTTTCTATTGAAAGCTTCAAAACAAAGTCGTCATTTTCAAATCATTGCCCAGTAAAGTGACAGCGCGTGCAGTGTTTCATCAATCCCTGTACACTGCCTGTAAAAGAGGAATCTAGGCCGTGCTTCAATAATTGAAGGGCAAATATGCACTCTCTAATAATTGAAGGGCGGAAGAAGCAGGCAGCAGTTGTTCTATATATACAATTACCTCTCTCCCTACCATATTAAAGTAGTATTCTATGCCTCTCCGGGTTTCCTTCATAATGGATTTCAATACGAGTGTTTCTGCAATAGCCACTGGGATCTTATTATTTGCTGCGTTGCTCTTCCTTCTATTGATAAGGGTGAGAAAGAACAACGGCAGGTTAGCATTGCTGCTGTCTACACCGATCTGTACCGCTGCAGCGGCTGGCTGAGAAACATGTCGGTGAAGTTCGGGTCTGTTGATGTTGTGGTTGCCTCTTCTTCTGAGGCGGCCAAGCAGTTTCTGAAAACCCGCGACTTGAATTTTGCCAACAGGCCGTTTATTGGCGCTTGCTCCGTACGGAGAATACTGGCGAGACATGAGGAAATTATGTGGGAAGAGAATCGAGTCATTCGGAAGGTGATGGAGGAAGAGGCGGTGGCGATGGTGAAATGGATCTGGGAGAAGAGCGAGGAGGGGAGAGTGCGTGTAAATGTGAGCGAGAGTGTTGCATCTTACGTATCCGACTTGACATGGTGGATGTTGACGGGCAGCACAAATAGCAATCTCCAATCCGGCGGCAGAGCGTTTGAGGAGCTGTCATTATTGGTGACTTCATTTCCTGGTTGGGATGGCTGGACTTGCAGGGGCTGAGGCGACGTATGAAGAATGTTCACCAGCGGTTGGATGCAGTTTTTGACAAAATAATAGATGAACATGTGGAGCGCAAGAGGAGGAACAGCGCAGAGGAAAATGAAGTACATAGAGACTTGGTTGTGTTCGTGGACATGGAAATCACAGCAGAAGACGAGAAAGCAATCATTTTTTAAGTCATCTTTAATCTTGTTCAAGTGGACCGCTTAAACATCATACGTTAAAGTTTAATTCTTAGATTAAAAGTGTTAAATAGTCAAAATTGATTTAGTTTTTGAAGCCTAATTTCTTCTTTAGTATGTGATGTTTAAGAGTGGTTGATAAATAGGTTAGTGGGATCAAAATTGATTCATTTGAAAAAATATTATACATTCTTACCATGCACAAGGTACTTTTGATTATCATTATTTTATATAAGGTATCACATACTTTTATACAAGTAATGTTTGTTGATGCAATAGATACATCAACAACTACATTGGAATGGGCCATGAGTGAATTATTGAGATGTCCAAGAGTGGGGAAGAAATTACAAGTCGAAATTGATGCTATGATTAAAAAAGATGAGAAAACAACATATTTTGATATTTTTAGAATGGAATACTTGTATTTTGTTGTGAAAGAGACATTGAGATTATATGCCTCTGTTCCCTTGCTCATACCACATGAATCTATAGAAGCTTGTATTGTGAAAGATCATGATCATGAATACTTTATACCCTCAAAAACAAGGCTTGGGCTATAGGAAGTGATCTACAAGTATGGAAAGATCCTTTGAAATTTAGGCCTGAGAGGGTCATGGGCAAAAATTTGGATATAGTCAAAGATCTAGAATTAAACATGATTCCTTTTGGTGTTGGAAGGAGACGTTGTCTACGTTCTTCTATGGGCATTGCCATTATTGAGGTTGCATTAGGACATCTCTTTCACTACTTTGATTGGAGAAGTAATGGTGCTATAGATATGAATGAATCTTTTGGAACGGCCATTCTTGGAAAAGAGCCTCTACTTGGTATTCCAACTTTGAGGTTAAGTTTGAATGCATCATCTTACCGAAAAATACAATTATTGTTAAAAAAGTAGAAGCATTTTTTCCTAAATATGATATAAAATCATATATGTTGTAAATTTTCATCTCATTATGATATGAATTAAAACTAATATTGTAATGTACTGCAACATGTTATAAATAAAGCTTGTATTACTCATAAGGCTCCAAGATTTGTCCAATTTCCATCTCTTTGCTTTGTCCTTCAATTATTTTGTAAAAGATTTCAAGTATGCTTAAAAAATTTCTACATTAGTTTTGAATTGTTCTTGTGTGGTTTTTGTTTGACATCTCTATTTTATTTTACAATAACACTCTATGGTCAGGTTTCAATTCAAAGAATATAATTCAGGGGCATTCTAAAACCCATTTTTTCTCTAATAAAAAAAATGCCATGAATTAAACTAATTCAAATAAAGTAGTACATTGGTATCCTCATTTTATTTAATATTGTTATAGTTCAAATACAAAATAAATTATATCTTTTAAATAATATTTATAAAAGAAAAAGCTAAATATTTTTTATGGGTTATGAATTAACACATGATAAAATTTCCTTTATAACTTGTTTATAAATAAAATTTATTTATTTACCATTTTATATATAAAACCTATATGTCTTGTTACCTTTGTTAAGCTAACTTGTTATAGAATATCAGTATATGTCAAAGAACATTAATTAAATATGTTTTCAACTAATCAATATTTCTAAGTAACTTGATTGGAAACATGGTGAAATAGTCAAGTGATGCGAGTGATTAAGAAGTCAATTTCAAAAAAAAATGTAAGCCAGGCATCCAAAGCTTGACCTCCTACATGATGAAGGGATGATAAGAGATAGCAGTCTCTAACCAAACTTCCATGGTAGAAATAATAAATGGTTTCAAACTTTTTGAAGACCAAGGTTTGGACAACTTAGTTTGATAGGGATGGGAGCAACTGGGAGGACACTATGTGATCACCACCTCCAAGATCTTTAGAAACCTATAAAATCATCAATCAAACACATCCCAAGGATTGGGAGTTGTGTTGAGTAGTTTTGTGCAATTGAATACACCAATTTCTAGTTTCTTTGAATTTGGATTTCCTATATAGACCAATGAATTGAATCATTTAATATTGTGTTGGATTTGGGTTTCTTGTATTAGTATAGTAATTTATTCAATTTTTAATTTTTTAAGTGCTCATCTAAGTATGTTTTGATATTCTTTTCTAAGTACCTTGTGTGCTTGTTCAATTTGGACTACTTGAATAATAATGGCTCCCCCATGAGTTCCTACTATGATTTCTTCATGGATTTAGAGGACATGGGAGTAGACACTATGTACATATTGTATATAAATTTTTGGGCCCTAGAGAGAGTGACAAGCAATTTAGAAGTGATGCCTTAGGAAAGTCTATTGTACTTGGTTAGGTGATCACAACATTGGGATAAAGTGGTTGATACATCAAACCAAGTGTTGCAAAAAAGGTTTCATGATAACTTTTGAAGGGGAAGAAAACACCCTAGCTAGAACAGTTACCATTAGTATGAAACTGTTAAAAATAGGTATAAAGTTTGTTTCCTAGTGTACTAACACCTTGGAGACCTAAGATACACAAATTTTGTGAGATTTTCCTAAAGGGTATTTGGGTATAAGGTTTCTTTTTAACTTCCTTTGGAGAAAATTAATACTAAATCCAAAAAACCCAAGTTCGACAATTAATCCTAGTAGTCTTATTTGTGGTAGTTTTGACTTAGGAAAAAACAACTTGATGATACCTTGTAAGATGACTATCCAAAAGTCCAAGGGAAGTCTAACATCACTTGTAAGAGGCCTCGCTCTATAAGGTTGAGGAAATTAGTTAGAAAAAATCATAGGTAGAAGGTTAGGAAGTGAGTTTGAAGACACATTTAGGTAAAGAAAGAACTATAAGGTCATTGGTGCCACTAGGTTGAGAGTGGATAGAGGATAGGATAGAGATCCTCTAGGGACTAGGGAATCATGGGAAACCTAATAGGCTAGGAGAAATCTTGAGAAAGTCCTTGGGAAGGTAAGGACTAAAAAGTAGTTTAACCTAGCATTACATCATTCTCATAAAAAATTAGAATGTTGTTCCTCACTCAACATTGTTTTGTGACACTCAATCATCACTATGTTTCTTGGTTTCTATTAAGTTTCTTTCTTAGCACATGCACTATCACTTGGTAATATTGATGCTTGCTCAACACTGGCTTTTATCAATACATTTTTTGGCTTGATTGACACTAACATCACTTAGCATGGGCATATAACATTCTTTAGTCTTTTACTCTATTGCTTGGTCAACCCTCTGCATTTGATTTGTTTGTGATCACACCTTCAAGACTTCAGCATTACTATCTTCTTCACTTGTAACATGATTTAAATAATGAAACTATAATGTAAAAGTACAACAAATAAAATGTCCATTTTTAGTTTCCTCTTCACAACTCAACCTATCCTCTAGACTCTTTTGTTATGAACAATATCTCAAATCCTCTTCTTCAATCAAATAGATATGACATTTAGATCAGATAGAAAATTGTCTCACCAATAGCTTTGACATCAATGACAACATAACAATTGTTCTAATTGTAGTTTCCATCATTTATAACAAAAAAAATAACTCTTTATCTCCTCTAACTAACTCTTGAATTTCCAAAAAATGCCTCTTCATTTTCTCTAACTTTTCAAATTTGTCTAGTACCCTTTTCAATTCAACATGCAAGAATTTGTTAAAAAAACTAAAAATGCCACCACTAAGTGGTGGGCATTTTTTAATAATAAAAACTTTACAAACACCACATGGTAGGCATTATCAAATTTTGTTAAAAATATTTTAATTTGGTGATGGGGGCACAAGCCCTGGCCACGCACAATGCACATTGATTAAATCATTAAAAATATTATATTGATTTGTTGGCAACACTGGCACCCCCCACCATCCCATTACTCTACACTCCCCTTTGATGGAATATTGTCATTGTTTTCTACAACGATAACCAATGCCTAGCCATGGGCAATGTAACCCCTATGGATTTGTTTGGTTTTTTTTTTTTAAATAAAATTTAAATTGTTTTTTCTTTTTAAATATTTATTATTTTACTAAGGTTTTTTTAATTTATTTCAAAGTTTTTATTTTTTTCTATTTTCTTTTAGTTTTGTTAATACAAATTTTTCAATCTTTGTTTAGTCTTTTTTTCTTCAAAATTGAAAATGCCATTTAGTATTTAAAAATTATATGGTATTTGAAATACTAAATGTCATTGAAGTATTTTTAGAATGATAATATATAAATCTTGAATGCCAAATTACATTTCATTTATTTCATTTGAATTTGAATATTGAATTTTGCTTGTAATCATCATCCTATCTTTTTTCCTTACGTGAAAGATTCCTTGGCATATTTCCATTTTGGAAATTGTTGCTGGCATTGTATATGGCTCTCAAAATAATAATAAAATAAAATAAAATTATATGTAATACATATATAGACATACACAAATTCATCCCTATTTAGTATGGATATACTCATTACACTATATGATGTTGCAATTAAGAATCCTTTGGTAAATCGCTCATTTAATCCTATCTAGCATAAGCATTACTAGTTTTCTTTAGAGCATTATTAAGTGATCATAAAATAGTTCAACCACTTTCTTATACGATGATTTTTAGAGAGGAACTATCACTATAAATTAGAAAATTGATTAATAGTTAATAGACCTATGTTTTTAATTCAAAGTACATGTTGTTTCATAGAATGAAAGCTAACATTATAGGAGCCTTAAATAATTTTAATTTCTAAAATAAACAACGATATTGTTTCACATGTCTATAGCAATTCCATAAAATTTTTCACTAGTGATTTGTTTTATATGACTTCTCTTATTGCCTACTATTTTTATTGCACCTAATATACAAGTGTATTCTTCAATTTATTAATTATTATGTGTTTGAATTGAAAAATCTAATATATGTAATAGGTATAATAATGCAATACTTAATTGGTAGTTAAATTCATAATATACATTCATTTAAAGGTATATTAGGTTTTACAGGGATATAGAGTTCCATATAAGAGCACATAAAATTATAATACTAATTTTTATCTTTTATTTAAAATAAAATATGTTTGCAGATTATTATGTTATATATCTAGTGATATTTTTAGTATCTTAACATTGGACATGATTTATGTTGATTGTTTTAATTAATTGGAGTTGAGTTACTATTTCATTAAATATTTACTTTTAATATATAAAAAAAAATACATATTCTATATTATAAAAGATCTAAATTAACATACAAAATAAAGAGGTGTCGAATATTGAAATATAAATCAAATTATATATATATATATATATATATATATATATATATATATATATATATATATATATATATGTATGTATATATATATATGTATATATATATGTATATATATATATGTATGTATATATATATATGTATATATATATATATATATATACATATATATATATGTATGTATATATATATATGTATATATATATATATATATATGTATGTATATATATATATATATATATATATATATATATGTATATATATATATGTATATACATATATATATATACATACATATATATATATATATATACATACATATATATATATATATATATACATGCATATATATATATGTATGTATATATATACATGCATATATATATATGTATGTATATATATACATGCATATATATATATATGCATGTATATATATACATGCATATATATATATATATATGCATGTATATATATACATACATATATATATATATATATATATATGCATGTATATATACATATATATATATATATATAAATATATATATACATATATATATATATATATATATATATATATATATATATATATATATATATATATATCTTATCACTTGATGGACTTGTTAAAAATTATATTTAAGATCATTTGTGTTCTCACATAAAAGATTAAATAAATAGATTTAATTTATGAACAAGTTATGAAAGAAAAGTTATTATATGTTGAACCATAAGAATTTAGCTAAAATCATTATTAAATGAACTAATGTATTTGAAATAGTTTAACTCATAAGATGTATCAAGTACATTGTAATCTTATATTTCATTCATTTAGTTCAATAAGATGGTATTATTTTATAAATTTTATCAGTTACATAATTTGACTAAAAAGGTATTAAACAACTTTTTCTAGTAGTTATTTCTCAAGGGATGAAAGTGCATTTAGAATTATCTCCAAGTAGGAATGCCAAATATATGTTTGTTTCTAGGAATAGTACCTCCAAAAGATTCATTCATTCATATATATATATATATATATATATATATATATATCATCTTCACTTCTTCAATCAAAGTAGTGAAAGTGATGTGCTAGTGCAACATCGCTATTGGTAATGCCCAAGGAAGCACCAATGCAACCTCTTCTTATAGCTCCAAAAAGAATCATATCAAACATTTTATCCACAAATCTCTCAGATCTAAATTCCAAGGGTTCTTTCCATACTCTGGGATCTCTTCCAATAGCCCAAGAATTTACTGTAATTTGTGTTTTCTCTAGTATCAAGTATTCATGTTCAGGTCCTTTCACAATACAAGTGTCTATAGATTCATGAGGAAGGAATAAAGAGACTAGTGGATATAACCTTAACGTCTCTTTACCAAACAATGCAAGTACTCCATTCTTTAAATATCATAATTTGTTATTTTCTCATCTTGTTTTACTATAGAACTGATTTCTTCTTGAAGATTCTTCATCACACTTGGGTTTCTCAATAATTCACTCATTGCCCATTCCAATGTAGTCGATGATGAGTCAATACCACCAACAAGCATAACATATAAACATGTTAATGCATTAATTGAAATAAATATATGTGTTTAATCAATAGAGAACAATGTCACAACTAAATTAGATTATACGAAAGAAATTATTAAATTACATTTATAAATAGAGATTATAAGTTTATAAAACAAACTAAGAGTAACCAAATCGAATTAAATGAACTATACTAGGAAAGAGAACCTCATAAACCTTTTATAAATAATCTTTTTTTAATTAATTATTATATTAAAATTACATATTAACAAAAAAGGGACCACTGAATACAAAAATCACCCCATAAAAGTTTACACCTCATAACTTTGAGCATCCTAACTTCCTAATTTTTAAAATCTTAAGGCTATACTTATTATAAAGTCAAATGACTTTCTAGTCATGGTTCACAAGATACATAGTTCTCATCAATAGTGGTAATATCAAAATTGCAACTATTAATCTGAAAAGGCTACCAAAACATCAACAGAACGCAACTTCAGTGATATGAGTGGGCCATGTTTATCAGCAAGCTCCCAACTGGTCAAGATTTCCAATGATGGGCAGCGGAAATGGCCCTGGCAAACATTGTTTTCCTCGTCCGTCCCAATACAAGGAAGAGAAACACAACAAACATTAAGCAGGAGATTCCAGTGGCTATTTGGAGAACCGCTCAGATTGAGATGCATTGCTAGCTCGCTTTTCTTGCAGGGAGAAAAGTCTGTATATAAAATGCGATGAAGCCTCGCCAGTTTCCGACGACCAGTTCATTGTGCCGCATGGAATCTTACGCGTTCTGCAGCATCATCTCTTTCCCACAATTCTAGTTTGTCTTTTGTCGCAGGTGAAGTCTTACGTATGTTGAAGACTACGAAATTTTTAAAAAGCCAAAAATAATATAGGAGAAATGGTTCTCTCTTAATTTTTTAATGTTTTTTGAGAGTGACGTATCTTTTCAGATTTGACCATTTCTACTCTTAAAATAGTTTTTATCATAAAATGACGTCAATAACTGACCAGTTCAACTGGGAATGTGGTGCCGTGTCACGTTGGAAAAATGTAGAGTTAAATATGCAAGCAGTAGTAGATATATACGGGGATCTGTCCTAGTGGTTATTTAGGTCAACTTGGCTTGCTTAGGGCATGTTCCCATGTCATTGCTTAACTTATTTTGATAAGTAGCAGCTGCTCAACAATTATAGGAAATAATTGTCAAGTTTGAAGTCTTATGAACATATATTTTACTCCTTATTTTTATGCATGAAACTTAACGTCTAAATTAAGTAATTAGATAATACCTTTACAAAGATGAAATTACAAATAAAATATTTTTAAATAGGAGAGTACAAAGTTTGTGGAGCTACATGATGTTTTTGGCAATAAGCAACGACTACTTATTTTCAGCCCCTCCTTTTTTCACATTGTTTATTTTTAATTGGTAACTAATAGCTGCTCCACTAAAATAGATAGAGATTCTAAATTATCCTTTATAGACACTTTTAAATTTCCATGAATACAATAAACCACTTACTATAAGGACAAAATGCACTTAAGTGGCCACATGGGAACACAAGGTTAGATCCTCTATATCACAAGTCAAATTATTCTGATTTTTTCAGTTTACTTATGTAGGTGACTCAAGAGCTTGAAGCTAAGATTTTGGTACTTAGGCATTTATGGATCTCTCTGTAGAGGTTATGGAGTTCGAAGTGGTCGAAAAGTGTCATTTTAAAATGCTTGTCTGATACTCATTATATTGACCCCCAATAATCACTCACCAAAATATACCAATACTTGTGGTTAAATGTCCAAGTACTCATCATGAAATGTCTCAATAGTTGCATAGAAATTGTTCAATCAACAACTATAAGAGCTAAAAAATGACCCACTTTTAGTACATGCATGATCGGCTATTTGAGGGTATCTATGACAAAACTCTATCACAATTATTGGACCCCCTGATGGTTATTGGGTGTCTTCCCCTATATATATCAGAACAAAAGTGTCATTTCCTTATGAAAGGGATAATACAACAATAACATATTTATTTTTAAATATAGAAATATAGGTTTAGTATGTTTCAAATGGAGGTCCAAATATGCGAGGAGGGTTATCCAATGGAAGTATGAAGTCTATGAGCAACCTAGTCCCAACAAGGGCCATCAGGAGCATTTTTTTCTACACTAAATAGGAGCAAAAAAAAATTGGCTAAGATCCAAGGACATAAGGGCATCACTCCACCAAATTCATCCAAGGCATGATCCCAGTCTCATCCCTTATGACGTCAGAGTGTTGCACTCAATGAGATTTGATCTTTGGTGGACTTGTTTGGAGTCATTCAATTTTACAAGTAGACAAAGGGCCCATCAACAATTTACATTTTTTAGACAAAAATGTTTTAATATAGAAATTGATTGGTACATCTCATTACCAAATAATTCTAATTTATGTTTTAATCTTTGATGAATGTCTTTGAGTATTACTATCTAATTATCATTGAATATGCAATATATTTATGGAATGGTTAGTACTCCCTTATTTTGAGATTTAATTTAAAGTTACATGTTATATCATTATTAAAATATTTCTAAGGACATCATCATAATGATTTTGGTACTAATTACTTTGGTATTACGAAAACATAATAATGAACCTCAATCATAATAAGTCATTGGTTGTAATAAATTTTTACAACCTCATCTCAAAAGTATCCAAGATAGACTTGTGGACTAAGATGATGTGGCCGAGGAAGCAAGAAAATGATGGGGACCATTAAAGGGAGAAATTTAGATGTTGCACAAGATATTATAGAGAAGTACGATGGATTAAAAAAGGTAATCATGGTGCACATGTTTTACAAGAATTTGTGGATGGAAAAATTAAACACATACCCAAACCAAGAATGAGAGGTTTACATAATGGATATCATGAAGGGATTCACTATGATAGAAACAAAATTGGGAACATTTTTTCTTATGTGTTGAATGGGAGACTATTGCTAAACTATTTTTAGAAATTTACCTACAATGTAAGATAAATACTAAAATTTATGGCAATCTCAATCATTAAATACATATTGCTTTAATTAGTTACAAGCTTTGGGTAAGTGTACAAAGATGAGTCTCAATTTTGTAAAAGTCGGCGAATTCAAATCATGTTCTTCTAGAAACGAGCACCCATTTTTAGAAAAATAGCACCCATATTAGGCTTGGATGCCTAATCGAAATTTCAAAAAATGAGGCACCATTTTTTATTTTCAAAAATGATGCCCATTTTTGGAAAATAAAAAAAATCGATTTTTTTAAAAACAGTCACTCTTTTAAAAAAACAAAAATAGGTACCTTTTTTTCAAAAATTGAGTACCCATTTTTATTTTTTAAAAATGGGTGGCCATTTTTTAAAATTTTGAAAAAATTGATTTTTTGGGATTTAAAATATGTTTTACACCTTGAAAATATGTTTTCATAAGGCTATCTATTTTAAGAATTAAAAAAAATAAAAAGGGTGCCCATTTCTTACGACAAGGGGTTGGATTTTTTTCTCACACCTTGGACTTTGGTTTGGGATAGGATTGGTGAGGCCAAGCCTATGCCTTGACGTCTCAAGATTTGGCTAAGGCATTGAACTAACAAATTTATGCCTTGCCATAATTTTTAAACAATCTTCTTGATTAACTTTTTTAAGAAATAAAAACTGATTAGAGTTCTCATTAGCTTGATTTCATAAATATAATTTTATAGTGTTATGATTTTATTTACTAATTTTGCATTATTTTTAATCAAAGGTGGTACCTAAATGGTTATTTAGGTCAAGTTGGCATACCCTCCCATGTCATTGCTTAACTTATTTTGATAAGTAGTAGCTGCTCAACAATTATAGGAAATAATTGTGCAGTTTGCAGTCTTATGAACATATATTTTGCTCCTTATTTTTATACATGAAACTTAAAGTCTAAATTAAGTAATTAGATAATACTTCTACAAAGATAAAATTAAAAATAAAATATTTTTAAATAGGACGGTGAAAAGTTTGTGGAGCCACATGGTGTTTTTGGCAATAAGCAACGACTACTTATTTTCAGCCCCTCCTTTTTTCACATAGTTTATTTTTAATTGGTAACTAATAGTTGCTCCACTAAAATAGATAGAGATTCTAAATTATCCTTTATAGACACTTTTAAATTTCCATGACAACACTAAACCACTTACTATAAGGACAAAATGCACTTAACTGGCCACATGGGAACACAAGGTTAGATCCTCTAAATCACAAGTCAAATTATTCTGATTTTTTCAGTTTACTTATGTAGGTGACTCAAGAGCTTGAAGCTAAGATTTTGGTACTTAGGCATTTATGGATCTCTCTGTAGAGGGTATGGAGTTCGAAGTGGTTGAAAAGTGTCATTTTAAAATGCTTGTCTGATACTCATTATATTGACCCCCAATAGTTACTCACCAAAATATACCAATACTTTTGGTTAAATGTCCAAGTACTCATCATGAAATGTCTCAATAGTTGCATAGAAAGTGTTCAATCACCAACTATAAGAGCTAAAAAATGACCCACTTTTAGTACATGCATGATCGGCTATTTGAGGGTATCTATGAAAAAACTCTATCACAATTATTGGACCCCTAATGGTTACTGGGTTCCTTTCCCTAATATAAGAAAAAAAGTGTCATTTCCTTATGAAAGGGACAATACAACAATAGCATATTTATTTTTAAATATAGAAATATAGGTTTAGTATATTTCAAATGGAGGTCCAGATATCGAGGAGGGTTATCCAATGGAAGTATGAAGTCTACGAGCAACCTAGTCCCAACAAGGGCTATCATGGAGCATTTTTTCTACACTAAATAGGAGGGAAAAAAACACAACTAAGAGCCAAGGACATAAGGGCATCACTCCACCAAATTCATCAAAAGCATGATCTCAGTCTCATCCCTTATGATGTCAGAGTGTTACACTCAATGAGATTTGATCTTTGGTGGACTTGTTTGGAGTCATTCAACTTTACAAGTAAACGAAGGGCCCATTAAGAATTTACTTTTTTTAGACAAAAATGTTTTAATATAGAAATTGATTGTTATATCTCATTACCAAATAATTCTAATTTATGTTTTAATCTTTGATGAATGTCTTTGAGTATTACTATCTAATTATCATTGAATATTAAATATATTTATGGAATGGTCAGTACTCCCTTATTTTGAGATTTAATTTAAAGTTACATGTTATATCATTATTAAAACATCTCTAAGGACATCTTCATAATGATTTTGGTACTAATTACTTTGGTATTATTAAAACATATTTATGAACCTCAATCATAATAAGTCATTGGTTGTAATAAATTTTTACAACCTCATCTCAAAAGTATCCAAGATAGACTTGTGGACTAAGATGATGTGGTGGAGGAAGCAAGAAAATGATGGGGACCATTAAAGGGTGAAATTTAGATGTTGCACAAGATATTATAGAGAAGTACAATGGATTAAAAAAGGTAATCATGGTGCACATGTTTTCCAGAATTTGTGGATGGAAAAATTAAACACATACCCAAACCAAGAATGAGAGGTCTACATGAATGGATAACATGAAGGGATTCACTATGATAGAAACAAAATTGGGAACATTTTTTCTTATGTGTTGAATGGGAGACTATTGCTAAACTATTCTTAGAAATTTACCTACAATGTAAGATAAATACTAAAATTTATGACAATCTCAATCATTAAATACATATTGCTTTAATTAGTTACAAGCTTTGGGTAGGTGTACAAAGATGAGTGTCAATTTTGTAAAAGTTAGCGAATTCAAATCATGCTCTTCTAGAAACGAGCACCCATTTTTAGAAAATGGCACCTGTATTAGGCTTGGATGCCTAATTGAAATTTCAAGAAATGAGGCCCCATTTTAAGAAAATAGTCACTCTTTTTGAAAAAAAAAATGGGTACCTTTTTTCCAAAAATTGAGTACCCATGTTAATTTTTTAAAAAATGGGTGGCCATTTTAAAAAATTAAAAAAAAAAAAAAAAAAAATTGATTTTTTTGTATTTAAAATATGTTTTACACATTGAAAATACTTTTTCATAAGGCTATCTATTTTAAGAATTTTTTTTTTAAAAATGGGTGCCCATTTCTTACAACATGGGGTCAGATTTTTTTCTCGCACCTTGGACTTTGGTTTGGGATAGGTTTGGTGAGGCCAAGCCTATGCCTTGACCTCTCAAGATTTGGCTAAGGCATTGAAATAACAAATTTAGGCCTTGCCATAATTTTTAAACAATCTTCTTGATTAACTTTTTTAAGAAATAAAAACTGATTAGAGTTCTCTTTATCTTGATTTCAGAAATATAATTTTATAGTGTTATGATTTTATTTACTATTTTTGCATTATTTTTAATCAAAGGTGGTACCTAAATGTAAAATAGAAAAGTTCACTAAAACTATAATAAGGTTTTTATTTTATTGTCTTTCTTAAATTAATTTATATGCCATCAATCTACATACAATTATTTTGAAGTTAAAATAAATAATTTTAGAAAAAAACTTAAATTTTTATTAAATTATGGTGTCTATACATAGGATGTTTTAAAATTTACCTTTATAGCCAATTAAATAAAAAAAATTCAATTAAAAATTAAGTAAAAATATTTTCATCAATCTTTGGTATGTTAGGCAACTTTCTTTAAAATAATTATAAAAATTTATTTATTTCTGTCAAATTATGGTGTCTGTACACGAGTGTGGTATGTCTTGAAACATACATTTTGAAGAAAAATGATTTTTAGAGATCCATAGCAAAAAAAAACTATCATATGGGTACACAAATAAATTACATATTCAAAAAGTATATTCGAAGCAACACAATCTTTATTTCTAATTTTTTTTTATATTCAATCTCTAAATGCCTCAAATTTTGACATCAATTTACAAGAAATTTCAAAAATAGGAAAAATATTTCCACTTTTTGCCATAAAGTGAGACCCCTAGAATTATATAGTATAAAGCTTCATATTTCATGTGAAAAAGTCTTAGGGAAAAGCGATTTCTATAGTTCTCAAATATAAATGTGAAATCCCTAAAATTATATAGTATAAAGCTTCATATTTCTTGTGATTGCTTTCTCAAACTACTTATAGTAAAGGTTAGCAATACACTTTTAGAGAGGAGACAAAATGTCAAAACCATATGTTGTCATCATCAATATGACAATTATGTAACATTACAAATCAAGGAGCTACTCTTGACCAATGAAACATGGTCCATTAATAATTTCAACCATTCATTCAATAATCTTTTTCAAAATTTTATTTTCATTGGTCACAAAAGGAAAGGATTGAAGCTCAAATAGAGCTCTTGTTTGCATTGTCCTATGTCAAAAATGAACTTGAATTTTGCCTCTTCAATGTGGCTAACAAATCTTTGCTCACCAAATTGATGTAGTATATTCCTATCTATGGGACCACGATAGTCATAAAATCATTTTAAAATGTATCTTCTACTCATATCTATTTGTTTTTAACAACATCTGAATAATCAGTTCATAAATGTTTATTGTTGCTCTACTCATTCTATTATTATATTATTATATTCGTGGTATGATTTTCATCACTTCCAATACTCCTAGCAATGTAGCTTGAATGGTATAGATTCCTATGGAATCTTTATGTCCTTTCTTGTATGCGCGACTATATATATTATCTTACTTTAGCAATAACATATGAATTGTTTGCTTTTTTGCAAAATACTTGTGTTTACTTTCACATGATTTTAATTAAGCTTTAAAACATTTTTTTTTACTATGGATCCAAAATTTTAATAGTCATTACAATAAAGATATATTAAAAGTTCAACAATTTAGACTATGATGGATAAGAAAACCAACACCCTCATGCATCCCACCATAGAAATAGAAGATATTAGAGACCAAAACTAGCGCTGAATAGACCTAATCTAAAGACACCGAAAGAAAAGACTATATACTAAAAAACTTGTAAACTAACCCAACATTAAGCTGGGTCAAGATTCTACTCCCATTGTTGTTCATTGGTTGCATTTTATCTTCTATTTAATAATCCTAATGTACCTTTTCATTGGTCAAGTAGTTGTTCAAAGAATACTAAACATGAAATATACATGTCTTTGGATTCTAGAGATATACTTGCCTTTGCATTCTCTTTGTATTAGGATGATTCTTCCTTTATTTCTTGGACACATATGTTTAATTATCAAACTAGTACAAATAACATTTCTTGGAGTTCAATGATTGTTATTCTCGTTTTATAAAAATAATAATTTGCCTTTATAAATGAATTCATTCCATTATTCACCTGGCACAACATCATGACTTCTTTGGTCCATGTTATACATCTTGTCTCCTCTGTCCTTGTGACATCATGAACCCACCATCATATTACTGAAATGATAGGATAAATACTTCCTTAAAACAAAATGGAAGGATAGAATGAATCCTTTGTAGTGTTGTCTAGTGTGAACACTACTATTTACTACATTTTGTCCTAATTCTTTATTATCATGATGATATTCGACTACTTGCAATGCATATATATGCTTGTGTTTTTATCATGTGCTTTCTCCTTAAGCTTTATGCTTCATTTAGTGTAAAGAATCAAATGTTTAATTCAAAATGATAATCAAAATTCAAATAAATAGTACCAATTGAATTTTATGTGAAAATGGTTAACAATAATAATATCTACTAAAATACTTAACCCTCAAATACATTTCATTAAAATCTATTACAAACTAGTTCAATATAATTTAAGGTAGATTTCAAATAAGAGAGGAAGGAATAATAAAACTAAGTTTTGTATCTCTAATATTGCTATTCAACTATGTAGTTTTTGAGTCAAACTTGTTGATCCATGTTTCATGAGTAGTTGTTCACAACTACCCATCTCTAATGAGAATAAATGGAACACTTAACTCTTATTACATCTAGGTGGCTCTTAGAGAGATAGAGCACTAAGACTTCCTACAAGGTCAATCATTCTAGTACTACTCTAGCTCAAATGAACTTAACTAAGTATATTATAATAATTATAGTTAAGTTGTAAATACATTAAATTAGTTTTTAATAATTCAATAGAATTAAATCAATAGATAATATAAATTATTATAAAGTTTTAATTAATATCAAAAATAAAAAGATGACGACTATTAAATTAATGTTATTTGACATATTAATATCTTCTCACTTTATGGACCCACTAAACATTATATTCAACAGAACTTAAGTTTCCATATAAAAGAACAAATAAATAAGTTTTTTTTTATAAACATGTTGTTATAAAAGAAAATATACTACATCTTAAACCATAATAATTTACCTTTAAACTCAATTTAAAATTAAAAAAATTATTTTCAATAGTTTAATTCATAATATGGATCAATACATTACAATATTCTTTTTAATCTCATTTCGTAGTAAGATGAAAATTCATTTATAAATTTTAATAAATTACATAATTTGAGCAAAAAGGTATTCAACAACTTTCACTAATGATTATATCTTAAGGGATAAAAGTGTGTTTAGACTTTATTTTGAGTGGGAATACCAAATAGATGATTGTTTCTAGTAATGGTTCCTCCAAAAGCCTCATTTATATCTATTTCATCTTCACTTCTCCAATTGAACTAGTGAAAGAAATGTGCTAAACCAACCTCAACAACAACAATTCCTAAGGAAGCACAAACACAACCTCTCCTTCTTGAGCCAAAAGAAATCATGCTTAACTCTGGATCTTTGACCAATATCAAACATTTTATCGATGAATCTTTCAGGTCTAAATTCCAAAGGTTCTTTCCATACTCTTAGATCTCTTCCTATAGCCCAAGCATTAACTATAATCCTTCTTTTCTTTGGTATCAAATATTCATGATTAGCTCCTTTGACAATACAAGTTTCTATAGATTCATGAGGAAGGAGTAAAGGGGCCAATGGATAAAATCTTAATGTCTCTTTCACCACACAATGCAAGTATTCCATTCTTAAATTACCCTAACTTGTTATTTTCTCATCTTGCTTTACAATAGAATTAATTTCTTCTTGCAATTTTTCATCACACTTGGGTTTCTTAATAATTCACTCATAGCCCATTCCAATGTAGTTGCTATTGTATTGATTCCACCAATGAACATTACCTTTGATTATATGGATACATTAATCAAAATAAAGATATGTGTATAATAAATAGAACATAGTGTGATGACTAAGCTAGATTATTTAATAGAAATTCATGATTTTTTTTCATAAATAGAGAATGTAATTTTATAAAAGAAAATTAAGCAGAAAAATGTAATTTAGATGGACTATACTAACCGTAACTTCTTGTCTTAAAATTTAAGTAGAAATTTCAAATCACTCTCAATTTTTTAGAGAATCCTACATTGTAAGTCTACTACTTTTAGCTAAAGTTTGAGAACCACATCATCAAATATGATTATGACATTAGTATCAAGATTCAAGTATGCAACTTTAGTCAAACTCATTGACTTGTGTTTCATATGAGAATTAGTTGAGAATTCATTCAGAAGAACTAATACTCTTGTGACAATGAATGGATCTCCTAGCACACATTGCATCTAGATGATGGATGTAGAAGTGATGCACCAAGAGTTCCTAAGAGCTTACTCTATCTAAAGTCTAGCCACTCAAACCAAGGAACAAGGTCTCCAATGTTAACCACTCCCGCTAAGTCAGCAATCCTCAAATGTTGCACCTCCCCATGCACTCTGTATGTTCTTCTATTATCTTCTCCATTGTTGCGTTGGAGCGGTCGTGAAGATTCATCATGTGTGGTATCCAATGTTAACCACTCCTGATAACTCGTCAACCTTAGAATGTTAATCAGCTCCTCAAACGCTTCACCTCCTGACACACAGTCTGCATTTGTCCTGCCCATCAACATTCTCTTGCAACACTCACTTTCCCCCCTTCGCTCTTCTCCCACATCGATTTCACCATTGCCACCACCTCATATTGATATTGAAATCCATTGCTCTAGCAGGCCTCCCCAATTTCAATGATCCACTCATTCTACCATATGGCATCTTACGTTCTACAACCCCACCTCTTTACCATGATTCCTTTTCATCTTATATGGAAATTTTGTTGGAAAAATTAAACGTTGAAGAGCCAGTAGGTTTCCCTCAAGCCCCACGTCCATCTACCGTATCAGGTCACCGCAGGCATCCATGAATGACAAGCATTTGTTTTTGGTAGGTGAGATTTTGAATTTGGACGTTGAGGGGGAAGATATGACAAAAAGGAATGTTTATTCATTCATTCAGAGATTTCAAGCAGATCAAGCAGATCAGAGAAAAGTTGTAGAGCTAAGTAGAGAAGGAAGAAGGAAAGAAGTTTGTGCCTACAGTTGCACATGTTTCCCTTGTTCACTCAGTAAGTTTTTTGTTGTTTGGATTTGTCCTGTTGAACCAGTGATTGCTCCAGGCACCATTGTATGCAACCATTAGAGTTACAAGTTTAAAAGCTTATTGAAGGTTGAAGTATTATCAGTTTAGGGTTATTTTAGGGTTTTCTGGTTGAAGCTGAATGCTCCCAAATTTTGTAATAGTTTAAATCTTAGTTGAATAGAAAAGAAAGTAGGCATACTTGAATCTATTGTTCTTCCTCTTCTATTCATTACATTTGAGAAACTTGGTTGAAAGGTTAAAGCTCGGCTCTCTGGTTTTAATTGTGAAAGCATTCACGTTAGATTGTTTCTAAGTTATAAATTTTATTAGTTGGAGCCGACCTTACTCGGCATCCATTGTCTTCTTTGACTGTCGAGCTAACTTGGCATCTACTACTTTTCCTTTTGTTTACTAAGCTCACTCGACACCTGTTGCTTGTCACTTGACACCCTCAAGTGCCGAGAAACCTATCACTCAGCACCATCAAGTGCCGAGAAAAACTAGCACTCAACACCTTCATGTGCTGAGAAAAATTGGCACTCAACACCTTCATGTGCCGAGCATTTTTCAAGTGCCAAGTAAATTTTTTTTGAGCTAGGGTTGTGAGTATTAAATTAATTTTTAATATATTTCTCACATGGTATCAAAGCTTTGAGGCCCCACATCCAAAGTGAGTTAGGGCATTTTTTTCTTGGGATATTTGACATGGCAGGAGATGCAGGAAAGATATGGAAGCAGCCGCCATCTTTTAATGGGAAAAATTATGATACATGGGCAAAGAAGATGAAGACCATAATGGTTGAAAATGATTTGTGGGAGTTTTTAGTTAATGGATTCAATGATGTAACAGAACCAACTTAGTATGCTACTCTCACAAATGCACAGAAGACTTATTTGAAAGAGTCAAGGAGGAAAGATGCTAAAGCATTAATTTTGATTGAAGCAGCAATGATAGAGATAGTATTCCCAAAAATTGCAGTAGTAAATTATGCAAAGGAAGCTTGGGATATCCTTGAGAAAGACTTCAAGGGGACTGATAAAGTTCATACTGTAAAGCTATAGAACATAAGGAGGGAGTTTGAGGACCTTCAGATGAAGGAAAATGAATCAGTTGCAGATTTCAGTTCAAGAACCTCCAATGTGATTAACCAATTGAAGTCAAATGGAGAAGACTATCAAGAGCAGAGGATAGTGGAAAAGATATTGAGGATTTTACCTCATAAATATGACAATTTGATCATGACCATAGAAGAGGCAAAAGACCTCATTGTTTTGACAATGGATGAGTTGATGGGTTCTATTCAAACCCATGAACATAGGATCAACAGATCTACTTCTTCATCTTGCCAAGAGCAAGCATTCATGGATTAGTCAAATCCAAGAGGAAGGGGGAGAGGAAGAAATGGCTCAGGTAGAAACTCCAGAGGTAGAGGCAGAGGCTAAGGTAATGAAGGACAAAGCAATCTTGCAGCAGAAAGCTCAGGAAGAGCAGATGGAGCAAGTAGCTCTCAAAATACCTCAAGAGGAGGTAAGAAAAACTAAAACTCAAATAAGAGTAATGTAGAATGCTACTACTATCATAAATATGGGCATTATGCAAATGAATGCTAGAAGAAGTAGAATGATCAGTCACGACAAGCAAATGTGGCTGATGTGAACATAGGAAGTGGACCCAATGTTGCTGCCTTCATCATGTGTAATGTTGGTGAAGAAGGAAGCCCTGATGTTTGGTACCTCGATAGTGGATGTAGAAACTACATGAGTGGTAATGAAACCTTGTTTTCATTCATTGACAAGAGTTTCAAATCTGAAGTTAAAATGGGTAACAATGGAACCCTACCAGTTGTGGGAAAATGATCTATTATGGTCCGCACCAAGAAAGGAGGGAAATACAAAATATGTATTTCGCCCCTGGTATGAAGCACAATTTGATTAGAATTGGTCAGCTCATTCAAAATGGATACAAAGTGCTGATGGAGAATGGCACGTGTGTCATTCATGAAAAGGATGGGAGCAAGAACTTACTTGCAGTAGTTCAAATGACAAAAAATAGAATGTTTCCCTTGAGGATAGAGACATGTTTCTTATCTCAAGTTTGTGTTGCACCTCACACACAATTAGCTCTAAGGAGTGTGATTGAAGACCCTTCACGATTGTAGCATCTCAGGTATGGTCATCTCGGCTATGCTGGTTTAAATTTATTGTCAAATAAAAGAATGGTAGATGGTTTGCCATGTGCAGGAAATTATTTTGACAAGTGTGAGGCTTGTATTTTGGGTAAGCAACATAGGCTTCCCTTTAATTTTGAGAATTCTAGGAGGGCTAGATATCCATTAGAGTTAGTGCATACCGACCTAGTTGGTCCTATGCAAGTTACTTCGATTGGGGGGAGTACTTATTTCATGACATTCATTGATGATTTCAGTCGTAGGACATGGGTGTATTTCTTAAAGAATAAATCTGAAGCATTTGATAAATTTGTAGAATTTAAAGCCTAGGCTGAAAGAGAATGTGGACATTATATCAAGGTCATAAGATCAGATAGAGGAGGGGAGTATACCTCTAATTCTTTTATAAACTTTTGTAGGAAACATGGCATAAAGAAAGAGCTCACAGCCAGGTACACACCACAGCAAAATGGAGTGGCTAAAAGATAGAATAGGACCATTGTTGAAATGGCAAGGAGCATGATGAAGAAGAAAAGTCTCCCAATTGAATTTTTGGGAGAGGTTGTGGCAACAAAAGTTTACCTAATTAATAGGCGTCCTACAAAGGCAGTCCATGACAAAATTCCAGTGGAAGCATGGTCACGAGGAAGATGGACAATTGAACAGCTAAGGGTGTTTGGATGTGTTGCATATGCACATGTGCCTAAAGAGCAAAGGTAGAAATTGGATGACAAAGGTGTGAAATGTATTTTCATAGGGTACAACCTAGAATCTAAGGCATACAGATTGTATGACCCATTGAATAAAAAGATGACTCTTTCAAGAGATGTGGAATTTCTTGAAAATCAGTCATGGTATGGTTCAATTAATGAGTCACCAAGAACTTCTAGTAAAGTGCCAATTATGAGTGAAGAAGATGTCATGAAAAACAAGAAGGAGTAAGTAGAAGAAAAGGCAAGTAGGTTCAGTCACTGTCGAGCTCCTCTAGGCATGACTGAGTGTCACTACTGAGTACCAGTGAAGACCGGGCTGGTCGGCAATGCAACAACAATGAAGATTCTAATCCCACACTCTCCTCCTTGTTACCAAGAAAGACCAAGAGTCTTAGGGAGATATGCCAAGATGAAAGGTATGAAGATTATGATGAGAGTGTTAATTTTGCATTATTTTCTCATAGTGATCCAGTATATTTTGAGGAAGCTGTTAAAGAGAAGAAATGGTGTAAAGCCATGGATGAGGAGATAGATGCTATAGAAAGAAATGAGACATGGGAGCTAACTGAATTGCCTACCAAGAAGAATGTGATTGGAGTGAAATGGGTCTATAAGACTAAATACAATGCTGAAGGCAAGATTGATAGGCATAAGGCAAGGCTAGTAGTCAAGGGCTACAAATAGCAGTATGGAAGAGACTATGATGAGACATATGCCCTGGTTACAAGAATGGAAACTGTGCATGCTATCATAGCAATTGTAGCTCAACACAAATGGAAGGTATTTCAAATGGATGTGAAGTTTTCCTTCCTAAATGGTGTATTGAATGAAGAAGTATATGTGGAGCAGCCACCTAGTTATGAAGTTTTAGGTGAAGAACACAAAGTATATAGATTGAAGAGAGATCTTTATGGGCTCAAAAAAGTTCCAAGGGCATGATATAATAGGATTGACTCATATTTGATGAGCAATGGCTTTAGTAAAAGCAATGGTGAGCCCACTCTTTACATCAAGGCAATAGATGGTAATGTATTGATTGTTGTCTTGTATGTAGATGACTTGATTTTTACTGGTAATGACAAGGCTCTAATTGGTGAGTTTAAAGAGGCCATGAAAAGTGAATTTGAAATGATAGACCTAGGTCTCTTGAAGTACTTTCTAGGCATAGAAGTAAAACAAATGCATGATGACATATTCATCTCTCAAGAAAAATATGCAGGGAAAATCTTGGAGAGATTTAAAATACAAAACAGTAAGGCAACCCCCACAACAACAACAGTAGGTCTAAAGTTGAGCAAGAAAGACTCTAGCAAGAGAGTGGATCCAACATTATACAAGACTATGGTTGGAAGTCTAATGTATTTGACTACAACTCAGCCAGACCTAATGCATGCAGTAAGTTTGATTTCCAGATTTATGGAAACACCAAAAAATTCCCATTAGCAAGCTGGAAAGAGGATCCTAAGGTATGTAAAAGGTACTAAGGGATTTGGAAATATATATACTGCAAATGATAATTTCAAGTTGGTGGGATACACAGATAGTGATTGGGCTGGAAGTATATATGATAGGAAGAGCACTTCCAGATACAGGTTTCATATGGGATTGGGTGCAATTTCATGGGCATCCAAGAAGCAACCTATTGTTGCTCAATCTATAGTAGAGGCTGAATACATTGCAGAAAATGTAGCAGCATGTCAAGCAATTTGGCTAAGGAGGATCTTGACAGATTTGAATGAAAGGCAAGAGTATGAAACCATAATTTATTGTGACAACATCTCATCAACTACATTGTCCAAAAATCCAATCTTCCATGGGAGAAGCAAACACATTGAAATAAGATATCACTTCATCAGAGAGTTGGTGGAGAGTGGGGATATCAAGATGGATTTTTGCAAATTTGAGCAGCAGCTAGCAGACATCTTTACTAAGCCTTTAGGCATTGGAACTTTTGTACACTTAAGAGAGAGTCTTGGTGTAGTTGATTTGGATCAGCTATGATCCTTGTTTATTTGGCTCAGGACAAAGGGGGAGTGTTGGAAAACTTAAATGTTGAAGAGCCAGTAGGTTGTCCTTGAGCCCCACATCCACCTACCCTATCAAGTCACCGCAAGCATCCATGAACAATAGGCATTTATTTTTGGTACGTGAGATTTTGAATTTGGATGTTGAGGGGGAAAGATATGACAAAAATAAATGTTTATTCATTCATTTAGAGAGTTCAAGCAGATCAAGTAGATCAGAGAGAAGTTGCAAAGCTGAGCAGAGAAGGAAGAAGGAAAGAAGTTTGTGCCTGTAGTTGCACGTGTTTCCCTTGTTCACTCAGTAAGTTTGTTGTTGTTTGGATTTTTCCTATTGAAGTAGTGATTTCTCCAGGCACCATTTTATGCAGCCATTAGAGTTACAAGTTTAAAAGCTTATTGAAGGTTAAAGTATTATTAGTTTAGGGTTATTTTAGGGTTTTTTGGTTGAAGCCGAATGCTCCAAAATTTTGTAATAGTTTAAATCTTAGTTGAATAGAAAAGAAAGTAGGCATACTTGAATCTATTGTTCTTCCTCTTCTATTCATTGCATTTGAGAAACTTGGTTGAAAGGTTACAGCTCGGCTCTCTGGTTGTAATCATGAAAGCATTCACATTAGATTGTTTCTAAGTTATAAATTTTATTAGTTGGAGCCAACCTTACTCGGCATCCATTATCTTCTTTGAGTGCTGAGCTAACTTGACATCTACTACTTTTTCTTTTGTGTGTCATGCTCACTCGGCACCATCAAGTGCGAAGAAAAACTAGCACTCGGCACCTTCATGTGCCGAGCAATTTTCAAGTGCCAAGTAAAGTTTTTTTTGAGTTAGGGTTGTGAGTATTAAATTAATTTTTAATATATTTCTCACAAACTGGAGTCTTCTATATGATGAAGACAACTAAAAATTATTAAAAGGAAAAGAATAATATACAACAAATGGTTTTCTTTTTGAAATAATATTTTTCAGAGATAAGGGAGCTGTTCAAATTGAATAGTTATAGTCTTCAAATAACTTATGAGATTGACATCAATAAATATAAAAGAGTTGTTTGGACGATACTTGCTGCTACTTGGAAATAGGTGTGTATGATAAGACACGTGCTATTTTTTAAAATTAGAGAGATTGTATAATTATAGTATATTTATTTTAAATCATTTATAAAACTATTATATGATTAAATTATATTAAATTATTATATTCCACTTAAATATTATATTTTCATTGTGATATGATTGAATACTATATTTTACTAGAAATAATTGTATACTTTCAATCGAAATAACATGTTTTAAAACTATCTTAATAGAAACAATGTATTTTGATTAGATAAAGTGAGATTAGAGGGGCCAAACACAACAAGAAGTCAAATAACAACATGAATCATATCCATGAGATGTGGACTCAAATTTTTTTTGAATGAAGCATTAATTGTATGAGACTTGGTCCCTAAAAACACAAACTAAATTTTGAAAACAATGAATTTGTTTCAAGGAAAAATTAGAAACAATTTTTAAAAATGAGAGATACAATTTTAAATCAATAGTTTACAAGTTCAATATATTAAGAAAAGATAAGTTGTGTGTGTGTGTGTGTGTGTGTGTGTGTGTGTGTGTGTGTGTGTGTGTGTGTGTCTGTATATATATATACATACATATATACATATATATATATATATATATATATACATATATACATATATATATACATACATATATACATATATACATATATATATATATATATATATATATACATACATACATACATATATATACATACATGCATACATATATATACATACATGCATACATATACATACATACATACATACATACATATACATACATACATACATACATATACATACATATATATATATATATATATATATATATATATATATATATATATATATATCAAAATGGTGGGCTTAATCAGCACACTCTCAATGTTGAGAGAGTAAGTGAATCGTATGGGGCCTAGTTTTAAATGTCTCCCTTTTGTTTAGTGTTCTCATTCATACTTAATGTTAATGTTCAATTTCAAATTTTCATGCATGTTTTAAATTGGTTTTCCTACCCTACAACATACTACATTTGAGTTCATCCCTGAGGGTCTTATCCTGCTTATCACTGAGTTTTGTCGAGATAGTACCTGTACACACTCTATTTCTACTTGTAAATAGAAAAGGGTTGGTGAAAGCACCTACCAACAAGCATAATGTGGATGACTCTTCAATGAAAAACGAAGGTAGCAGAAAGTGGGCTTTGGCAATGGAAACAAACTCTAATTAGAGTTCCAATGATTTGGAGGTTGTTAATGCTCCCCAAAATGATGACACATCTCAGATTGTGACTGACAGTTGTTCTTTTGAGAACAGGGATATTGCTTTTAGCCTAGATAATATCTTGGCCAATGTCTCTCTGCTTTCCTCCTCCACTATTGTCAATAAGAGAGGTAAGCATTCTTCCATTAAGGGTAAAGTTATGGATAATGTCCCTTTCTCTAAACAAAAAACAATAAAAGGAATCAACTCTAGTATTAAGGAAAATGATGTTATCATCAAAGAATATAGTGGAAAGATGGTGATTGAGGAGGTCTTGTATAAAAAGGAGACCAGTAATAGTGATAAAGATGAGATTATTAGCCCAAATACCCAGTCACTAGACTTGGAGCATGTTGATATCTCCCCTATTAACACTACCCCCTTCCATGAACCTATGACCTCTAACAATTCTCTAGCCAAATGTGGCCATGGTTATACTGATCCATGTACATATAATGAGCCAAAGACCAAAACCTAGGACCATAAGAAAAAGCTTCAAACTGAGGATACCCAAGATTTAAAGAGTGATGATAAAGTTTTGGAATATCTTAACAAAGCTAAAAAAGAGCTAATATTGGGTTGAAGACAAACAACTGGTTGTACAATGAAATAAGTAAAACTCCACTTATCTATTTTTTCTTTGCAAGAAAAGTCCCTTTTTTTTCAAGTGAAGCTAGATGAGGAATGCACAAAGAGGGGGGAACTAGATTCTCTGGGTGGGACATCCCAACCAAACTCCAGGAGTATGAAGCTTTCCTTAGAAAGATTAATTAAGGATAGTGAGATGGGTATGCAGGATGTTACTTTATCCATCTTGGTTGTTGCTACCTCCATTGGAAAAGCTTCTCTAAATGAAGCCAATTTGACTGCTCAAGCCCCGTTGCTAGTTGGTTGTCCAAGTAGAAGAACTAGATAGAGTACTAAGAAAAATGACCTCCAAATTCCTGTGAAGAATGTTGATGATTCTCTAAGTGAGGTTTTTTTCTTAGGTACTACCATTACTAATTCTATAAAAGACCTACTCAAATTTTTTTTTGGGTTTTTTCTGAACTTTTGGTTGCTACTATTTTGTAGCTTTTGTTGGTTGCTAGTCCTTGTAAAACTAGCTTGACTTGGTTGTTGGCCCTTGTAAAACCAACTCCTTAATTTGGTTTATTTTTAGTTGGGGTTTTGGGTCCCCCTCAAACTTGCTTTTACCTAATCAAAACATACTATTTTTGAGGCAACCTATTGTGGAACATGTAGAGTAAGAAAGTGATGGTGTGGAAGCTACTTGAAAGCTAAATTGTAGACATTCACTTATATTACAGAATGGAAATTGTGTTGTTGCAACATGACCTCCAATCTTGTAAATGAAAAGGATGGACCAATATAGCTAGGAAAAAATAAAAAGTACTTGAGCATGTTTCAATAATTGGGATAGTATTTGTTGATAAAATGTCCAATACTTTTTGCCACATTGAAGCAATCATTGTGACTCTAAAGTTTTTATTGATGATAACAACTACCCTTTTTTTTGTTAGAGAAAAAACTAGCTTTGAAGGGACCCAAAAACCATTTATAAGGAAATTTGTAGGGTCCACAACCTGAATACAACAAATACTTGAAAGAGATAAAACTATACAATTCAACAACCAAAAACTAGCAAATGAACAACAACCTAAAAACAAAAATCATACTAACCTCCAATTTCTTAGTAGAACACAACACTAAAGGCCAAAGACTCACACCACAAAAATAGGGTTTTCAGTGCTTCATTAACCATAATAGTGATCTAGGTGCTTTGTTTAAGCTCCCTTTGCCAAAAAGTGGGTTTTGGTAAGGCTCTCATAACCTAAAAAGTAAGTATACACTAACATATTTGAACGTAAATATTGGCAAAGATTTTTGATGAAAAAGGAACATCTTGTGAAATTTTATTTTGTTTAAAAGTTTCCCACATTCACTAGAATTCAAATGAGGCATGTTTGTCAACATTATGAGGAAAGTGGACAATATATTTTTTGAAAAAAAAAGTGGGTTTATTATAATCACATATGAGGTGTTGAGATTATGAATATTGGACAAATTGCATAATAATGTTGTATTATATTATTGTATTTTACTATGCACTGTTCCACCTAGGATCACCTAGATGGGTAGGCAACATGGAAATATTTCCATGGGATATACATGATGAGTTGTATTATTATTGTGATAATATTTGATGCGATTATTTAATACTGTGAAAAAGATTTAAATGTCCAATATTAAATGTGGGGTCAATAGGCTAGGTAGCACATGGTTTTAGCACATCATTTATGTAATACCACTTTATGGTTTTGTGGGACTTTCTACTATATAAGTAGGCACAAGGGTAGTTGTAGAGGCAGACCACGAAAAGAAAAAAATGAAAGTCAAGCAAGACAACGCTTGACAAGTTAGCCAAGGGAGCATTTGTGAAGGTTGAAAGCATGTCATGGGATGTGTGGATTCATGCTTGTTCAAATGGAATGCTTGATTGTGGCTATGACTTTGAAGGTTTCCATGGTTGTATTGGAATGGTGTTTTTACTGAATAATACATGGTGATGGATGCTTTTGGAGGTTGGTTTTTTTTCCCTCAATGATGGTTTCCAAGGGTATACTTGTGTGACAATTTTTGTGGGTATGTAGTCTATTCTCTTGCATGTGGATTATAATTTCACATTTATTTTAAATCTATTATGGGTTATGTGGAAATGGTTATAATTTTGTTGCAATTTTTCTTATATGAGGTTCCTCTATTGAAGTCAAGGAAAAACTCTTGGAGGTCCATCGAGTAGTCCATGTTCTCTGATAATGAATTTTCCCCTAACAATTATAATTTAGGGCACATTGATTGCTAACTTTTCCATCAAAGCACTCATGCCTTTCCCTTCCTCCAACTTACTATAAGTGAATTTGACATAATCTGTCTTATTTCTTCCACTTAAAACTATATGTCAAATGCACATAAAAATCTAAGTCAACTCAAAAATATGCTTAAATAAAATATGGATTCTTTCTCTCTTCTTATAGATTGACATTTGAGCATTTAAATATTAATCAACCAAATTTACAAAATCACATACAAGTTAGGTGACCTATGTTGATTTGTATGGATTTTTCTTTGGAATTCACAAGCAATAATTTATTGAGTAGTAAACTCATTGGCTATATTTTTCCTATTTGGATACCTCTAGGTCTAGTCATAGGTTTCTCTATTATATTTGAATATCTTAATGCTACTTCTCAAGCTGAAATCTCTTCTACCATATATTCAATATTGTATACTTATTTCAAAAATTCCCAAGAAAATAAGTTTCAAAGTGAAAATAGGAGGTTTCCACTAAAAATTAGTACACAACCATAGCCTACATTAATTAAATTGAGACAATCATTCAAGTAGCCTATCAAAATACACCTATTAATCAGATCCTATGTCTAAATATGGGAAACCATGCTGACCTAAATCTACAAGATCTAGACATGGAAATGCATACTTTTTTTTTCCAATGTGAGCGAAGTAGACCATTTTTACATACTAAATTCTAGAAATTTGGTATTGAAAAATGTTCAAAGAAAAGACCTTTCGGGCTAGTTTTGATCACCTCAATAATACCATCATTCAAGGAGGGTATTAGGACCATGGAAGAGTGTTAGGGGATACACTAGTCTATCATAAATTGAAAATTTACAAATGGGTGGCCACATTGAATCTATATTTTGTAAAAAATAGATCTAGCATGGGTGTGGAGGATAATTTGAGTTTGAAAATCTAATTGAGTGCATATGTTATGAGATATCATATATATACTTTTAATTGGGTGACAAGAATTGTAATAAATTTTTTAACTTGGTTTGGTAGAAAGAATAAGTGAATTGGCCATACATGGTTCATGTTTGGTAGTGGGGTTGGGACAAACCTAGTTCACCTAGGGTCTTGCTCATTATAATGTTAGTTTAATCTTTATTTATGATTTTTGTTTACATCTCTATAGTTTCTATTAAAAAATAAAAATAATTAAAATCATATATTAAATATATTTCATTATAATATGTATTTAATCATTATTTTTCTTAATTGCATGTATTATATTTTTTATTATATATTATATAAAATCTATTATAATATGTCAAAGTTGTGATAGAAAAAACTATTTGTTCATATTTTTCCATTTAAAAACTTTAAAACTTACCTCAAATGATCATTATTTTATGATGAATTTTCCCCTATCTTTGTGCATGCAATGTCATTTTCCCATTTTTTTGCAAACATAGCATCTTTGTTTGAATGAATTCATTTGCTCCTTAGGTTCCTCAGTTTGATCTTATGTCTAATTTGGATCTTGCTCAAGTTTCTGCTCACCTAATCTTTTAGATTACTTACAATACTCTACTTCTACATACATAATCCTTGTCATATCCCCCTTAAGATTCTATATCATGAGTTTCTAATAAATTTATCTAAACTTGAATATAACTTATCAAAATGTAACTTTGTTTCCATAGGCTCACCTTTCACAATATTTGTATACTTCTCAAGTTCCTTGTTCTTAAGCTTTGAATCATGAACCTCATATTTTACCCTTGTAATTTGAGTGTTAAATTCTTTCACTCATCAGTTTTACCATTCAAATTTGCATCAAGTTTTTCTTTCTTTAATTTTCTGTCATCCGATATTTTGACCAACTTAAGTGCTTATTTCTTGAGTTTTACAACCAAATTTGATTCATTGGTCTACTCAACTAGTGCTTTACTCTTAATCCTTCAAGCTACATCAATCTAATCCTTGATCTTCTTAATGTAATCACATGCATCCTCAAGTTTACCTTTTAATCTTCCGATTTCATCATTTATGTACTCCAATTACTCAAGTTTTTCTTGATAGTTTCTTTGAAAATATACTTTATTCATTAGGATTATTCTCAAGTTCTTAAACTTTCACTAACTAAGCTTTAATACCAATTTTTAGAAATAGAGACTATAGGGGGGTTAATCAATGTTTCAACACAATCTTCTAAACTATATATTTCAGCACTCAACAATATACTTGGATAAATGAGTACTGTTGAAATATTGGAAAGGTATGATGCTAAGAGGATTGGTGGATTTGAATTAGTATCCTCAAAAAAATTTAACCTTAAACAAAGTTAGTGTTCTCCTTGATTCCCCTATTATTCAATAATCACTAAACATTTACCACATTAATTATAAATGAAAGTAACTTAGCTAATTGAACATTTATCAACCATAAACTCATTAACATAAAATCATAACACATAACATAACTATTTGGTCATGTGGAAAACCATGGTCAGAGGGAAAACTATGGTGGGGATGGTACCCAAAAATCCGTCACCATTGCAGTAAGAGAGCACATTGTTAGGGCTACAATATTTTGTCACTTTTGGTGACTTACTCTATTAGGAGTATATATTTAGATCTTCTAGAATCTACCTTTCTCAATTTGATTTTACAACACTCTTCCAATTGTGTACTCAGTTAAGAGATTTACATAAAATACCTTTAAAAAAAAAATTATTTTGGTTGCTAAGAGGTCGAAGCCAAGATTAACTATTATGTGTTTTAATTAATTACTATTAGTTATTTATTTAACTTGAGAAGTTTTGAACCCAAGAACTCCCAGATAAGAGGTTCACAATTATCATTGTGTTTTAGGCTCTTTCTTATTACATAAAATATTGTTAGGTCCACCTTTTTCAAGGATTTAGTACTATTACAGTGATTAGAGAGACAAATTAAATGATCTTTGCAATAGAAACCTATATTAAATACCTCTTTTGCTTAACAATATATCACCTTACGTGATTGATCTATGATTCCTTCTCAATTCTACTCAAGTCTCTAATCTCTAACCTCTAATATCCTTTGTACTCTGTACTTTCCTTTGATATCCTTTTCTACTTCAATACTTCTTGTACCACCAACAAAAAAAAAAAAACAACAACAAAAACCTTTGAAATTGGTCTTCTTCAGTCTTTTTAGAACTTTATTTTGTCTTTTTGGAATCTATGACCTAAATTTATGTTTTAGGAAGATTCTAGATTCTATCAATTGTCAAAATAAACCATCCAAAATAATCTATCATTTCATTCATTCCATTTCCTTATTTTCATTGACTATTCTTGCCTTTAAATCATCAAATAATCAATACACATTCTTCAAGAAATATTTGGAAATCTTTAGCTCAAATTATGTAAACCATTTTCCCACTTAGTACAAAATTGTCTCTCATAAGATTTTGTGCCAATTCAAAAAAAATTGTAGCTTATGTTTCACTTGGTAAATACTTTGTTCCTTGTATTGTCATTGAGTGTATAGACTCTACTAGGTTATAACTACATGTATCACATTAGTTTGTTTTTTCGATATAATCTAACTAGCTTGTTGACATCCTCTTGATATATGTAGAATATCTTAGTAAGTATTGGGCTTGCGTATAACTATAAAATGAATTCATCTCCTCCTTTATTTCTTGGAAAGTATATAAAATCATTTATTATGCTCACTTTCACTTGGATTTTTGACACAAATTGGAAATACAATTATATATGGGAATAATGTTCTCCCCCTTTAAAAATAGTGGCAAAAACATAGTGGGCAAAAATAAATAGAACTCCATACAACCCCCCCCTAAGAATATGGGTGAGTAAACCAAGATGGTCTACAAAAACGAGGGTATAAGTGGACACCTTTTTTTTTTGAATTCAGGTAAACCTAAACTTAGATGAGATATTTGAGGGTCATCCACTAAATATGAAAAGATGTTTAAGACATATAAATTGTAGTACTTTGAATCTACTTGCATAGGGTCAATCTATAGATGCATAAATGAATAAGGAAGAAATCCCTCCTAGCACATCCACCATCATGGATCAAAGTACACTAAGTGCTCCATCCTAGTGCCCACAACAAAGTAAAAGTATCTAGCTTCTCAAACATGAATAATCTCAGCTCCTATTATGCCACTACTACTATACATACCTAGGAGCCATCCAAAGAGAAAGTCATCCAACCTGTCACATTAGAAGATCATAAAATCTTGTACCAACTAAAATACCAAGCACAAAAACTTGATTACCCAGCACAAAAACCTGATCCAAAAGTAATCACATGTATCCATAATTGTCAAAATATCCATAGGTTAACATATCCAATCTCTACTCTGCAACCACAAGCCTCAAGACTAATACCTACCACATATATACCAAGAAGCTCCCACTTCCAAAGATAATGTCAAATCTATAACTAATCCACTCAAAACATCTCAAAGAGGTGAATCCATGTAGTCTCAAGGACATCCATAACACATAAACCAATACTCTACAAGAACAACTCTCATAACAAGTCTCCAACAGTCTCACAAGCTCTCCAAAACCAATAGAGGAAAGAGATAAAGGAATAACGATGTCATCTCTCACATGACATACATGAGCACAAACTAGTGATCAAAATCTCTAACCAGTCTCAAATCCAATGTAAGAAAAATTGAAGATCTAGGAAGATAACTAAGACCAAAGAGAGACCATGCAAATAATAACCTATATCATGTCCTTCTACACACACCTCTAGATGTAAATTGTGGTATGATCTCCTCCATAAAACCCCAATAAGAAGGCTCAACAAAACCCAAACCATACAATATAAATAATCATGGATGTAAGCCTCTCACAAGAAGATCAAACTCATAAATCATTCCTAATCCAAGGAATAACCATTTCTAAACCAAGGAACATGCCCAATATAAAACCATCTCCCAAATTCAACCAACATAGCAACATATGAAAATGGAGATAACCAATGCTATACCATCTCTCAAATGAACCCTCTAGAACTAACTCATGTACCATAGCTCAAGATCCATATCCATGAAATATAAGCATAAAAATAATCCACCTAAGAGAAACAATGGGCTATACCTTTCAAGTAGCAAAACTATCGAGTATACCAAGAGTGGGGCATGATAATGCTCATCAAGATATCCAAGTCTCCAACCAAGATTGATGAGGACACAACCCAAGAAAAAATGAACACTATAGGAAAAGGGGAATATTATTATCAGAAGTGATCTAATATTACATTTAGTACAATGAAAATGGACCCAAAAATGTGCCCTATGGGCTTACAATGCTATCTAATCCTAGAGAAAAACCCTCCTCCAGTACCTTCTCCCAAAGTCTACCAAAAACTACATTTACAATGCCAGAAATGTCCTTAAGTAACCCTAATTAGGTTTAGGGTTAGTAATAAATTTTAAAATATATAATTCAGCATCCATAGCCAAAATAGAAGGTTCTATAAAATATGTCAGAAATTGGTGAAAATTTAGAAGAATCCAAAAATGGTAGTCCAAGTTCCGCGAGCCATAACTTTTGATCCAAGACTCTGATTGACAAACCATTTACATTTCTAGAAAGCTCTCCAAGTATTCTATAGACCTATGGACTAGATTTTCTTGTCTCCCATTTTTTGGGTCCATACGAGACTATTTTTTCTTCAAACATAACTTTGAAGGGCTCTTAGGAGGTCTCCAAGCAACTTAGAACTACAATAACTTTCAAACTATAAACCCTTTTGACTTGATTTTTTTATTTTGGAGTGCTTAAATTACAAGTGTAATCATCCTTCCAACTTACACCTTCTAAATCATTATAATTATGGCTCAATTACAAAATAACTTATTTTCTACATTGGTAAATATCCCAAGGTGCCAAAAAACTCTAACCCAGAAAACCAATAGTGGAACTATGAGAGTTGGAATCTTTATTTGACCGAAATGGGTATCCAGAAATGAAAATACTTTAACTAGAAACTAATACTAAGCATTTTTTTTTGGGGTGATATAGGATTTCCTTTACACTAGTGGATGCTCCTACAATAGACACCAAAGGTAGATTGAAAAGTGACCCTATCACTTTATAGCTGGTAGAGGAAAACCCAAATGAGCAACCTCAATTGAAGATATAAGTTGAATCTTGTACTGGTCCTCGTTTCCATTTCACTAGGTATTCTTCATACTACCTATTTTTAGTACTCTGACTCACATGACTATCCAAAATTTCATCAATCTGTTCCTTTATAGAAGTAGGAATTGGACATGGCTCCAACATCAACTCCTCATTGACACCATCATCATGATATTATATTAAGTCTATAGTATAAAAAATACGATAAATGTGAATCCCCTCTAGCAATTCCACCTCATATGCATTTCCTGAGGAAGGACAAAATTTCTTCATCTTCATCTTATATAGGTACCCACTGGAAATCATTCCTTACTCACATATACCATAACCTAATCTCTAACTTGGAACTTCTTAAGTCTCCTATTTTGATCTGCCCTATCCTTATACTATAGATTAATCTTGGTAATATGTGCTCAAACCTCCTCATATAGGTTGTTGACATGTTCAATAAAGTCTTTTGCCTCAACACTTGTCCTCTCCCGTTGCTCCATCTTCCTTAGCTCTGGTGGAGTCCTTGGACTACCCCCATACACAATTTGGAATGGTGATCTACTAGTATTTCTATTTACAAAATTATTGTAAGAAATTTTTTCTTTTGATAGAACCAAATTCCATCTCTTGGGCTTGTCTTCTACTACACAACTTAGAAAATTGGCCATACTCCTATTCACTACTTCTATGTGTCCATCAGCCTATGGATGATGTGTAGAATTAAACTTCAATTCTATCTTCAACTTCTTCCACAAAGTCCTCCAAAAATACCCCAAAAATTTAGTATCTCTATCAGAAACAATACTTTTTGGGAGACCATGTAGCTTTACTACCTCTTTGAAAACTTAAAAAATCTACAATATGTACTACATCATGAGTCTTGTGGCATGGAATGAAATGTGCCATCTTGGAGAACCTATCAACCACCATGAATACTAATTCATTACCCCTTTGTGTCCTTGGAAAACCAAGAACAAAATCCATATTTACATCCTCTCAAGGCTTCAATGGAATAGGCAATGGCTGATAGAGTCCAGTATTGTGACTAAATCCTCTAGTTGTTTAACATACATGACAACTCTGCACAAACTTCTTCACATTCTGTGACAATTGAGGCCCAAAATAAAGTTATTTAATAATCATAATGGTCTTATCTCAACCAAAGTATCATGGCATCCCTCCACTATGCTTCTTCTTGGTCAAATTTTCCCTCATGGAACTACTTGGAATGAATAATTGACTTCCCTTGAAAAACATACCATCCTGAATCATGTAATCTGGCCATCTAGTCCTATCTAGAGTAACAAGTTCTTTACAAGCCTCCCAAGCCTCTGCAAAGTTAGGATCCTTAGGGCATAGATTCTTGAGTTCATCAAACCTAACCAAATCAACCTGTATTACTGTTAACAACAACTATCTCCTACTTAATGCATCTACAACCCTATTAGACCTTTTTCTTCTATGTTTCAATACAATTATATAGCTTTTCATGAACTCTACCCATTTCAAATTTCTCTAATTTAATTTACCTTAGCTATTTAGGCATTTCAATTGTTTTTAATCAGTATATAAAAAATTCTTTTAGCAACAAATAATGCCTCCATTTATTTAAGGCCTAAACTATTGCATAGAATTCCTAATCATAAATAGAATACTTTTTCTTTGCATCATTCAATTTTTCACTAGAATAGGCAATAGGCTTACCTTCTTGCTTCAACATAGCCTCAATAATACTACCACTAGCATCACAATCCACCTAGAACACATTGTTGAATTCAAGAAGTGCCAACATAGGTTTCTCTGTCATCTTCTACTTCATCAATTCAAAACTCCTTGTAGTTCCTATAGTCCACTTGAACTCTTTTTTATCCCCCCTCATTGTCTCAATTGGGGGTGCACATATACTACTAAAATTCCTAATGAACTTCCTGTAAAAGTTAGGCAGATCATGGAATGACCTCACCTCAGCTATAGACCTTGGAGTAGGTCATTCGAACATGACCTTCACCTTCTTTGGGTCCATTTTGAGGCCATCAATTGATACAACAAACCCCAAATAGACTAACTCACTTTTCACAACGCTACACTTTTTCAAATTAATCAACAATTTCTCTTCCTTCAACCTTTCAAGGACACTATGAATGTGCAATAAATTTTCATCCAAAGACTTATTGAAAATCCAAATATTATGCAGATAGAAAATAACAAATATTCCAAAAAAATTCTTTTGTTCCTCATTCATAAGCTGCATGAAGGTGCTTGGCATATTGGTCATTCTAAAGGGCATGATTAACCACTCATATAGACCATCCTTGGTCATGAATGAAGTCTTCTACTCATCTCCCTCTCATATCCATATCTAGTGATAGCCACTCTTGAGATCTCTCTTTATGAAGTATTGAGCTCCACTCAAACAATCCATAAGATTGTCCATTCTTGGCAAAGGAAACCAATACATGATGCTTATTCTATTTATAGCCTAAAAGTTTGTACATATTCTCCACTCTTCATCCTTCTTTAGTCCTACCACTATCGGTATAGCACATGGACTTGGGCTATCCCGAATAAAATCTTCCCTCAATAGCTCCTAAACTTGTCTATTTAGGTCCTTAGTCTCATTAGGAGTCATCCTATGAGAAGCCTTGTTAGGAAAACTAGCTCTATGGACTAAATCTATTTGATGACTGATTTGCCTTATTCGTGGCAAATTGTCTAGAATATTATCAGAGATAAAATCTCCATGCTCACTTAATAGACCTAAAACTTCAAGTGGAATTTCACTACTACCTTCCTTATCTTTTCTAGGAATTAAAGCATAACACATATGTTGATGC